>JAJMBD010000002.1:0-578680 GCA_030565185.1 Scheffersomyces titani | reverse complement strand
GAAATAAGTAGACGGAAAGGAAGTATCGATTTAAAGAAAGAAATGCAGACGCGGTGAGTTGGAAATTACCCATAATGTGGTTTAAGTCAAAGTGAATACCTTCGGGTCCAAGCATGGCATGTGCGGCAAGGATGTTTTAGTTTAAGAAAAGTAGAGATGTTAAATTGATTAATAGTCTCACAAAATGCCTTTATGGCCAACTTGGTAAGGCACCTCACTAGTAATGAGGAGATCGTCAGTTCGAATCTGGCTGAAGGCATTTTTTTGCATCCTGTCCTTACTCTAATCATTTTTTATGTATCTAGTGTTGTTGACAGTGTTTCGATGGAAAAATTGCTGCGGGTAGCAGCATTTTCAGCATTATATCGAAAAGACGTCGTTCTAAAGTATTGAAAGTTACGGAAAGAAGAAATTCATATAGACATAGCACTACTTAGGGGGAGACATGAATGTTGTATGCAAGTACCGGAGATGAAACAGAACAGAATACTGGATATTAGATTTCGCTGAATCGTCTTTGATTATTCTTCTCAATCTGTTTCTGATTGTGTGTTCAAAGAACTCAATAATTGCACCCATTCCTAGTAATTAATAGAGTATCTCATGAAATCTGGATGCATTATGTTACATTTCCATTGGTATTAGCGAAACCTGCCTTTCTTAAATTGGTTTCTTCTGTTATCCACCTAGTTGCAAAATCTTTGCACTCATCCCAATTCATTGAAGTCCTGTAGATAGATGTGCTGTTTACTTCCTGTACATAATATCCTAATTAATCATTACTATATAGAACGTAATCTTCAATTTTTCACTTTCTTGAACAGATATACCTTGGACGTAAACCGATGGATTTGCTACAGGGTTATTCTTCAGGTGACAGCAGCAGCATAGTAGAAGACGACGACGAAGAGGTCATTGACAAACATCCAAATCTCCAGGTTCCAGACCCATCCACCCAACCACCATTGTCTTTCCCAGAATTGATTATATATCTGCAGAACTATTCTGACACGCAAATGAACCGAAAGTCGATATTTCTCTACTTGCCTTGGCATCCTACCCGCGATGCTGTTTCCAAGTTGAACGCTGCATGTAACAAAGTTTTGGCTGCAACAAACTCCCTTTCGGCAGAGTACAAATGGACCCCAACGCACCAGCAGAGATCTAATTTAGGATACCACATCACCTTACATCCCAATATTTACGGTGAAGAGTACAAGATAAAAGTGCTACTGGACAATATCCGTAATTCCCTAATCACAGATGTGAAGTATCCAAAAAGTTCGATAGGATATGACGAAGAAAGACTCGAGCGAAACAATCGTCTAAGTAAACTATTGGGAAAACCTAAGGATGACGGACCAGACCAGAAATCGATAAATTTGCGGCTCCAACCAAATCTCCGAGTATTTCAGAGTCCCAACAATAACAAATTGTTTCTTTCTGGGCTCATCGAGTACAATGAAGATGTTCAACGGTTTTTTACACTGGTCAACGAAGTGATTGAGAACTCCATTGATTCCTTGCAATTGGAAAAATCTCCTTTTTATAGTCTCGACCATCACCACATAACGTTTTCGACTGGTTCTCCCAATATAATAGGACTGCAATTTGAATATTTGGACTCCCTTAATCAGGAACTAGAACGCATAGACGTAGGCGAAATCATTGGCGATGTCAATGTCAGTATCAGCGAAATCGTAATGTCGCAGCTTGGACAGACTCAGCAGGTGGACTCCTTCCCTTTTGATATATAGACATTGTGCAAGTTTGTAATAGTAATAATATGATGATGAGGTATATGAATAAAATGTATTACGATTTTGAAGAATGGCTGCGAAAATAAAAAATTGAGGATAACAGGAAAAAGGGAGGGTAAGAGAGAATTTAATGAATGAGAGAATACATTACATGGGTCGTAGCTTACCAAGTTACGAAACATTGATTCAACGATAAGTCTATGGTTCTAGATAACTAAGGAAATATTTTCTCTATTTTCTTCACAAACTCTTATAGTTAAGAAAAAGTAAAAATCACTTTATATTAAACGAACAACGGAGATCTTATTCTAATATATATTACTATATAGACAAAGAACAAGAGCTATTCTTTTCTTTTAACACTTCTCTTCAAATTAATAATCACCACATACCATAAAATTTCTTTCAAATTTTTCCCCATAATTTTCGCTGGCCTCGTTTCCAGGCGCGTTTTCGTTCAGCCACTAATCCTCTGGGATGAATATGTGATTCTTCTTTTAGCAAAGCCATATTCGGAGTCCAGACTTTGGAGGTCACAGACAGAAGAACATCCTTAAGGATCGATCACATCAAGAGCTACTAACAATAAGAGAGCGAAAGAAAATTATCGGTCTATCGATTATTCCGGTGCTTCCATATTATATTTACCACTAGATTTTAACAGATTATTTGATTACAATTTTTCACCAAGGAAATTTGGCTCAAAGTAATCCGATAACTATCGAAACTTAAGGATTAATACAACTGCTAGAATACTTGACTTGATTAGTATTTTCAAAATCAACGTTTTTGCTTTCATTGCTTTCGTTTGTTCAAAAAGTTGACATTTTATTGCAATGTCCAGAAAACAACAACAGGAGCTTGAGAAACAGCTCATTGAGATTGTCAACAGTAGCAAGAACGAAAACAAATGTGGAGAGTGCGGCTCGAGCTATCCAACTTGGGCATCGTACAACTTAGGATTCTTTCTATGTGGCAGATGTGCGTCGGTACACAAGAAGATCTTGGGACCTCCCAATAACAACATATCCAAGGTCAAGTCGCTTACTTTGGACAAATGGAACCAAGAGCAACTTGACCATTTGCGTCGTGTAGGTAACAAGAAGGCTAAAAAGAGATGGAACCCTAAGAGAGTGCCATTTCCCTACGACGGAGCCGACGATGTAGCTGCGGTAGACCAGTACATAAGAGACAAGTACATCACAGGAAAGTTCAGAGACGATAATATCGAGGCTGCTGACTATGAAGAAGGCAGAGGCAGCAGGTACTCGGATGAAAGCGACTCGGCCTCACGTTCCAGCATCAGAAACGGAAGATCCAGAGCCAACTCAAGAGCCACCTCGAATTTGGCTCCAGGAGGAGGTAGACTGAGATCGGGCTCTAAGAATTTCGAAATTCCTCGCTTGTCTCATAGAAAGTTGACTACTTTCGAAAATACCCAGTATTCTCAACAGGTGCACAAGATCTTGAACTTTGGTTATTCCAACCGTGATTCGGTTTTGGAGAGTTTGTTGTTGAGTGGCGGAGAAGTCGAATTGGCTCTTGATATCTTGGATCAGGACTCGAAATTGAATCCCAATCAGGACGAAATACCCCCAGAACTTCCCAGAAGAAGACCAGGAGCACCCCCTACAAGTTCTTTGATAGACTCAGCTCCAAGCGCCACAACTACTCATCAGATTCAACCACTGGAAGAATGGTGGTCTACAGGCTCCGGAGCTGGTCAAGCTCAGGTCCAAGGTCAAGCTACCGGCGCTACCAATGCCCAGCCCCAAATCTACCAATATACGGATCCTATAACGGGACAAGTTTCGTATATTGATGCCAATGGCCAGCAGTATCTTGACCCTACTAATCCACAGCATCAGCAACAGTTGTTGCAGCAGACAAACCCGCAGTTGATAGCACAGCAGACCAACAAGCAGAACATCATGTCATTGTACAACCAACCTAGTCTGTTCACTACACCAGTTGCTGTACCCCAACAACAAGTGCAACAAGCTCAAGTGCAACAAGCCCAAGCACAACAAACACAAACACATCAAGCACAATCACAGCAAGCTCAGAATCTTCAACAAGCTCAACCTACACATCAAGGACAAGTTCAGCAACAATTTTTACAACAGCCACAACAGCAGGTACAGCAGACTGGATATGCTCAACAGCCAGTAGGATATGTGCAACAACAACCTACTTTTGTACAGCAACAGCAGCAACAGATTCAGCAGTTTGCTCCACAGTTCACTGGGTTTGGACAGCCTCAACAACAGCAGTACAATCCATACCAACTGACTCAACAGCCAAACCAGTTTAATTGGAGATGAGAGATTGCCAAACTTTTGTGTGATAAGCATTTAGATCTATAACATTGAAATAAAAGTTACGTTAACCATATCGAATTGCAGCTTGAATTTGATTTATGTACTTGGCTCAGTTAAGTAAAAGTATTCGCTCAAGCACAATCCTAGAGAAACTACGAGAAATTTCCTTAGAGATACGATGAGATAAGACAGAGAGGTCCAGCGAGCAAGTGAGAAGATTTAGAAGGGGGCCCTTTTGTAAGCCACGGGACTATTGGCAAAGACCTCATAGTTCATTCAGAGAAGCCTACAATTTAGTAATGTGTCTAATTAATGCTCACCCCATTGGGTAAGAAAAAACCTTCGCGTCACAGCTTGGGAAGTCTGAGCAAAATCCGAAAATTTTCTGGAACACAACCCAGTCATCTAAAGAGACAGATTTTTTATCTAGAACAAGTCAAAGACAGTTAAGAAAAACGGAACACCAAGAAAATGTAGAGATTATGTGCATAATGTAGATATGTGTAGAATTATACCATAAATTTGTGATTTTCATAGAGCTCGTATATGGTGGCATATATACTTCAAGAGTTAGACCGTCCTCTTCCTTTATTGGTACGTAATGGTAAGGGTCATCCGAGTAGGGAGGATGAAAAATTGAGACTGAACACTCCCCCACATTCGACAACTTCTTCTACAGAAATTCCTGTACACGTCTCCGAATTATCTTCAAGCCGCTGGGGATTTCATAGATAAGAAGCCAAAGAGCGTTTTGGGAAAACCCCCAAAAATAGAATGGTCATTGAATCTCCACACGAAAACACACGCGTAGATTGTTCTCGGTGATAGTGCCGAGAATGTGAAGGCTATGAAATTCACCAAAGAAGAAAAAATGCATTAGTGTGGAAGTGGTCCAACAATCAAGTGAACGTAAAGAACGCTAGCAAGGAAGTACAAAAAATCCAGCCGCTCCCATCAGCAATCTACTAATCGCTGCCCCTCATAAATTCACTGTAGATGCATCCCACCTGATTCAGTTATGTCGTCACAAGGGGGCATTTCATTATTTTCTGTAGAAAAGTGGAGGTGGAAATCTCCAGGATATCCCGAAATTTAAGAAAGACATGTAGGGCTGACTCACGCAAAAATTTTGTCGGCTTAACTTAGATTCTTCGAGGATTGGGGGATCTGATTCAGAAAGCTTACATATAAGAAAGGGATTCCATCGCTTTTCGTCTCTGGTTTGTATGGTTATTTTGCTTTTTCGTCTTCGTTCTTTCGTTAGCTCGACCCTTTCCTACCGTTTTCTACATCCATCGCAAAGAGTATCTAGGTTTCGCTATTCGTTTGGTTCGCATTTTGCAATCATTATATTTTGTTCGTATACTTTCCTTGGATTAGATTTTCTTGCCCAAAAAAGAAGCACTACACCTAATTATTAAAAGCTGTGAATTCTAGTAAAAGAGGAAACTGTGTGATTTCCACCATAAGATGGCCGAAATCAAAGAAAACGCTATCAGAGAGGCCGAAGCCGGTTCAATCAGGTCTACCAGTGATGAACTGAGCAATTCAGTGCCAATTCCAGAAGAAATTTACAATTGGAGAATGGTCGTTGTAGCACTTACAGCTGCGTTCGCAGCCGTTATTATTGGCTATGATGCTGGTTTTATAGGTGGCACAGTTGCCTTGGAGTCGTTCCAGAACGAGTTTGATATGCCCAGTATGACTGCGAAAGAAAGGACTAATATAAGTGCGAATGTAGTTTCTGTGTTTCAAGCTGGTGCGTTCTGGGGTGCTATATTTTTCTACCCTATTGGAGAACTCCTTGGTCGTAAGATTGGATTGTGTCTTTCTGGGTTCTTTTTGACTTTTGGTGCAGCCATTTCGCTCTACTCCAGCAGCTCCACTGGTTTGGGTGCCATTTACGCAGGCAGAGTCTTGACGGGCATTGGAATCGGTGGCTGTTCAGGTTTGGCACCAATATACATCAGTGAAAGTTCTCCAGCATTGATTCGAGGAAAGTTGGTAGGAATGTGGGAAATGTCGTGGCAAGTAGGCGGAGTTGTAGGCTACTGGATCAATTATGGTGTTTTGCAGAATCTCCCCAATTCGAGAAAACAATGGCTAATTCCATTTGCAATACAGTTGGTCCCCTCAGGAATATTTTGGGCAGGTTCCTTCTTGATTCCGGAGTCGCCTCGTTACTTGGTCCACAGAGGTCAGATGGACAAAGCGAGGAAGAACCTTTCATTCCTCAGAAATATCCCAATGGATCACCCTTATTCCATACACGAAATGGAAAACATCGTCAAGGATATAGAGGATAAACAGGCCAGACTCGGCAACGATGGATTTTTTGCTCCATTCAAAAAGGTCTTGAGTTCCAGGAAAATTCTCTACCGTTTGCTTTTAACCACTTCCCTATTCCCCATGCAAAATGGGTCTGGTATCAATGCGATCACGTACTACTCGCCAACAGTTTTCAAATCTTTTGGTATCGACGCAACTAAAGCTGGATTGCAATCTACAGGAGTATTTGGTTTGCTTAAGGCTTTTGCTTCATTGGTCTGGTTATTCCTTGTGGTTGACAGATTCGGCCGAAAAACTGCACTTGTATGGGGTTCAATTCCGTGCTCTCTATGCATGTGGTATATTGGTGCTTATGTTAAAATTGCGAACCCATCCCAGAGAGTAGCCGAAGGTAACTCTACCCAAGATGCTGGTGGAAAGGCGGCTCAAGCTATGTTGTACATCTGGACGTTGTTTTATGGAGCTTCTTGGAACGGTACACCCTGGGTGTTCAACTCAGAAGTATTTTCCCAGGAAGTGAGAACATTGACTCAAGCTATTAATGCTTCCGCCAACTGGTTCTGGGCTTTCGTTATGGGTAGATGGTCTGGCCAAGCCTTGGAAGCTATTGGGTACAAATTCTACTTCATTTTCGCTACATGTATGATAGTATTTCCAATTGTGATTCTTTTGTTTTATCCCGAGACTAAGGAGGTTCCGTTGGAAGCCATCGACCACTTATTTGAAGTTCCCGCTTGGAGAGCAAGAAAGCATGCCATGGAGCAATACAGAATCGAGTATGAGAATGGTTCCAAGACAAACAAGGTGTTTGATATTGCTTCAGATTCTTCGGAAAAGGAGCGGGAGCGTACTCGAGAAGAAACAAATGAGTAGTTAGATTACGAAGTTAATGATAGATCGATCTAAAGTCAATTAAAACTGCTAGTAAAAAAACGGTTAGAAAAATGGTAACAAGGAATTTCGCAGCTATTACCTGAAAAATAATCAGAAGCAATGATAATTTATGCCCCGACTATAGCTCCGTGATTCCTCCGGCCGATAGAAACTCGAATCTCATCGGGTGCAACTCTACATATTATGGCGCGATCACTGGAAAAACCTCAGGCCATCTTGTTCCCCACTGATTCATAGTGTCGCAGATTTCCTAAAGTGTGCATAATTTGAACTTTATACGAAAAATTGGCCCTAAAGTACGACTGGTATTATGTTTTAGAAGTCAATAGTTGAAAAGGGTGAATTGATGGTGTCGACGATGTCCAGAGACGAATTCTACGAGACTCTCCATTAAGCTATCAACAAGTACCGAATGCTTTACTCCATAGCATGTTTTTCTTACTATGCCAGTATTTGCGGAATGGATCTTTCACATTTATGCGCAATAGATATGTCTCAGTAACAAATAATGCAGACCAGAAGATAAATTTGCACGTGAAGTACTGAATTTTTCACAAGATGTTCCACCTTTTATTGTCGTTAGTCGATGGCTATTGAAACGGGTAATAGGCCCTTTATAGTCATCAGTTGCGTGTCTGAAAATCAGTTGATTTCTGCCTAAAGGATTCTGAATGGAAATTGGAATATATAATATATAGTTTGGAGCTGAGGATATCTGAACTTTCCTTTAGACATATTGTAGATCATCAGCTACAACTCGTAATATCTACAATAGTACAATGAGTTCGATTAGTGAGAGCCATGTAGATATTTTGGTGGCATTGGCCGATGGAATTATCCATGACACATCGGCCGAAGTTGTTAGACCATACTTGGACCCCGGATTTCCAATTGACAGACTTAATGAATACTTGAAGAACTACACCAGACCTTCTGAAACAGAAGGATTCAAGCAGTTCGTCACAGACGTCATCAATGCGAGTCCGACCAAAACCAAAAGGACGTTCACTTTACTTATGACCGTGTTGGATTCCCGGATCTTAGCACCAACTCTCACAGGGTCGCTAACTTTGATCAGAGATATGACCGTGGAACAACGTGAACAGTTGTTACAGTCGTGGAGAGATTCTCCCATAGCCGCCAAAAGGCGTTTGTTCAGAATGGTTCACGCCGCGAGTGTATCTACATTTGTCAGAATGGCTCCAGATTTGCACTTGAAGGCTATTGGCTATCCTGGAGTTGAAACGAAAGACAAGCTCTATCCTGAACAGGTTGCCGACACTTTCAGATATCCGATGTTGAAAAAACCACAAGTAGACGGCCATGAGTTGCACATGCCTGATGTCGATGTGTTGATCATTGGGTCGGGTGCTGGTGCTGGTGTAGCAGCTCATACTATAGCAGAAGCTGGCTACAAGACCTTGGTTCTCGAGAAAGGGAAGTACTTTTCAAGCGAAGAATACACTTTCAACGATTTGACAGGATATCAGAACTTGTATGAACAAGGTGGAGCAATAATTTCTTCCAACCAGCAGTTGTTCGTTTTGGCAGGGTCTACATTTGGTGGAGGTTCGGCTATCAACTGGTCTGCTTGTTTGAAGACTCCTTTCAAGGTAAGAAAGGAATGGTACGACGACTTTGGTCTTCAATGGGCTGCTAGCGAGTCGTATGACAAGTGCTTGGACTACGTGTGGGCTCAAATGGGTGCAAACAAGAAGAATATCAATCATTCTTTGGGAAACCAGGTCATCTTGGAAGGCGGCGCCAAGTTGGGCTACAAGGTCAAGGAAGTTGAACAGAACAACGGAGATCATGCCGATCACAGTTGTGGATTTTGTCATCTCGGTTGTAAGTACGGAATCAAACAGAGTTCTCCAGCTTGTTGGTTCAGAGAGCCAGCCGCCAATGGCTCGTTGTTTATGGACCAAGTCAAGGTTATAAAAATTCTCCACAGTCGTGGAAGAGCCATTGGAGTCTTGTGTGAAGATATCACCACTGGAAAGCAGTTCAAGATCACCGGACCTAAGAAATATGTTGTGAGTGGTGGTTCCTTGTGTACGCCAGTAGTCTTACAGAACTCTGGTTTCAGAAATAAGCACATAGGTGCTAACTTGAAGTTGCACCCTATCTCGATTGTTTTCGGAAACTTTGGTCGGGATGTAAGAGCCGATCCTCACGAACACCCTATTTTGACTTCGGTCTGTACTGAAGTGGATGACTTGGATGGAAAAGCCCATGGTGCTAAGATCGAAACTGTATTGAATGCTCCATTTTTGGAATCAGTATTCCTTCCTTGGCAGAATAGTGACAAGCTTAGACAAGACTTGTTGCAGTACCAAAATCTTACAGCAATGTTACTTATCACAAGAGACAAATCCAGTGGCTATGTGAGGGCAGATGCCAACGCACCTCACTCTTTGATTGTAGACTACACCGTTAACCAATACGACCGTAATGCCTTGCTCCAGGCTCTTGTCACCACAGCTGATATGCTCTATATCGAAGGTGCCAAAGAGATCTTTGGTTCTCAAGCCTGGCTCCCCGTGTTCAAGTCAGAAAAACCAAAAGACGAAAGAGCAATCACTGACAAGGACTATGTTGAGTGGAGAAACGCCGCGTTGAAGGTCGGTTTCGACTTCTACGGAAATGTATATGGCTCTGCTCATCAGATGAGTTCTTGTCGTATGTCCGGTAAGGGCCCCAAATACGGAGCTTGTGACGAGAACGGACATTTGTTTGAATGTAACAACGTCTACGTTGCCGATGCCAGTGCAATGCCTACCGCCAGTGGTGCCAATCCTATGATTACAACCATGGCTATAGCCAGACATGTAGCTCTTGGGCTTGTCAAGGACTTAAAGCCAGCTGCAAAACTTTAATTTATTTAATTAATGACGACACTACTATTATACGATGGATATTAGACTTTCTGTAGTTGCCTTTCGTAGATATGCCGTTGAAGATTTAATTATGTAACTACTCTACTATACCGGGAGCCCTTTGTTGTGCTGTACTCTTATCACCAAGATATGCGTTGCTATGCTTGTGCAGCATTACTGTATTTCTTCGATGTCGTTATGTTCTATTTTCTATAAATCATAAACTACGCTATTACAACTCAAGAAGTATTTCAAGTTCTTTACATCAGTCTCGTCTTTCTGACTTGTTCCAGCGAATCCAAGCGGTCCCTTATCGCATTCACTACAGATCAATAGACGTTCAATATTCAAAGTCACGGGTTCACCAGAATCCGGAGCTAAAACAACAGGACTAGACAAGTTTTCAACTGCTCTTGATACTCCAATGTTGTCAAAGTCCCAAACGTCGCTGACCTTGTAAAAGTCGGAAGCTGTTTCAGTCCGAGGTTCATCCAAGGACGGGGTCTGGCCCACAGCTACCATTTCTGGAGCAGTGTCAATTCTTATACGTGTAGCTACTAAAGCCTCCAGAAGCGCTATTATTCTGGTATTGCATTGTTTAAAGGGACATCTAAGGATGGATCTCTTTTCCAACGTTATATCGTCCAAGTCTACAGATTTGTACGACAACATTAGAAGGAAAATATACACTCAAATAATAGTGGAAGGTTTCTCAAATTTGAAGTCTATTTTTTTGGATCAAAATTTGGGTCGCACTTTGCATATTGGTTCAACTATGGGACCTTTTGGTGGGGCGAGTTCAGTTTCAGAGACGAAATTAGTAACAGGAAGGCCATGATAGCGAATTCCACAATGTGAGACTAATGTAAGATTGATAGATACATATTTAAACTGTCAAGTTAGTCGTACTCCTGGAACACAAGAAGAGCCTTGATACTACTAAGAACTTCTGAGGGGCCGTCAAGATTTTCGCAATTTCGAATCCATACTAAAGCCGGTTTTGAATATAACTGCAATCCAAGATATACGGGCACAAGCCGTCAACATGCAACATCGCATCCATTGTCTGATAGTTTCATATTCCAATGTACAGTTGTTAACAGAAGTCAAACGTTCGGAAACTAGTCATGGGTCTGGATATGGACAAATATTAGTTATGTGAACAAGATGCACACAGTTGCCTATTTGGGAAGCTTTGTAAATACTCCATCATAGAGCCCAATATCAAAACTACTATTCTTGATGACAGCCTTTGGGTATAAACTTCCGACTTTTGTCTAGGGAAAGAGTTCAAAGCCAATTTTGCTTGTTACACATACCATACGTTTACGAAACATATCTGTTCAAACTCAATCCGAGAACATCTTTGCGCAACCTTTCAAAATATACATTTGCATCCATTCTGAATAACAGAATAGACTATCGAAGTCTATCAACGAAAATATATTTATGAAAAAAAATGAAACAGATTCCCAGCTGGTGGATGTTACTTCTGGCTATAACTTTGTTTATAGGTGCCATAACAGCAACCTCTTCCAATAATAACTGGAACACTCTTTATGCCTATGTCGATGGCAGAATCTATATACATTTGAAGAATAATGACTTGCTAGCATTGAATTTCTCAATAGCAGGTTTTAGTGGCAACAGCAAATTATCTGCTACAGATATTGATTTGATAAATAACCAGCAAGTAGAGACTTTACCTTCTCCTCCAGAGAATGCCACCCTATTCTTGTTCAACGAAGAGTTGTACGGACTCATTGGGGTCAAAACAAACTCCAACTTAGATGTATGTGGGGAAGGAATAATCCAAATTCTCAAGTTTGATTCGTCCAAACGAATGTGGAACCAAGTAAATGCCAACTTGAACTTCAACAACATCAACGATGCTTCCTACTACCAACATGCCACAGTTTTGACAACTCCAACAGACGTTGAAACCATCTACCTCTATGGTGGAATTTGTGATTCTCAACATGGAACGGTTTCCAACAGATTGTTATCTCTCAACATGTCAAGCTACGAGTTCGTCAACATCACCACCTCCACCAAACCCGAAGCTTTCTACGGGGCAGGGAATTTGTTGGCACCAAACCCACAGACCCAACTTGTGATTGGCGGACAAAGCAACCAGGGCTGGCTCAACATGTATCAATTGGCCACTTGGGACTTTTCGTCTGGTTGGTCTTTTATACAGATCAACAAGGCTAGCAACGATCCTACAATGAACTCCAGAACGTTCCCTTTGATCTTACCTATTTTTTCGCAAGTTTCAAACGATACAATTGAAGCTGTTTCCAACTTTCTAAGTATTCAGGAGGTGTTACTAATTGGTGGTGAATTGTTAGAGAAAGAGTCTACTCCGCAATATGCCAAATTGTCTACCAGCTCCAACGACTGGAGCTGGAACACTACATTCAATGTATCTTGGGACTACTCCGAGATTTTGGGTGCTGCTACTATCTTCAACACTTTGGTGATCATCAACTCCACAACTGACAGTACGACTAAGAGAGATGGTTCGGGAAACAGCTACTATATCAATCTCTACGACACCAATACGTTTGAATCTGTAAGCAGTGTCAAGAGTAACACAGTCAGTGCCTCTGAAAAGACCCAACAGGCTGCATCCAGTTACAAACATTCGGTTCTGAAGAAAGCCATTCTTGGAACTGTGATTCCTTTGGCCGTTATTGCTATAATAGTTGCAGGGGCAATTCTTTTCAATAGAAGAAGAAAGAGGCAACAACAGCAGGATGAGTTGAACGCGCTTGATTACCAAATAGGCAATTACTTTGATCGAGAATCCATGGTTTCCAACAAAATCTCAACCAGACACAACCTCTTGCCTACAGACTATACATCCAGCAAGGTTATGGATTTGAATAACGACTCTAGTTCTACTCTTGAAGACCAGGCCACCTTTGACTCGTGGATCAGAAAGAGACAGGAGTTTGATCAGACTCGGTTGAAGATGAGAAACAGCTACATGGCTTCCAATGAGACTTTGTTCAATAACAATATGAACAGGAGTTCAACTTCAGAAGAAGAACACATAATAGTGGATGACGAAAGCAGAGAAGACGACGATGAAAAAAACGACATCAGCATGCAACAGATACACAGCAATAACGTCAACTACGTCTCTTTAAACACTATCAACTCCAACAGCACTAGCAATGCTAACTATACCAACAAGACGTCTAATAGTGCTACAACTACGAACAATAATGGTATGGTAAATGCAAACTCATACAATCTCATGAACCGATCCGTTTCGCGACTCAAGAAGTCGTTTTCGTTCAACAGCGCACCAGGTAGCCCCACCAATGGCGAGTACGGGTTGTTGAAGAAGAAGAGAAGCAATGGGTTATTGCGAAAAAGCTCTGATCAGTCATTTGTTAGCGAGGACTCACCGGAAATGGCGGGGAGAGACCGGTCAAACATGATTGCAGAGGAAACCGACCACGAATCAATTGACGACCAAGATATGGATGTCCAAGTGTTGGTGAGTTCGAAGAGACGGTCTGTTCTCAAAGTAATGAACCCCGATGTGGAAAAATACACCATGGGTCAAATGGACGAAGACGAAGACAACAATACTGAAATAGATCTCAGCAATAGATATGATGAGACGGTAGAGATCCGACAGAGGGTGCCATCCGGGGGTAAAAACGAGGACGACTAATCGTTGAAAAATGTTACTGTACAATAGGTATAAAATAGATATGTATTATAACAATGGACTACAATATAAAACCGAATAGATTCAGCATAACATCAACAGCAATATTTGCGTTGCTATCATTTTTTTGCTACGTTGCAATCACAATTCGTATCTACGATCGAATCTGTCTCAGATTTAAGCGGAAACAACTTGGCCGTTTTTGTCACCGTAAATGCTGCGTCGGATCTTATCAGAGGAGAATTAGACTATCGAAAAAAATAAGCCCGTAACGGAGAAAACGGTTTGGTCACATGATTCTAATTATCAAGTGGCGGAACCGGCGGACGGAGACAACGGAAGATCCGTTGGATGGGAAGGGAATGGGCATGGTGCGGCGAGATAATACAAGGGAGTTAGGAGAAACGAGAATGGGAGATTTTCGTGGAAGTTGTGGCTGTACAGTTTTAGATCGAAAAGCACCACAGCCCGCCAGCGGAAATTGTGAGAATTGTCGAGACAGTCGTCAGAGACAGTCGGAGGGAGAAACGTTGACGATCGCCGATATAGACGGATATTTATAGACGAGCCAGTGTAGACCAGCGATTCCATAGCGGATACAAACCTACAATCAGAGTTCAATTTGCGTCCAGATAATAATCACGGTAATGAAGATTTTCATGCAAACTTACTGCTGGTAGTGGTGGGTCGATTTTCTGAGACGGAATTACATTTAATGATATACTATTCCAGACCGCAGATGAACGCTGGCCGTAGGATAGAATACGTGAGATAGCACGAGACATCGCTACAGGCGAACGTGTAGTTCTCCATCCTGAAATTGGTAGCAGAAGCAAGATTACCGGTTGCAAAGAAGGCTATAGTAGCAGTGGAGTAGACCGTAGTGCGTAGAATTCACTATACCGAATGCCTGTACTGAGCCCGCTAGCACTACCAGAACAGTAGTTGCCAGTGACTCAGTAGAGGAGAATTATTTCAGGCACCAGATAGTTACTGAGCCCACACATCGCCACAAGGCTGTGACCAGTGTTTTTTATGTATTTATAGACTTGCGAAGAACTTTTACCTCTTATAATGTGGATTATTCACTCTCGCCAGGTTATTCACTATTATTATACTGTCTTCCCTGCTTCCACAATTTGTCGCTAGCTCGCTGCCAGATTACCGCCAGATCCCGCGCTTCTCCGCTGCGTCCCCAGATTCTCCCCTAGGAAATTTTTGTTGTCGCAGAAAAAATTTCGAACCACTACCACATCAATTGAGTGATTCTCAACCATAGTGAATAGAGTCGGTAATATTCTTTCACATCCTTGTGGGTTGTTTCGTTTTCTCTTTTTTTGTTCGTTGGTACCGTCAGTCTTTCTTGCCATATTGATTCTTCTTCCTCAGACTTTATTGCCAGCCTGCTGTCTGTGCCCATTCCACCATTAATATGGATAACGATATAGACATCTACCAGTACCCGTCTGATCCTTCACAACGGTACGGCTACCTGGGAGCCGAGGGGTTTGACTTCCAAACGCTTCAGGACGATCAGCACGACACCAAGGACAACGAGCTTTTTCACTCAGACATGGAGGAGAACCTCAATAGAGATCTTGAAAATGGAGGAATTTCCAATGTAATGAAGACATTAAATCACACTACCAGTAACAATACCATCAATAATAGCAACAATGGTTATAGCAACAATATCAATAACATCAACAAAAACAGCAATATTATTAATAACAATATCAATAGTATCAATAACACCATCAACAACACAAGTAATTACAACAATAACAATATCAACAATATGAATTCAACTGACTATGAGTCTATCTTTGCCCTCAACTCGTTTGGACTTCCCAGCAATGCCCTCTTTGGTGGAACTGATCCCCTGACCATCATCTATCGCCCCAACAATATGATCAGTAATCTTGAATCGCCAGAGAATTTCTCAGCTGTTGAATTAGAGCACTCAGCCGAAAATCAGAACCAGGCTAACGTTTCATTTTCAATGCCTGGAGCTTTCCACAATGGAGACAATATGGATCTCGACGAGTCTCCGCCGTTCACGATTGAACTGGAGACCTATTATGATCCGCATATGGAAAGTACGTCTATCAAAAATGAAACAGATTCATTGTTTAATGCTAATGGAAATGCCAATCCGAGCATGAATTTGGCTAACACGCATTTGGCGCTTCAGCAGCGAACCCCTACTCAACGGATCGAGTCGTCGTTTTCACCGTTTGACAACTCTTCAGGAGTTTCGTCGTTTCGGATCGAAAGTGGGAACGGTCTCAATCCGAACGGAGCATTTGTGTTCAGTCATCTGACCGCCAACACAGATACCGGTGTTAACCAAACAGGACCGGTATTGGGATCTGTTGACAATTACTATTCCGATCTCAATGGTAATGGAAATATTAATGCCAATGGTAAAAGCAACAGCAAAAGTAGCACTAGCAATAAGAATGGTAATGGAAGCAGCATCAGTAATGGAAGTGTAAACTTCAACAATAACAACCATACCAATAGTAATAACAGCAATAGTAATTTCAATGCTATTAACGGAAACTACTTGAATGTTCATTCGAATCTCGGTGGGCATGCTTTTTCCAATGCCTCCTTGGGTCAAAACAGCAACAGTAATTTCAACAACGAGCTTTCTCCCATCACAACCACCACCTCATTAACACCTTCCATAAGTTCTGTTCATTCTACCCAACCGTCTTTCTTCTCAGCGCACCAATTCCTAACTCGTAATTCGCTTGATCAAGGTCCTCCTACCCATATAGTTTCTTCTTCGTTCGACTTATTCAACAAAGGAAGACCTTCCATGGAGAGTCAGCAGTCATCGTCTCGTAGAAACCCTAGTACTGGCCGCTATACAAGTTTTACTAACTCATTGACAAATATGATTCCGTTTATGGGAGATAGAAACCAACGGTCTCCCATCTCCGGTCCACCTTCTCCACAATCGCAGAACTCGTCTTCTTTCATGTCCCAACCTCCTCCTCAACAGCCTCGGCATTTGATCCGTAGCATTTTCAAGAGCAACACTGCCACCTCTAACAATGTACAGGCAGCCAACGATGAGCTCACTAACGCCTTTGTCATTGAAGAGTCTAGCGATCCATTTATTTCTGGAAATGGAAACACCGAAGACTTCTTGATGATGAGCCCCACCAAAGAGGAGCCGGAGCTCGAGGCAATCGATGCTTCAGTACAGCCAAAGAAAGTTAAGAGGTCCAAGAGAAGCTTGTTCACTCGTTTCAAAGCCCCTACAGTGAAGCAGGAGCCGATCGACGAGAATGAGATGTTGATGATTGATGAGTTTGCCGTGAAGGAAGGAGAGAATTTTGACAATTCCACTTCGACAAGCGGCCCATTTCAGCCTACTTCCATAAGTCGTACTCCTTCCACAGCCACGGGCAACTTACTTGATTCAGCATCTCTGAGCGGCACTTCTCACAACCAGCTGCAGCTGCAATTGTTACCACAACCCCAAGCACAAGTACAAAATCCTCAATCTCAAGAGCCAGATTATGCATCACTTTTTGAAAATGTTGGTAAACGTAAAATTGTGAACACCTCTAGCTACAGAAAGAGTAAGACCAAGCTCAAGAACGAAGATGGAACAACGAGCAACAACTCCAATTCCACCATAGAAAACTCACCCATTTTGAACATCTCATTGGGAAGTAAAAAATTAAAGACCGATTCAGAACTTGGATCGGGGAACAATTCTGGACACACTACTGAGAAATCTTCCTTGCACAACTTGAGATTGTCCTACCAAAGGTCCAACCAAAGTAGTGGCAACAATATCTCTGTCAAAGAGGAGTATAGTGACCGAGGAAGTGTTGGAGGTATGAGTGTAAAATCTAACACCTCAAAAGAGCATAGACTCCAGCCTCAAAGTTCTGAAGAAGTAGACATTTCTGACGATGAATCCACAACATCAACGACTCCTTCATCCAACTTTGCTACTGCCTCGAAGAGAATTCTTGGCTCTAAATTGATGAAGAAGAAGAGTTCACCTGTGAAAATGCCCGTAGCGACTGTGATTAACAAGGGAGTAGAAGTGGAAGTTGATTTGAAGTCGTTAGATTTACCTCCCAATACTCAGATCTTTCCCACAAGTATCATCAATTCTAAGAATAGGACCAGGGGCCGTAAAGAGAACAAGGAAGCTGATATGGTAGATCTGACTAAGATATACTTGTGTAATTATTGTTCTCGTAGATTCAAGCGACAGGAACACCTCAAACGACACTTCAGATCGTTGCATACGTTTGAGAAGCCGTACGATTGTTCGATTTGCAATAAGAAGTTCAGCAGATCTGATAACCTTAACCAGCACTTGAAGATCCACAAGCAGGAAGAAGAGGCTGCCGCACTTGAGAAGCAGCTTCAAGAACAGGGTGTTATCGCAGAAGCTAAAATGGAAGACGAGCCAATGGATTAGATATTGTAATTGGTTTCTACATCTTGCATATTCATATCTGGAAAATTGCATGCATTGTATCTCAAGATAGGGTGCGATGTGTTTATAACATTATGTTAAATATACGATAGCTACTGTGAAGATTATGATAAATTAAACATAAAAAATCAATAACAAAGTTCCAATATATAACATAAGATATCATATGACAGATATTCTATATAATAAATTTGACTTAGTAGGATGATACATAATAGGATAATAGTAAACAAGACGATACATAAGAATGGGTGAATTGAAGTAAAGAACACTTTCAAGTGCTGAATGAACGGTTGGTAACTCGACTAGATTTTATGATGGTATTAGTTTTGTGATGTGCCAATAGAATGACGAATTAAATAGAAATAATAATGCAAAATAGAAAATGTTGGAAACTAGCGTGGAACCATAGTAATATGAAATGAAACGAATTCTTCAATTTCATTAATGTCATATTTCATTTTCCTCATTTTCCTCATCCTCTCCCTCATCCTCATCCTCATCCTCTTCCTCTTGTTCCGAGCTAAGAAGCTTGTCCTGTTCTTCTTTCACCTTAGATATCAAAAGACCATTGACAGAGTCTTTCTTCTTCGGCTGCGGTTTTGTAATACAATTATCGGTAGAGCTGGATAATCCACCAACACAAATTTTTCGGTTCCTATGCTTTTTCAAGGCATCAAAACGGACGAACTCCTTTCCGCAAGGACAACGACAGTGTCTAGCTTCAAGATGGCCCTTAATATGTCTATTCAAATCGTGCTGTCTTACAAAACGTTTCGAACAGTACGCACAAGCAAAAGGTCGATCACTCAAATGGGTTTGGATATGTGAGCGGACATTGTATCGTCTTGTGAACTTCTTTCCACAGTTTTTGTAATTGCAAGTGTAAATCATATCTTCATCAGGACCTTCCCAGTACTGGTCCAATTCTCCTGGAGGAAGTAACGAAGTTTTCTTAACTCTTCTTCTAGGTGTGCTTTGACGAATGTGCTTTTTGACATCTTTGGAAGCTTTAGCACTTGGCGATATCACCGGACTCCATTCCAAAGTGACTTGGTTTCTAGCTGGAGTAGATGGGAATTGGTTTCGCAAAGGTGTCAATTGGGTTATGGTGGCATTGGCGTCTTCAACATCTTCCATGGGACCAGATGGTCTTATAGGACTAGTATAGTATTTTACAGGAGAAGAACTTAACAGAGGGTTGGAAAATCCCGGAGATGAATTCATCTGCTGTTGTTGCTGTTGCCGTTGCTGTTGGAACATCGCCAGTTGGGGATGTTGGAGATTATGAGGCTGCAATTGCTGTAGTTGCTGTAATTGTTGAACTTGGTCCATTTGGAACTGGTTAACCAGAAGGTTGCTGCCATCGTTGCTACGATAGAAACTTCCGTTGTCGGACTCTGAGAAGAACTGTGGAGAGTAGAAGTTAACGTTAGCGTTTCTCAATTGTGGATGCAACGGAGAAGAGAACTTCTGCGAATCGTAGCCACTGAGAACAGATCGGTTTGGAGATGGAGATAAAGGCTCAGGAGAAGAGGCAAGATCTGGAGAAGCATGAGATAACGTCGGTGGAGAAGGTGGAGGTAAGTATGTGTTAGATCCTCTGTTGGTTACTTGTTGCGAAAGATACAGACCATTCTGAGCTTGCATATTTTGTTGCTGCCTTTGATATTGCTGTATTTGTTGTTGGGGTCTTGTAGGAGACTGGAACTGTTGTTGTTGTACCTGTTGTTGGACTTGATGTTGTAATTGTTGTTGTAATTGCTGCTGTAATTGCTGCTGCTGTTGAAATTGTGCCTGCTGAATTTGCTGTGAGGTATGGAAATCGCTTTCCTTTTTGTATACAACAGGTTGTTGAACTGGAATAGGAATATACTTGATATTGCTGTTATTGACACTGAATGTGGATTTCTGTTCAGATCCAGTTCCATCAATTAATGGCTCTATGTCATCAACGTAATTTTGTTGAAGATTTGAACCTTGATTGTTCAATTCTTGAAGGTACTTTACTGAGTAGTTGTTAACAGTTTGAAATTTGGCATTTCCATTTGCAGAGATTCTTTCTCTGGAAGGAGAGGGTGAAGGTGAAGGTGGAAATTTGTAAGACTTGGGATTCTCGTTAGTGACGATATACTCTTCCTGTTTTGGTTGTAATTTCATAGGTGATGATTGGGGCAAAGACGCTGGGTTTATGTCTACCTTTGAAAATTTCTGCTGCTCATTCAATTCATCCTCTTCAAGTAATAAGATTGGTTTCTGAACAATTGGGTCGACTTCAAAATCAAACTGTTGCGCTTGCTGGACGTTCAATGACTTCAACAATTCGCCAGGAGAAATTGACTTTCCAATATCGAGAGATTGCTTGTTAGACTTGTATAAGTCATTCGCCAATCCAGTAATGGACAATTCTCTGGTATGGTCTACAAATCCAAAGATGGCTGTTCCACTAGTTTTTCTAGCGTGTTTTTGGTGACCAGCTGTGTCGAGATTGTCCTGAAATTGACTGGCAAATCCTGAAGGTACATCCAAATCTTGGAGTCCTGTTAGTGTCTCGTTGAAAAGATTATCAATCTCATCGTATTCAGCAAAGTACTGATCGAAGTTCTCGTGCGGCAAGGGCATTGCTCTTGTGGCCGAGTTGACTTCTTCCCAGTTAGTATAGGAGTCCATGGCGGCCACAGTTTGGTTGAGACGACTGAAGGGATGAAATTGACTGGAGTGTAGTCAGAACAGGGGAATGGGACGAAGTATAATTTCTGTCTTTCCACACACTCTCGAGAACTAGATACGAGAACCAGACTGAAGATTGGCTAGCAATTATGGTTGCAAATTGGCCGTTACAGCTATGATTTGGTGTTTGAATGGTGTTGATTCAAGACAAAGTTTGAGAAGAAAAGAAGTGGAAAGATGAAAACGTATTACACCACACTCTAGAAGGAAGGAATAGTCTTTAGACAATGTGTAGCACCAGAGAAACGTGAGATACATTTATCATTAGATGCGGAAGGGCTGCAAGTTGATTTTTCACAGTGTATTGCCTAATTAGGAAAAACATCAACAATGTCAATTTTGTTGCAACTTGCGGAAAAACAAAAACATAACTGCGCAAAGTTAGATTTGCTTTGATTTGAATTACTTTTTCTTTTTTGTACAATGTGCATGAGGCAGGAAGCAGCTTCTTTGTATGTGCTAATAGGAGATGTCGAGTGGAAGTATTATGTGGATTCGGGATTTGCCAAACGACTACAAATGGAGCTCGTCAGAGCTGGAAATATGTAATCTGGCTTCCTTGCCAAGTGGCACACTTACGATCGAAAGTAACAAAGAAAAATAATAATTGGCCAACAAACCCCTAAGACAAATCAGCCAATCGCAATTAATAGAATAGCGACCGAAATGGGAGCCCCCTTCTTAGACCGGCACTTCCCGAGTAGAGTTGTCAACAGGGCAACAACTTAAGCAGTAGCACGGCCGATTATAGTGAAACTCCCCCCCGTTCCATATTATATGGCTTTGGAGCAGGGCCAACTAACAACATATCTATTCTGGGTATTTCAGGAAAATAGAATCTTGTCGTTTCATTGCGACCGCAGTATATTATTTCGATGTATGGTCTTCTCATGCAATATGCATCGGAATGCTGCTACCGTGGTCTGTAATTTAAGTTTTTTAGTTCTCCGACGTTGGTAATATTTCAAAGAGGCAACCGTGACAAGGTGTTTGGAATACGAGAATTCGTCTACATGTGTTCACAGGGTCGAGAGCTTCGAAGTGTCGAGGTTGGCTAATTGTATACATGGAGAATGTTCTTCTTGGCCGCGCATTAGCCGTCTTTGTGTTCACTAATGATGGCTGCAACGCTCTTCCAAAATTGAGTTCGAGAGTACAATACAATTTCGAGGCGTATTTATTGGACAATATTTCCGTCTGATATTGACAAACATTTCACAGTGAGACGATACCAATGCTCTTAATTGCGATACGTCCAGCACATCAACTGTAAATAATGCAGCACTAAGTAAACTTTCGCCAATGGTAGAGTTAGTAAATTAACAAAGTAGTGACAGGGACTGATGCCGGGGGTAAGTTAACCTTTGTAATCTCGTTGCCATACTTGTCGAAGTAAAGCTTTAAGATTTCTATCATTCTCACACTATATCAACTCTAACAGCATATCATTAGTCGATTCTTTATTTGTTTTTCATCACTTTCTAGGTAAAGACCATCATCATTCTGTATTTTCATCATTCTGTATTTTCATCATTCTGTATTTTCATCATTCTGTATTTTCATCATTCTGTATTTTCATCATTCTGTATTTTCATCATTCTGTATTTTCATCATTCCGTATTTTCTGGTGTCCGTTGCACTGATCAAACTATCTATTCTACACTCTTCTTTCTATGGAGACATCTAATGTCTTATATGTATTCTTTTCGGTCAATGCAACTAACTAGAGAACCTGAGGGCCCCGATATAAACTCAACAAACAATAATAATATAATAGTAGCAGACTACTCTAATAACAACATCTTTCTGGGGTCTTCAATCAATTCCTTGATGGTCTTCAAGTAAGTTACTGCTTCACGGCCATCTAACACTCTGTGATCGTAGGTCAAGGCTAAGTACATCATTGGCCTGGAAACGATCTGTCCGTTGACGGTGACTGGTCTCTGTTTGGTACCGTGCAAACCTAATACAGCAGTCTGGGGCACGTTGATGATAGGAGTACCATACAAGGAACCGAAAACACCTCCGTTGGAGATGGTGAAAGTTCCACCGGTCATGTCTTCCAAAGTTAACTTTCCGTCTCTAGCCTTCTTTCCCAAAGCAGCAATTTCCTTTTCAATTCCCAAGATAGACAAAGATTCAGCGTTTCTGATAACAGGAGTAACCAAACCTTTTGGAGTAGCAACAGCAACGGAAATATCGGAGTAATCTCTGAAGACCAAGGTGTCGTTGTTTTCGATGGAGGCATTTACAGCTGGGATTTCTTTAGCAGCTAAACACGAAGCCTTTGCGAAAGCACCCATGAAACCTAACTTGATGCCGGTCTTTTCCAAGAATTCGTCTTTGTATAACTTTCTCATTTCTATCAAATTGGTCATGTCGACTTCGTTGAATGTGGTCAAGGAGGCAGCGGTGTTCTGTGATTCCTTGAGACGTTCGGCGATTCTCAATCTCATTCTGTTCATTTTCACTCTTTCTTCGTTTCTAGAGAAATTGGTGAAGCTGGCGGCTGGAGCCTCCTTTGGCACCTCCTTTTTAGCTGGAGCTGGAGCTGGAGTAGCCTTTGGTGGAGCAGGAGCAGCTGGAGCAGAAGCAGCTGGTGCTGGTGCAGCAGCTGGTGCAGCGGCAGGTGCAGCATCTTCCTTTGGAGCAGCAGCTGGTGCAGCTCCGCCAGCTGGGGCTTCGCCTTCTTCAATCTTAGCGAGATCCTGGCCCACTTCCACGGTGTCATCAACGGCGACAAGAAACTCGCTGATAGTACCGGCAACAGGAGAATTGACTTCAACGTCAATCTTGTCTGTTTCTATAGTGGCGATCGTCTCATCTACAGTAACGTAATCACCGACGTTCTTGTTGAGAGCGGAAAGAGTACCTTCGGTAATGGACTCGGCCATGTCTGGAACCTTCACGGTGACCGAAGCGTAACGCTTGAAAGTCAAACCGGAAATTCTGGAGAATCCAGCACCGGAAGTAGAAACAGTGTGAATAGATCTGTAAACGGCAGCAGGCGACATTCTGAACGAGATGTTGGTGGCAGAGAGTGCAACAGCTCTCGAGGCTGGAACACGTTTCATAGACGACTTGATGGATCTAGACAACATAATAAAACGATAATGAATAATTTGAAAGATTATAAGATGGTTAATATTTCAATCTAGATGATGTAAGTAAACAGATAATATATGATTATTCAACTATTTCAGTGATTTCAGTAATATCTGGTTTTCGATGTGATTCGAAGTGTTTCAATGGAATTAATCTTATGGTAGATATCGAATATGATAACGTGGGGAGTTCAATGCTACAATAACTCAACGTTTAGTTTCAACTGTACAACTAACTGGACTATGCAATTGGCTTGAATTCAGCACGGATGAGAGTCTCAATGTTGTTTGGTTGTAAAAGAAAAAGATACACTCTGATTTGCTCTACATCAAGGTCGAGTTCCGTGGACTCCACCAAATTTTCATCGCGATGATTTCCGGGGATCACTACTTCCGTCCGGTCGGAATTATAATCGCCTTAATGAGGATTGTGCGCGCTCCGGGCTGCCTGACAAAGTTGCAGACTGCGATTGGTCAGCACTGTCCCCGGAGCGTGCGGGTTACGAGCCTGTTTGTATTTTCGGGAATAGGCCAGGGAGCGAATAAGCCCCGGATACCCGGAAATCTGATTCCGATATTTCAAACTATGCGGCGTGTCATCGCTTAGTCGGAGTTGGAGATATCATCAATTTGAAGTACCAAGCAGAATCTGAGAAGGAGACAAGTATTTATATAGAACCAAACGGATACTGATAATAACCATCACTTCTATATATTATGTATTCTATATACTAACTATATTGTATGACATGATATACGTATATCAGCTTCAATTCCTTTCCGAGTACGAGCAGATTTGGCCGGTGCATTTTTCCGTAACTTATCCGGCAGATGCTTAGGCCGATATTCGATTGCAAAATAGCAACTCTTAGCTGGCGAAGTCTACGGAACATCGTCTGTAGATCATTTACAGATATAGAGAAAAATCTAGAAGAATATCTCCAGAAATCGGCAAACATTTGAATGCACCTATTCCTACTAGGAAAGCAAAATGGCATGCTCCCACAGAACAGTGGACAGCAATGTTACAACCTGGCAGGTGCTAAGAGTGGATGCAAAAGCATGAGACGGCTATGGCCGATAGTTACCACAGCTTCTGCTTGTGAAAGTTCGATGAGATACTCAAGCAAATCTAAAAGTTGCAACTGCAGACGTGACTTCAGTTGAATCACCTACCGGGAAAAGAATCCAATAGGGGTCTCACGTAACCGATTTGAGTAATAAATGATTGAAATACAATTGGAACATAATTTCAGTCACCAATATATCGTAGTCAAGTCCGTATTGTACATGATGGTCAGTGTGAGTCGGTGTTTGAAAGTGTGGTCTTTGATTCCCTACAGTTGCAAAATGTGAGCGGCATTAATTTGTAATCGGTTGTAAAACCGCAACATTCGTCAGCATCTGCCCCCGAAATTTTCCGGGAGATTGAAGTTTGTAAGCTGGCGCAGTTAAGCGTGAAAGGCGTATGGATAGAAGACTGACATCTGAATGACAGATGACATTGCGGAGATAGTGGTATAGACGCCTAGTAAGTGTTGTGACCACTACTAATGGTATGGTGAAGCTAGGATGCCACTAGTTAGTATATAATTAGGTGGTCGCATCTTTTGCAACTGTGAATATAATTTTCACATTATACGCTTAAACTCTTGAATATTCTCAGAATATTAGAATTGCGATAAGATACTCAGCATTAAAACCTACATTCAATAGAATAGTATTTGATATCGCTATTACGTTATAGAAGTGATATTCTTATTATTTTCACTAGGATATTTGAATAAACTTATCTATTAGATACAATTCATTAACGCACTGACAGTTAGCGCTGCACACCTACAGTTCAATTTTTCCGACCACGCCCGGAAGCAGAGCCAATTATCTTCGCGCTCCTGCAGACAACACTACTCATCCACGGACAGCAGTGAAGCATTTTTGTTAACTACCAGTGGAAAATCCATCGAATCTCCAAGACTCTTTCCAATTCTTGCTAGCTGCTGCTGAAAAGAAATTGTACACCAGCAACGTCTGTTTTCTTCCTATACGAAACATGTTGAGAACTTCCTTTTCCGGTCGTGCCGCCGGTTCCGCCAGAATGGCCCAATTCGTCAGATATGCCTCCACCAAGTACGATGTTGTAGTCATTGGAGGTGGCCCCGGAGGCTACGTCGCTGCCATCAAAGCTGCTCAACTTGGATACAACACCGCTTGTATCGAGAAGAGAGGAGCATTGGGAGGTACATGTTTGAATGTCGGCTGTATTCCCTCGAAGTCGCTTTTGAACAACTCCCATTTGTACCACCAGATCAAGCACGATTCCGAGAACCGTGGTATTGCCATTGATGGTGAAGTTTCTGTAAACTTTCCAAAATTGATGGAAGCTAAGGACAAAGCCGTCAAACAATTGACCGGCGGTATCGAGATGTTGTTCAAGAAGAATAAAGTGACTTATATCAAGGGATCGGGAGCTTTTGTTGACGAGAAGAAGGTTAGTATCACACCAATTGATGGATCGGAAGAATTAGAAGTTGAAGCCGACCACTTTATTGTTGCTACCGGTTCTGAGCCTACGCCGTTCCCAGGAATTGCAATTGATGAGGAAAGAATCGTGACTTCTACCGGTATCTTGTCGTTGCCAGAAATCCCAAAGAGATTGTCCATTATCGGAGGAGGTATCATTGGTTTGGAAATGGCTTCTGTGTACTCAAGAATTGGCTCTGAGGTGACCGTGATTGAATTTCAGAACGCCATTGGTGCTGGTATGGACGCTGAAGTCGCCAAGACGTCACAGAAGTTGTTGGCCAAACAGGGCTTGAAGTTCAAGTTGGGCACAAAGGTCGTCTCTGGTGTCAGAGAAGGTGAAGTCGTGAAGATCGAAGTCGAAGATGTCAAATCCGGCAAGAAGGAAGACTTGGAAGCCGATGTTTTGTTGGTTGCTATCGGTAGAAGACCATATACCGAAGGTTTGGCCCTTGAAAAGGCTGGCTTGGAACTCGACAACAAGGGTAGATTGGTGATTGACTCTCAGTACAGAACTAAGCACGACCACATCAGAGTCATTGGTGACGTCACCTTCGGTCCTATGTTGGCTCATAAAGCAGAAGAAGAAGGCATTGCTGCTGCCGAATACATCAAACACGGTCACGGCCACGTTAACTACGCCAACATCCCATCCGTTATGTACACCCACCCTGAAGTCGCATGGGTCGGTCTTAACGAAGAACAGTTGAAGGAACAGGGCATCAAGTACAAGGTCGGTAAGTTCCCCTTCATCGCTAACTCCAGAGCCAAGACAAACTTGGACACCGACGGCTTTGTCAAGTTCCTTGCCGACGCCGAAACTCAAAGAGTATTGGGTGTTCACATAGTTGGTCCAAACGCCGGAGAAATGATCGCCGAAGCCGGATTGGCCTTAGAATATGGTGCCTCTACTGAGGACATCGCCAGAACATGCCATGCCCACCCAACCTTGTCTGAAGCCTTCAAGGAAGCTGCTTTGTCTACTTTCGACAAGCCTATCAACTTCTAAGAGTCTTATATAGTGTGGAAAAGTATACATGAGTTAAAATTGTGTAATATGACGTATAAATTGACATAAAGATATTATAATGTCAAACATATCATAATCGTATTCTTAGTCTACAAATCGTGTATTGTATTGAATAATTAAGTAAACTGTTAAACTACTATTGCAAATATGTCGCAGGAATCTAAGATCATGTCGTCCGTCGCATTTTTCATTTCGCGACATTTTTATTCCTCCAAAAATTTTCAGTTTCCGACTAGCAATAGATTTCTGGAGAATCCACATCCTTATATTAGTGCTCAATAAGACTACCATGCCTTCACTCCAGAAGTTCCACGCTAATGTGGCCCGTCATGTGAAGCTGATGGACAAAAACTTGACAGCTAACTTGATCCGTCACGAGTACATTGTGACGACTAGAACCAAAGCCAAGCGAGTCCAAGCCAAAGTTGAAACATTTTTGGCTGATGCACTCCACAGAAATGACGAAATCGCCCAGGACCAACCGATCACCTCCAAAATTTTAGCAAACAGAGCATTGAACTTCTTACAGCCACCAGACAAGTTCGATATAGGCTCCAAAATCATACAAGAACTCGCGCCCAGATACATGCAAAGAAGATCCGGGTTCACTCGAATCATAAAGTTGGAACCTCGTTTAGGAGAAGACAAGGCTCCTATGTCTGTTATAGAGTTGGTAGACTCAGACTATGAAATCAAGTTTTGGTACACTGCCAAAATCGTAGCTAGGCTAGAATTACAAGGTTTGAAAGTTGACGACATCACTCAGTTGAATGTACAAAAGTTGACGAAGTTCAGACCCCAAGGGGAAGAAGATTTTGCTGCTGCAGTTGAAACATGTAAAGTCGAATTCTTCAAATACGACCCAGAAACACAGCAAGTGACAGATTCCGAATCATTAAAGAATTTGGAAAACTTGCCAGTCAACTTGGAATACTACGGTGGAGACCTCGCTGGTTCCTTGGTTATCTCCAAGAAGTTTAAGACACAAGCAAGACCCGAGAAAGAGCAGGTAGACATCCCAGCCTCGCCTTTTGTGGCTAAGTAGGAAAAATAGTCCATTCATACATTGTACATAGCATTAAACAAAACTCAAATGAGAAATATGAAGGTATAGAAGTAGAAGAAGAAGGAAATATCTGAAAGAGACTTGGTTTTGAAGATATTTAATGTGTTTCTTTGCTGTTGCAATGACACCAAATAGGACTGCAAAGATCACGTGAATACATCGAATTACTGAAATCTACGGATAGTAGTATGTGATGTTAAAATTACTTTACCCAAAACGGATTTCAGAACCAGTAAGCATAACACAAGGATGCTGTCTTGTTTCTATAACTTCTATAACTTCTTCTTTGGAGTAAGGAGAAAATCAACTCTATGCTCCGAGATTGATTACGCTCCACCTCTACCTATACGGCATACACTCTATCAACACCTGCACATAATACAATTTTTCACTATCAGGAACAACTTGCAAAATTGTCCTTGCTAATGAATATCTACCACATTCAATTCTCCATCATTTTATTCAGTGGAAACTCCTCAGCATGTGGTTCAGCAGCTCTCATTTCCCCGTGGCAGGAAAAGTTGCATTAATAGTAGGAGCTTCGCAAGGAATTGGCGCAGACCTTGCACTTAAGCTTTATGAACGTGACTGCTCGTGTATTCTCGTTGCCAGAACGGCTTCAAAGCTTCAGCAGCAGATTAAGAGAATAGAGAAAAGTGTAGGCAAAAAGGAAAATACATACTTGCTGTATTTTGCATTTGACGTTTCTGATTACGACCAATGCGTGGAGCTTTGGAATCAGATTGTAGATACTCACAATCAGGATCCAGACGTTATTTTCTGTTGCGCTGGATCTTCGGTACCCAAATTGTTCAGCGATTTGACTGGAGCCGAAATCCAATCGGGAATAACCACCAACTACAATACAACTGTAGGCGTGGTACACGCGGGCTTTAAAAAGGTGTTGACTGCGAACCCCAAACTTGCTTTCAACAAACAGAAGCATAGACATGTCATTTTGTTCTCGTCCGTAGCTAGTTTCTACGGCTTCATTGGCTATGCCCAGTATGCACCTATGAAAGCTGCTATTCAGTCTCTTTCCATAGTACTCCGTCAAGAATTGGGACCTTACAACTACAGAGTTTCATGTATCTTCCCTGGCAACTTTATGTCGGAAGGATTTGTGGAAGAACAGAAAACAAAGCCAGAGATAACAAAAACGATTGAAGGAAGCAGTTCGCCGATTCCTGGCGAAGATTGTGCTGAGCTCATTATCGACAAGCTCAGTAAGGGCTACGATACGATAACTACAGACTTTATTGGATGGTTATTAGGTTGTTCTGTCTTGGGAGTCTTACCCAGATCATGGGGATTATTCCAGGTAGCCGTGAGTTTACTTTTCCTGATCTTTGCACCTTTTGCAAATTGGATTGTTTATCGAGATATTATCAAGTATTTTGAGAAAAGGCAGCTTGAATCAGAGTCAGATGCAGTTGATGTAAATAGTGAGAGCCATAAGACGAAGTAGAAGGAACAAACAAAGTTTTTATCCAATAAATCTACATTAGCTTAAATAGAGGTCAACAATACTTCTATATTTGAAATAGCAGTAATTGATATTTAATGATAAAATGTCAATAAGTACAAAAATTTTGAGTAAGTTAAGTATCATTTACTATAGATCTCTACACCATGCTTACTCTTTTTATCTATATTGTTCATTACTACTATACAATTACTTTTTCTCAGACACAGAGGCTACGAGCTTATCGGCAAAATCCAACACCTTTTTATCAGCTGTAAGTCCTGCCTGGTACCAATTTATTGAATATACCCAATTAACCATCTTGATGATTTCATCGTTCCAGATATCCTTGGCAGTTTCCGCAACACTCACACGTTGAGTTGCGATGGAATGCGATGACTTTGGTACAGACTCGTTGATCAAGTCTCTGTCAGTAAGAATTCTGTTCTCTATGATATTGTTGGCCGATCTCAACTGCTGTGACACGAATTGTTCGTTTTTGCGAATGTATTCTCCCGTGTAGTACGCAAAAGCCGAGGTGAGCAATACACCTCCGAGAAACCCATGGACTCTACCTCCCATAATGTTGCGTTTGTAGTAGTTGGGTACAATAAGTGTTCAATATGATTTACAAGCTTCAACGCTTATTGGCGAGTATAATGTCGCAATTTTTGATGCAGGATGTAGCACGATGAAATGTCGCACATATAGCCATAAGATTAGAGTGTAATATATTCCTATTCTTCTCGTCCATTAGAATATATGAAATACATATTCAATTATATATATAGATGAGCATAGAGTCACGGACTTAGAGATTTTATGATTCCCTATTGAACGTAGGTCTACGTTTTACGAATAGTCTACTGTATATGTGTGCAACTTCTAGTTATGATTAATATGTACAGTGATGATAATTTCTATGTATAGCTTATTGGTCCAGATCTTCCTGTTCGATAACATTGGAAAGAGCCCGTCTCAAGAATGGGAACACGTCGATCTTGTCCAACTGGACAGATTCGCCAGCTTGTCTCAAAGTCTTCACTTCTTCGATGGCTTCAGTGACGTTACGCAACAAAAATGGAAGCTCTTCAACAACACCATTCAACGGCATTTCAAATTCTTGTTGTTGTGACGGATTTTGTTGCAAGTATCTGTTGACTTTCAAGCTGGCTACAAATGACAAACCTTCTACAAACCGGACGTTAATGTCTTCTTCAAGATTGTAATCTTGTAACTGTGGCTGGATGCCAAAGAAAGCGTATTGCAATCTTACCAACTTCTCGTTAAAGGATACAATCTCGTGCTCGCTGGCATTGAGGTATCTTTCCTCAAATTCTGTCAAATACTGCTGTTGCTGTTCTGTGAATGTCTGGACCCTTTCATATGCTACCTGTCTTTCCAACAAGACCTGTTTAATTCTCTTTTGCACTGTGACCAACTTCTCATCAAGAGCATCATGCTGCTGTGTTCTCGAGTATCTCAAGGATTCAGCTAATCTGACCTCTCTGGCTAATATGTTTCTTTCTTTCAATGTCAAATACCACAACTTGTGCAAGTCGTCAAACGATTTACGACGCAATTCAGCAAACGTCCACTCACGTGAGTTCATGTCAAGTTCATCCCCAGAACGAAGAGCCGTTTCAGTGTTGTTTCCTCCGGGAAAGAATGCCCATAATGGGTGATCTGGAGAAACATCAAAGTTCTTATGCGTAGGTACAATAGGAGCTCTCAATTTAACTTTGCTCAAGTCGCCGAACGAGAGATTGCTGCCGTTTCTTGCACAAACACGACTCAGCAACAGGAGCGCCCTCATAGTTATACGCAACGACATGACTATTGATGGTAATGTAGTTTAACTAATCTCCAACTTTCGTAGTTTGGTTCAGAACTGAAAAATTTTTGGAATAGCAGTGCGACATTTGTCCATACATTTTTTTTCATTTCAACGACATATTAAAATTCTTTCGCGACATGACAATCCCAATAGTGAAAATTGCCAAATCTGAAATGTTCATTTCAGAATTGAAACTACAATACACATACAATTAATACTGTACACACAGAAATGTCCACCATAAGAACAGAACTGCAGCAGCAGGAGCCGTTAGACTTGATCAGATTTCAGTTGGACGAATTTGTGCTTGTCAAGTTGAGAGGAGCTCGCGAAATGAAGGGAAGACTTCAAGGCTACGATTCCCATTGCAACATGGTCTTGAGTGAGGCTCAAGAATACATTTACTCTTCTGGTGATGAGGAGCCAGTGGTCAAGAAAACTGAGATGGTTTTTGTTAGAGGAGATTCGGTTATATTGATAAGTCCTATCTCTGAATGAAGAACGGAATAAGATAAACTTCGAATCGTCAGTACTCTGGCTTTTCGACAACGTGACCCAGTTGCGTATATAGAGAATTCATGAAAGGGTATCCCATTAATTGTACATTAAATAGTATTATTCATTAATACATGTCAAAGAGAAAATAGTGTAGCATTTGGTGTTATCTCTATGTGATCATTTGTAAACCTCGATACTTTATATCTTCACGGTATCAGCTCCATATCGATATCCATCTCGTCCAAGAGATTCTTAATAGCCTCCATTTTGTGAGCATTTTTGTTCCAGTTTTCTTTTTTGTCGTTTCCTTGTTTGGTAATAGCGATTATTTCTGCTATAGTGGTGTTGATGAGTTCGTCGTAGTCCTCTACTGTCATCGACGCCGATACGTCACGAAGTTGTGATCTATGCAATTTATAGTAGTATTTCAGATCGGATACCTTTTCAAATATCTTGTTATTGCTCAATTGCTCGATAGCCTGAGTTTTCAAGCTGAAATGGTCTCCGTTTTCATTCTCATTATTCGAAACAGTGACATCATCAAAAAGGGATACAATTTCTTCATGGGTCAACAATAAGTTACGCAAGTCTACTTCGGTAACCTTTTCGTTTTTGTCTAAGTCTCGGAGCCTGTAGGGATTCATTGCCCTTGCGGTATTGCTTTTACTATTAGAATCAAAACTTTTTATCAACAGCATCATCTTGTCCAAGCGAGGCTTCTGAACCTCCTGAATATCCTTGATGTCTTCTGTCAACTGCTGCTCTTTTTCTTGCAACATTTGGAACTCGCTATTAGCCTCACTTCTATATGGTGGTTTTATATCTTTGGCAATTTCAAGGTTTCTTTCCAACTCGTGTAGATGAGAAGTGTATTCCTCTATAGCTCTGTCGAGCTCAAATCGCAACTGATAAACGCTGACCTTGTGTTCATCAGAAATAATGCAGTTTTCCTCCGACAACTGTTTGGTGATCAACGAATTCAACTTAAAGATCGACTGTCTCAACTTTAAGTAGTTGGCCGTGATTTTGTCGTAGTACTTGACGTGGTTTGTCACGGAATCTTCTATAAGTCGCTGTTGTTTCGTGTTCACAAACGACATTATTAATTGGTAAATATGATAGATTCGACAAAAACAGAAGTAGACAATTTAAAAATCCAATGAAACATTTATTGCGGTGTATAGAGATATTAAATCTGTTCAATCTTACTTATGGTCTTAATTTCAATTTTTCAACATATTCACGTGACTTTCTCAAATCATACCAATATGTCTTGAATTCTTTTCTCCACAATCATCCTTTTGTAAAACATCCGTTTGTAAATATTTCTTCCACTAATAATCTGATTCTAACCAAAAAATATGGAAGAAAACCAAAAGACTTGGGATAGTCGAGTTTACTTATCGGCGGTTCTGGCATTGGCGGCTGCGTCTGGATCTGGACTCAGCAATGATGAGATTCTGGACATATTCCAAAAGATCAAGTTAACTATAGTGAAGTACCCAAATTTGCTCTACACCCGCCTGGGCAACATCATAAATGTATTGCTAGTATACAGCTCGATCTCCTCGGAAAATATGGGGTTTATAGCGGATTTGCTTGATGCATTTGTAGTTAGAGACATTGATTTCAACATTGATTTCGATATGGACCTAGAGGAATTCTCCAATTGGATTGTAGATGCTACCAATTCCGATTTACCCAATGAGGTCTCTCTAGAGAAGACAGTGTATGATCTCAATATCGACTGCAATAGTCAGGCATTTGATCTCCGGTTTTTTGCGAATGAAATTTCTCCAAAGTCCACCGAATTGAAGTTCATTCAGGCAAAGACTTTACAGATCGCCAAATACTTCAACGACATCCATGAATTTTCAGCACTTTTCAAATCTGTCCATAGTAATCCTTTATTTTTGCCTTGGTACAAGGGTGTTGTAGAACTGTATGGTTATTATTGGGTTAACTATGGTTCTCTCAATGCTGGCTATTTAGACTTTGATAAGTTTCTTCGTTTAGACTCTTACTCGGACCAGTTCAACGTCTTGATTGAGCCGATGAATAGAAGCGCATACAGTGACAAATTGTCGGTTTCTAATTGGCTCAAGAACGTCATATTGCCATTAATTGTCTATAACAATAACGATTTTGGTCCATTATTGAATTGGCTCTTCTTGGAAGAAGAAGTCGCTTTTTCACATCCAGCAACTAAAAAGTACGATATTTGGAACAAGGCTATTAAATCAATCATAGAATATCCCAGCATTCGCTACAACGACTTCAAAGATGTAATTCAGTATTTCTTAGCTAGCTGCTACTACTTTGCGCTCTACCACGAGAACGCTGATCAAATACTAACAAGTGAGGTCATTAAGAAATACGATTTGATCAAAGACACTTTGGCATTGTTATGGACGGAAAAGGAAGCGGCTCCAATTGACATACGAGTCTCTGAGCTTCCCGAATATCGTTCTCTTACTAAGTTCCTAAAGACGAAGAGCAATCCCTTGGGACCATTAATTGAACCTACAGGCAGTTCTATTGTAGCATTAAGTGAAATCATCGATACTTGTCAAACATTGTATCCTATAAACAGGCTTTCAATTGCAAGATACTTGGAATTGAAGAGTCTTGGTTCTGCAAATGACGTCATGGATAAAGAAGTACGGAAAATAATAGCGAATGTGAATCCAGGAAATTACAGCAGCTTGCTAAGCTCTGCTAAATTATTCTATGGTAAGTTTGTACAAGATAACGATATAGACAAGACAAAAGTCAAGGAAATAATCCTTGAGAGATTGCTCTTTGCAAACTTGTTTGAGGTCGTTCAAGATTTGAATTCCACCCAAGAGTTTAAATTGCCTGTTAATAATTTCTATAGTCTCATTTATGACAAGTTCTGGGAATCCTTCAACAATTCTTCCAATCTCAATGAGAAGATTGGAAGATTCAAGGATGCCAACACTTGTGCCCATCTCTTCGACGCAATTTCCGCAGATCCAGAATTGAAACGAGTCAATAAGGACCAGATCATTCGCATCAAGCATTTGTTGAAGGCAATATTCAACATCAAGAACTTCAAGCTATCTATAGATAAGGGGAAGTCGTTAACACCGTTTGAATTGGTAGAAAAGTTTAGCAATGTGGGTCAGTTTGCTGTGGGTGAAAAGTCTACCCCACTTGACTTGATCACAATAATCTTGGAACAGAACGCTAAGTCGTATTTGGCTTTTGAAAAGCTCTACAAGATCTTGAACGACTTGTTGTTGTTCTTTGAAGATGGGACCAATGAATCTGACACTTACTACTTCAACAAATTGAAATCAGCTTGCATCGAGTCATCGTTGATAGCTAACGATTTCCAGTTTGCCTATGCGCAGAGTATGGGTTTGTTTGATCATTACCTGACAAGCGACAGCAACTTGAATGAAATATGGTTAACTTTCTACCAAGTAGGAAAGTATGTATCACCGTTGTGGTTTGACGATGATTCGTATCAGGAGGAGCGGATCCAAATTCTTTGCAAGGAGAGAGAGATTTTGCTGAGAACAATACAGATTATTCAGCCCAACAGCTTGACTTCAGATAACAGCAAGGTGATCTTGAGCCAGTGGGAAAGAGTCAACAGCCAAATAGAAGAACATTACACCAGTGAAACTGTGACCAAAGAACTACAATTCCAGGGATACAGTGCACATTCGTTTTCTGAAATGAAAGAAAACCTTGGTTCTATGGCTAATGAATTGATCAGTGATGCCACAGCTACTACTAACAAAACCAGCGAAAAATTGTCGAATCTATTTGTTTCGGGATTGGGTTGGGCAATAGGAGCCAACCAGCAGCATTAGTAAATAGTATGTAGTTGGTATAGGAAGCGTGATGTGTGGATAATTGGGTGCAAAACGAGAGCAACTTTTCCGTGGTAGAAATTTCATTGTAAGTAAATAGCAATAATCGTATGTATTTTTTCAATTATGTAACTCATTTTTATCTTATATTCATATCCATATATATCCATGTATATCCATGTATATCTATATTATAAATATATCTAAATCTTGTTCTTCAATATATTCATTAAATATGTTCCATAGTTAAACTTTGAAAAATCCTGTGCGCGTGTAGATAAACAAACTGGCAAATAATCCTTGATTGATAGAACACTTTCCTTTCAATACGGCAAATCATACCTATTGCAACTACTCCATCACACAATAAGTAGTATACTATCCATTCCTTATATCATTATCAAATCCAAATTTACATTAAGAGATATCTAACTTGAAGTCTTCAACCCTAGTCCATGAACAGGTAATTGTTTTCATTTATTCATCGGATACATTACACTCTATGTATCGTGGCAAATCGACTATCCACACGTATTTAATCAAGCGGTGGCTCTCCATCAACATTCAAAGCATCCGAAACGTCCATTCCACATCTCCCGTATTCTCCCGTAGAAAGACATATTCATCTGAGAGATTCCGCTCCAAAAGGACATCCGCTGCTACGACGCGTTCAGGGATGACCCAGCCACAAGAATTCAGAACAGATCTGAGAACAGCTGTGCATTTCAAAACGAGTATTGAACGAGATCCAAGTGTCATAGCCTCACTTCAAGAAATCGATTTTAATTCCTCCTTTGATGAAGCAAGTCAGAAATTTTCATGCAAATCCAACCAATCTATAGATGCGGTAAAATTAGAACCAGTGAAATCAGAAAAGGTACCATTAAAATCGGAATCACAGGATTCGTATCAATTCAGTGATGATGATGAAGAGTTTCTTTTGTGGTCTTCTCCAGAGAAGTTACCACAGCTGAAAAGACAGAATCCAGATTCATTCCAATCAGGAACAAAGAGGAATCTGCTAGTAAAAAAGGAAACCATCATAGACAGTAGACCGAAGTCAGAAGATTCGGCTGTAGGAAAATCGGAGTTTAAAGTCCATTCTCTGGATAGATCAGCTTTGGGAGATAATTTCAGAGACACGGAGCTTACTATTTCCAGAAAGTCGACGTCAAAACCACCTTCATATCACACCATCCAATTGGCCACACAGAGACCCACTTTGGCCGAAGTTGCAAACGGCTCTGTAGATCTCATTAAGAATGTGAAGCCAATGTTGCTCTCTTCTGAACAACAGTATGTATTGAACCAAGCCTTAAATGGAGTCTCGTTGTTCTACACCGGTTCAGCTGGTACTGGAAAATCTGTTTTACTACGTTCCATCATCAAGGCCTTGAGAAACAAATACGGTACTGGAATTGCTGTAACAGCTTCCACTGGTTTAGCAGCGTGCAATATTGGGGGTACGACATTGCACAGCTTCGCTGGACTTGGGTTGGGAACCGACAAATTGGACAATCTCTTGAAGAAATTGCGTAGAAACAGAAGAGCCCTTGACAAATGGAAAAGCACTAAGGTCTTGATCATCGATGAGATATCCATGATAGACGGAAACTTCTTAGACACATTAAACGCAGTAGCCAAAAAAATACGAAGAAACCAGCTTCCTTTTGGCGGTATTCAGTTGATAGTGTGTGGAGATTTCTACCAGCTTCCACCTGTAGTGAAGCAGCCATACGTAGACGGTGAAAAGGTGTCAGACGATAGAGTTGAGCCCTATTTCTCGTTTGAATGTTTTTCATGGCAACAATGTATAAAGGAAACCATTATTCTTCGTGAAGTTTTCCGTCAAAAGGGTGATCAATTATTCATTGAGATGTTGAATGAAATGAGGAACGGAAGAGTGTCTGAACGAACAATTCAGGAGTTCCACAAGTTGGAACGTCCTCTTCCTTGTCCCGAAGGAATAGTTCCCGCAGAGTTGTTTGCTACTAGAAGTGAAGTAGATAGAGCGAACAACTCTCGTTTGAACAAGATTCCAGGTAGCCCCGAGTTATACAAGTCCATTGACGGAGGTGATTTACCTGCTGAACACAGACAAAATGTACTCTCTAACTTCCTTGCTCCTATGGACTTATTTCTCAAGAAAGGTGCTCAAGTAATGTGTATCAAGAACTTCGATGACACTTTAGTCAATGGATCTTTGGGCCAAGTTGTTGACTTCATGGACCGTGATACTTATTTAAAAGCTAACAACCCAGATCCAGGACAGTCCGTTGACCTTTCCGATTATATTTTCGACGAAGCCTTACCAAGCTCTGCACAGGCATTGACTACTACGGGAATTCTTAGCGAATCCCAACTATCTGAACATGAGAGGGAAAACCACGGAAGGAAGGCTTCTTTGGCACAACAGCTTGTTGAAAGTTCCAAAGGAAAAAAGTATCCCTTGATCAGATTCTTGTCGCCAGATGGAATCAATTCCAGAACCATTTTGGTAGAACCCGAACAATGGACAGTGGAAGATGAACTTCAAAATGTCATAGCTTCACGTATCCAATTGCCTCTTATTCTTGCCTGGTCACTCTCCATTCACAAATCTCAGGGTCAAACATTGCCCAAGGTCAAGGTGGATTTGAGAAGGGTATTTGAGAATGGGCAATCGTATGTAGCACTCTCTAGAGCCGTATCAAGAAATGGGCTACAAGTTCTTAATTTCAGCGAAGCTAAGATTATGACCCATCCGAAAGTAGTTAAGTTTTATCACAGCTTGTTGTCCGCCGAAGAGTCTGAAAAGAGATTCAAGGAAGAGGAAAAGGTAGTTCAGTCGATTTTGCGAGTTCCAACCATGTGATTCATAGAGTAAATGACATCCATCTATTGGCTATAGGTTTATGAAACCGTTAATTGTATATACACGCTAGACAGTATTCTTGACTATGTAAACCTGTAGACTCCATTATCTTGGAGATTCCTAATTACCTGTTATTTTCTTTAGATGGACATGATTTGGAAGACCATTGAATAACATCAAACGAGAGAACTTGTTAAGATCGTTTCTAAATTGAATGTCTTGTGAATCCGAGTTCCAGTCGCTGATCACAAATATCAAATTCTTAGGAACATTAGATGGAGAACTAAGTAATCTTGAAAGATAAAAGATGGAGAGGTCAGAAACTGGATCCACAAGTCCTGGAATATTATCTTTGCTTGTAGATAGCGTCTTCTTTCCCAAAGCAAATTCTGGAAGTAAACTCTCAATTCCAACAACTAGCACATTGGGTCGACGAGGTATCGTGTTACCCAAAAGCTGGGAAGGATGGGCAATAATATGAGAATCTTCATTTGTTGAACCAATAGGTAAACTTGAAAACCTTCCAATACCCTCGTATTGTTGTAATCCAATCGCAACGATTGCGCTATCTACTCCTTCTGGAATGATTATTAGGAATGGATTGGATTTAGCTAACGTTGTAGTTTTCTTGAGTGTCTCATTTATGAGCGCAACGTAATTGTCCTCATTTAATGCTAAGACTTGTTCCAGTTTCAACCTTAGATAAGTTTTTTCGAAGTTTTTCCGATCTCCAATATTAAGTTCATCGTTGGCTATACCCCCAATTTGTATGTCTGTAAGTTCAGAGTTCGAAGAATAACTTAACATATAAGCATTCACACTTTGTCCAACGACAGCCTTACCAGAATCATCCAAAATGAGGTTGTTAGGTATGCCGAAATTTTGCACCTGAAATAATCTTCTTTCGTGTTCCTTCCACTTTTTCTGTGACATCGAAAGTCTTAAAGCTCTTTCTACGAATGAGATCAAAATATCATTATCATCCTTATTACCTTTCGTTAGCACTGGAAGAGTTTTACCAGAATAGTATAATTGGCTTGATTTGGCACTGTTGAGGAAGCAATATTGAATTGGTTTGTACAAATTTTTTCTCTTTAGTTTGGTAAGTTTTCTGAGTAAGGACATATTTGGTTTCGAGGTACCTTTGAATTCATTATCAATGAAGCTTTCCAAATCGTTGATTCTATTGTTCACGACAATTTCAGAATAGTTAAAAGAGGAATCTGAAGGGGTCGTGAGGAAATGCTTGTTTTCAGCTCGCTCTAGTTCGAACGAGAGGCTATCTGAATAATATGATATCAGATCCGATTTCAACTTCTGAATAATCTTCTCAATCTTGTTAACGTACTTCTTCTTCTTTCCTTCCTGAAGTACAACATCCCAATCACCGATTTCAGATGTCTGAAGAAAGACATCGAGTTCATCAATACCAATGAATTTAAGATCTTGAAGAGCGATCGATTCCAAATTAAATTGACCCTGCATAGCTTTCTCCAACATAGATGCTGTAGTCACTACTATGTTTGGAACACCGAAATCATGACAGTGTAAATCAGTACTATAATATTGGGCTCTACTATTGTTGGTAAGAAACGCAAGATTCATGGGTCCTCTTTCTAGAGTATAAGTGGTTTCTCTGTGGCTACTAGAAGAAGCTACCAAGCGCTTGGGGCAGCAGTTGGTTGGGATATCCTTCAAAAGATTTCTTGTATATGTAGCGTACCTGTTGACTAGTTCATCTGTTGGAACAATAATCAAACTCTGGACTCTGTCTGATCTATTGTGAAAATCAAATGCTGGGGTCGATGAAAGGGTCTGCTCGATACAATATGTCAACATTGCAATAGACTTGCCAGTTTGAAACCCTCCATTAATTAGTAAATTATGACCACTCTTGAGAACAGAAAAGATCTTTTTCTGGTCTGGAGTAGGCGTAGCATTGAAATCGGGAATTGCATTTACCTTCTGAGTTTCTGGCAAAAGATAATCGTTCAATTTCTTTTGTAAAAATGGAAATACTCCAAAAGTAGTAAAATCTACAATCTGCGCATTGGGATCATATTTCAACAATCTAGGAGCTTTCTTTTCAGCTTCATCACTTGTCCTTTTGTTTGGTCTTTGTTCTCTGAATTTCGTGGATCCACTTCGCAAATATCGACTCAAATTTCGAGCAAAAAGACCTCCAGAAGAATGAACTCCACGCAAACCTATTCCAAAGTAAGATACTGCACTATTGAGATGCCTGAAGTTTACATCCAAGAACCGTATTACCATCAGTCCCCAAAGCGTTCGCAAATGTTGTATTCTGGTACAAATATTAGCGAAAATTCAGTTTTTGATTCTGACTACCTGATGAGGAAAAGGTGCGCATCCAGTTGCAAAATTTCAAAAATCGAATATTTAACGATTGCAAAAATGAGAGATACGATAATAGTTATCATCCTATGGTAAATAAATAACTTATAAATAAATACAAATGCAATTACCCCTTCAGATCGAGTTCCGTCTGTACAAAACCTTCTTGTCATCTCCACTATTGACCTTCGCCTTATCCACCATACCAGCTATCGCCGGTAGCTTGCCATTCTTAGCCCAGCTGGAAAAGAGTTTGTCAGCGTAATTTAAACCGACATGGTAAATCTCGTCGAACTTGGCAAAATCCAACGTGGCATAGTTATCAATAGGAGGTCTCAAGTAAATAACCCCATTGGTTTTTTTGGCTTGTTCCAAAGCGTTTACACTGGATACATATGCCAATCTCATTTGGATATCCATCATGTTGGGGACATTAGGATGTTTGGAAAAGGGATTCCAACGATTGAATAATACCCAGAAGCCAGACAACGTATCACCATAATTCATGGGCGTTCTGTCATCAGCAGAACCAACGTCGACTGCAATGATGTACTTCGCACCTTTCTTCTTCATCTCGCTGACAGGCAAGTTATCCAAATAGCCACCATCCAAAAGCATACAACCTTGAAAGGCAATGGGAGGTAATAGCCCTGCTAACGACATCGAGGCTCTAATGAATCTCCACAGATACCCACTTTCGTGGATATCCATGGTAGAATTAGTGATATTAGTAGTATTACAAAAATACCTGATCCAGAAATCTTCAATTTCCGTAAAGCCAAATATCTTCCAGATCCCTCTATTGAACTCGTAGCCAGTGATATATGATGTTACTGGATATGTTAAGTCAAAAATAGACCTCCACAACGATGCAACTCTTTTAGCAAACTTTTTAGCTCTACCATAAATCGATACTATGTTATAATCCTTGGCGTATAGTCCACCAACAAACGAACCTATAGAAGTTCCACCTATCAAATCTATAGGGATACCGTGTCGTTCTAATGCCGTCACAATACCAACATGAGATATACCACGAGACCCTCCTCCTCCAAGAACCAATCCCACAGCTTCGTTGGAGAGGATTCTAGCCAATCGAAGAAAATCGTTCTTATGTGGCTGTGTTGCCTTATATCTCTTAGAATGCACAAAGCCACTGTTCAACTTAACAAAAGAAGAAATTGCCTTGAGTTTTACATCCTCAAAGGTAGACTTGATACTGGGATTTGTGTTGCTTCCTATCTTTGTCGCTAATTCGGTGATTATATTTGGTCTCTTTTTCACAGAATTTTCATTTGTTTTACGGATGATTTCCATCTCAATATGATGATGTCCTTGGACCCAAATACGATTCTTCAACCAGATACTTGTCGAGCCGGGCTCAACGGACTTTTCTGGATGAAGCAAGCACAAATCTGTCCTCGCCATCGTTTTCAAGTTAATAAGCAAACGTTCATAATCTCCAATGCCAGTGGCTACCACGTCGTCTTCGGCATCTGCAAGGAGCAAGATACAATCTCCCTGGGAAATACAAGTGGATGTCCAATTCGACTTCAAGGACGAATCACAGATATATACGATGGTTTCGTACTCTTCTTCCAAATAGGCAAAGTAACCAGACAATTTCAACTGTGCCAAACGTTCGTCAAACGCGTGCCTACCAAGATGGGTCAACGTGGACGCTTGATCCAAAGCAATGACATTCCTGCCAATTGCTTTCAATGCTGAAACCAACTTATCCGCAAACTCTCTGACGGGTAGACCACTCACTGTAGGCAATATGGTAATGGTTTTGTAGTCATTAGAGATATGTGAGGCCGTTGAAGATGGAATGAGAGTCGAGTTACGAGACGACTGGTCAAGCACATCCATGTAAACTACTTTGCTAGCTACAATTCTGGAAACCTTCACCATAATGGAAGGATTCATCAATGATAGCATCTCAAAAAGAGTTCTGGGAATTCTTGCTGTTTCCGAATCTCTAACTGCAATTAACGAATTGGTTCTTCTAGAAGCTGTCAATACCTCAACTTCTCCAATAGATTCACCATGGCCATATTCACCCAACACTTCAAGATCCTCACTATTCATGTCACTACTGGGACTGTAATCCATAGCAATATCAGAAAAACCAAGAATGTCTTCATCTGATTTGTTGTCTTCGTAAGTTTCACTCTTGTTTCTGACCACTCTGAATCTCCCACTGAGTACTATATGGAATCCATTGGCTAAATCTCCCTGCGAACACAAGACGCCTCCAGCAGGAATATGACACCATTCTAAGGCATAATCGATGGTTAATATTTGTGGTGATAACAACTTCTTTAGCCTGGTGGCCACTGGCAACTGTAGGAAATAGTACTTATCCATTAGCTTGGAGTAGTCTGACTTGGAAATGTGTGCAACTATAACTCCTCTTTTCCTAGAAGTTCTAATGGTTACTAATGAGCTAAAGCCGACAATAGACGATAAATATCCAGCTATACCTCCACTCTTGACAGAGTATATTTTTTTTAAGTCGTCTTCTCGAATGTTAGAAGGTTCACCATGATTACTTGGACGGTATAATACATCCAACGAGCCATCAATGACATAATATAAGCCGGAATTAAAAGATCCCTGTTGTACAATGGTCGTATTTGGGCCATAGGATTTGATTTCCAAACATTTGGCAAAGTCACTCTTGATATTGGCAAAGTTCAAATCTGTTGGGGAAGAGTTTCGGTTAGCTTGGGGTTGTCTGTTTAATGTTGAAATGTTGATTCCATTGGCAGAGTCACTCATATGAAGACTGTGCAACTGGTTCTGGTTAATAGTGTTGTAATACTTGATGGGTGTAGAACTTCTACTGATTGAAGTGGCCGTGGAAGAAAAACCATTACACGAATCAAACCTTACTCGTGCAGCATTAGTATCAAATTTGTCATCTGCGCTCATGAGATTGGATAAACCTACAATCGAAGAAGATACTGAAGATCTTCCTGAGTTGAAACTGGAAAGATTCCTCACTGCTGTGATCTTCTCGCTGATACCCAACATCTTGAAAATGCTTTCTACAATTGCTATTCTAAGCGAGGTTTCTTCTGTTTCCTCACGATCATCAGAGAATGATCTATCACGGATATTCTCAAATTTTACATTAGAATTGGCTCTCTTTAGGTTGTCAACTGGTGATGAAAGTGACGACAATGTCTTCGAACTAGAAAATGCAGATCTGGCTATGGGATCATCAGCAGAAAGAGGATGACTATGTGTTTGATAGTAGTCGGATCTTCTGGATAGCGGAACAGAGGATAACAAGTCGCCCGGATGAGTTGATTTCAACCTGGAATCAAGAAGAACATACCTGGAAGACTTAGCATCTGACAAAACAGTCTTTTGTTTGTTGAGATTTACAGACAGCGCTCTTTGAAAGTCTGATTTTCTTGTGAGGGATACTTCATTTATCCCATTGGCTCCATAAATCCTTTCAAGTAGACCGTCAAACAAGTAACCTGGCAAGTTGGCGCCTCTAGCGGTACTGGAAGTATTCAATTTTACTTCACTTTCCATGATTTCTTTGGTTAAACCCAAGTAATCGTGAATAGTGTTGAACGTAACCTTGTACAATCTTGCGAGAACCATCGTGACAATGTGAGAAGTAGCTTTAGGATACTTGGATTGTACTCTCTGAAAAGCCAGATATGGTATGATTGCAATGGTAGCGCCTGAATGGTGAACATGATGAAGATGGTGGACATTGTGTGGTTTATGTGGACGACTTTTAGGTCTGGCGACTATTTCTGGATAGGACTGTTTCGATTTAGAAGGTCTGATAATTGGAGAAGGAGGTACGGAATCGTCTTTAATGCTAGAATGAATTCCTTGGAATGGAAGCGACATGGGCGAAATCTCAGGAATCTTGGAGATGTTCTCATCATCAGAAATGTTAAACGAACGAAGCATGCCTGATGTTGAATCTTCGTTATCTACTGGTTTCAACAAATCTAGGACACTTATCAAAGAGCTCAAGGGAGCTCCACTTTTAACTTCATTAAGCAACTGGTAGCGTTGGTTTCCAATGATGAGGACATCGTCCTTTTCATAATTGAGTTCGTTGTCGTCGTCTGCGTCAAAATTAGAGTTTAAGTTGGAATTCTCAGTAATTCTTGTATAAACTTGCATTACACCTTCTACAACGATAGAGAATCCGAGCTTTTCATCAAGATAGAGGATCTCATCATGTGACAACTTCTGAGTCGTCATATTCTTGGTTAATTCGTGGAACACAGATTTCTCCAAGTAGCCAAAAACTTTAATGGCCGAGAGAAATTCGTCCAAATAGTTTGTCGTTTTACGGTGACCCTTCTTCTGATCTACATAGTCTAGACCCTGGTTTTTCAAGTTAATATTGGATGCTGATGGATTGGCTTTGCCTTTGGCTTTTCCGTCACTAGTGTCTTTGGAGTAGCCAGTGAGATATTTGTATCTTACTACAAGAAAAGAGACTGTGAAGATTGCCAGTAGTGCGAGAAGAATGGACAGAAGGTTCAACGTAATCTCATAGTTGATCGAAAGCGAGTTCATGATCTTGCTGGGTACATAAAGCAAGATGATGTTCATTATTTTGAAGACTACCACCAGCCAAAACCACCAGAACCCGCTCCAGAGAGATTCAAAAATCAGCGAGGTAGCTGCTGGAGCAGGCGGAGGAGACAAAGTAGAACGTTGAGTCAGCGACAAAGTCGTCTCCACAGCGGCAGCAATTGTGCTAACATATTCTGTAGAGTTTGTCATCACAAATTCAATTGGATATCAAATCAAGTAGATTTTAAAAATAATTCTTAAATCGTTATCTCAATCAGAACCTCCATCGAATATGTACAATTGAATCACTTGGATTACTAGAAGTAATGTTAAAACTCGATGCTGATTCAAGTTAATGAAAAACGAAGGATGTAGATTGTTAATACTGTATGGCTATCAGCTTATAATTCAAAGGAAAGAAAAATGTGAATTCACAGTTAGATAGAAGAAAAGAATATGGGGTAAATCTCAATCACCACACTGTATACTAGCACGGGTTGCACGTGATGTTGCAATCAATTCTTAGCGAGAATAGTTGCAACTCAGTTTCCGCCAGATATAGGGTGGATGTGGAGGATATTATAGTTGTCTTATTCTACAAATCTGTCTGGTGTAGAATGAGTTTTCCTGAAAAATATTTGAATTTCTTGCATTATCTGAAGCTAGTAATGAGATATAGGTCCTCTATGGTCTACCTTTATGTACGTCCCTTCGACAGCTACAATTATATCGTAGTGAGTGTTAGCTAGAATGTCTAGTAAAATTCCAAAATATTACACAGAGTTGACTATATCCTCGAACCAAATTAGCTGGAAGAGCTACGAATAGACAAAGATAAGCCATAAATTCAACAATAACAATAAATATCAAACAACTACTGGGTTGGATCATAAGGAAGGCAGCCAAAACGATGCAATATCCTTTCAATTCCGTCCATCCCCAATACCAACAGGTTAAACTCGGGACCGTAACTCAATCTCACATAGTTATACCAGATAACATCTTCTAAACGAGACAAGTTCTGTGGATTGATCAAGAAGAAAAATCCTGGGACAACAATCACCTTCTCATGAAGACATTCGTGGAAAAATCCAAGACAGTTACTCAATTTACCTGGAAGATGAGACAAGTTTAACCACAAATAGAATGTAGAGTTAGGTATATTCTTTTCGGTAAACTTGAATCCCATCTTCGAGAGTCTGTCAATGATGTAGTCTCGCTTCATTTTGAAGTGGATTTGAAGTGCCTTCATTTCGGCTTTCACCTTTAATGGTTCCAAGAAGTCAACAGCAGTGAATTGAAAGGGGGCATTAGATCCCCCATCCAAAAATGACCCAGCGCTACTCAAGGCACCGATATATTCTTCTGGACCCAAGATCCAACAGATTCTCCATCCTGGTAATCTGAATGCTTTAGTCAACCCATTGAGAATAAGTACAGGGTCCTGGTTAATGTCTTCCACAAACTGGGCTGAAGAAATTGACGATCCAGTGCATCCATCGTCATAGTAGTAGTGGGAGTAGAATTCGTCCATAATAAGTAAACATTTTTCACGACACAAATCGTGCAATTGCTTCAAGTGTAGTGGTGTCATACATTTTCCTGTAGGGTTTCTTGGGTTAGAAGTCAATAAGGCACTGACCCCACGCGTCAATTCGTTTTTGATTATCTCCAAGTGCATTTCGTAGTTATCTGCCTCATCCAAAGGCACTGGAATAGGGGAGAAGTTCTTGAACAACGACAACATCTCAGCATAGGCAGTATAGTCGGGTAAGAAGAAACTCAAGTAACAGTCACTGATGATCGAAGCAATTCTCGTAAGTCCGGCCCTTCCTCCAGGAACAATACACACGTTCTTGTATGTATATTTGCTAGGCTTGTTCTGACGATAGGTTTCGTTATAATAGTTGGCTACGGCTTCTCTCAACTTCTTGATACCAGCAGTAGGAGCATATTCCTTTGAATAATCCGGAACTGGAATCGTTTTAGGTCTGATAAAAGAGCCTGGGACAGTATCTCCGTGTTCTGGGGCCCCTTGGCCCAAATTAGCCCAATCAACTTGGTTCTCTGCATCGAATCCATATTCAGTGGCTCTTTCGGTTACCCACAAAACCCCAGTAGACGACTGTTTAGTGTTCATGGCAGGTTTCACAATATTCTCGTTGAACTTGGGTCTTGGAACGGGAATTGGTGAAGATTCACGACCGTTCTCTGAATGCGAAAGCTTAGAAAGAAGAGCATTTCTAAACTGAGGATTATTCCGCTGATACACTGCATGCTGAGAAGGAGTTCTCGGAGATGGAACTCCAGAATTTAGCCAGCCAGAATTAAAGTGGTTTTCCCTGTTTGGTTGAGGTGACGAAACCAGAGGATGTGCTGAAGGATTCTGAATGGCTTCGAAGAGAGAAGATGCTGATCTTTTCAAGGCTGGAGGAAGGGTTGACTCCAATCTTTCAAATTCAAGAAGTGAATCAGCGTCATCGGAATCGTTGGAAAATGGCACTTGAGACATGCTTGGTCAATTTATGTATATGCTACAAAAAGTTATGCCAATACAAATATTCGACTTCTTAATTTCATCCTAGTTTAATGACTCAAGGCTGAAAAAAAAAAAACTGGGGTGGATGTCCCGGTGATTCTGCATATGGCCCACAGATTTGCTGCATAGATTATTGGTGTGCATAAACTGCAACTGAAGATGCTGTAGGAACCTCAAGCAAAGTAATTAGGATTTTGGTTAGAAAAGCGCTACCTTGTCAACGAACTCCGTGGTTTGTTAGGCAAGGGACTTGTAAAAATTCATTTCAATGGAGCCGTGCTTTGCCGCCGTTCTGGGTGGACTAAAATCAGAGCATGGCTGACTGTAGGGACCACCATATTTACTGTACCCTAATAGTACGATTTCCCTTTGCTTCTCCCGCAATGGAGAGATGCCAAATCCATCCCGATTAGAATAGAGCTCCAAATCCGCTATATACTCTACAATACTATAATCTGAATGGAAACCTACAACCCCAACCACGACTATTTTGGACCAGTAGTAATTCAGACTGCATAAGTAGCAAAGCATCAACAGACTCCTAAAGCAAAACCCAAACGTGCAGTACATATATACCATATTGCTGTAATCAAATAGAACCTTAGTACACTAGCATGAAGGTAATGACAATACACAAACTCTAGTGTGTCCTAGCCACAACTCATTTCCAACATGGATCCTCATCCAAGGCTGACATTCCCTCATGAACATCCGAAGAATAGACGTGCCTTGTATACTCTAAATACTCCTCCTCTATGAGTATCCAGCTACCTCCTGATGTTATTAGTGACCCAGTATCATCGGATGCTTACGGAACTGTGAGAGACAGAAGGCTTTCCACACAACCAGTTTCAATCCAGATAAACAACATGTTACTTCTGGCTTCCCCTGGAAGATGGAGTTCCATCGTGAATTAATTGATCTGTGGGAACTGCTTCCAAGAGTGACAGTCCACCAGTTATAACCATCACCGATAAACGCTATTTGTGGAACAATTCTTTGTCCATGAAGCATTTGATTTCAGATGACTTTTGGTGGCTTAGCCGGCAAACACTGCTGTATGGGGAAAGGCTTGACAATGTTGATATACTTGGGGGACCCTGAGTGTATTAATTAAGGACGACTTCAAGCTTTACCTAGGTCAGTGTCGGTCCTATAGGGCAATTCAAGGAATACTTTCTTATCTGGATGGAATCTGCAGTAGGATGAATAGGAATAACTATGAAATGGGAACTAGGTCGTGTTACTCTGATGATGCTATCTATGGATACTATGAAGTATGGACAATATGAGCCTATGTTTTACTTTACTCCAGATAAAAGGTTTGAAGTGATGAACAATTACAAAGTTATTTTTGTGTTTAGCGCCAAGAAGTTCAAATGGCTGCGAAATTTGTTGCTTACAGACAGTACGTGCGTAGATTGCATAATAATTGCAAATTTCTCGAAATCGATCTGGACATGTATCTTGACTCAAAACACCAAACAATTCACAATATTTGCAACTTTTCTGAAATTGGATCTGAATTCATCTAGAAAGAACTTACAGAATTCCAAATATAGGGACGCACAATCACAATTAAGTCTAAAAATTCTAAATTAAGTTTGATAAAGGAAACCAAGTTATATTATATTCAATTCTCACTATTATTCCTAGCCACTATTCACTTTATCCTAGTAATTAAATGCAATGTATTGATTATTCGTATAAGATTTCCTGCACAAATATTGTACTACAAGTAATGCAAGTATGTAAATATAATATCTTGAAACAGGGATTTGTCAATGTTGAGTTTTATCTCTTCTTTACATGAAAAAGAGTATGTTATAGTAGAGTTAGCTCTTTCTGAAGATCCTTGATTTGATAAGCAATCCATTTCTTCGTGTTCAGAATTTCCCTTCCCATAGAAACACTTGCTGGATGACGCTATTCAACTTCTATTCTACAAATTTCCACTGATTACAACAATTTAGATAGAACTGCTTCTCCCCAAGAAAAGAATATGTTAAAACCTGTTAACGATGACCAGACGCCGAATAGTTGCTAACAATCATATTTATTCATAACATTGAAGCAATTTTCAACAATTATACACTACTTTTAGACTAATACTAAACATATCCGTAAACTGGCTTGGGTTTGTAAGGCTCCTCCAAGTATGCAACTTCTTCATCTGTTAATTTAACGCCGAGAGACTTGATTGCATCATCAACTCTTGCTTCAGAATTGAGACCGATAATAGGAAAAGCACCCTTGCTCAAAACCCAAGCAGAAGAGATCACAGCCATACTGACATCATGCTTCTTGGCAACTTCTTCAACTCTCTTGATGATTTCCTTATCAGCCTCAGTCAAATTTTCCAAACCAAAGTACTTATGTCCCCTGTCAGTTTCTGCAGTTCTGTTGTTTTGTGACTCTTCTCCAATTGGTCTAGCCAAAACCCCCCTGGCAATTGGAGACCAAGGAATCAAACCAACTTTTCCTAGGGAGTTATCGTTACAAAATGGAATCATTTCTCTCTCTTCCTCACGGTAGATTAAATTGTAGAAGTTTTGCATACTGATGAACTTATTCCAGCCATTCTTATCAGCAATAAATTGCAATTCTACGAAATCAGCAGCTCTCATTGAGGAAGCACCAATGTATCTGACGTCGCCATTAGATACGACATCGTTCAAGGCTCTCATAATTTCAGCTTTTGGAGTAGTACTATCCAATCTGTGAATCTGCAAAACATCGATGTAGGTTCCCAATCTTTCCACTGAACCTTTGACCGCATCGAAGATGTGCTTTCTCGACAAACCCTTGTTATTAGCAAATTCATAAGATGGGTATTGAAATTGGTTGGACATGTTGAGAGTAGGGATACCAGTATCGATAAGACTGAAACACTTAGTTAGAATAACAACTTTGTCTCTTTGAATATTGAACTTCTTCAAAAACTTACCCAAGATAACTTCCGATTGACCATTGGAGTACATGTCAGCTGTGTCGAAGGTTCTAATACCAGAGTCGTAGCACTTCTTCAAGATCTTGAAAATCTTTTCCTCGTCTTCCATGACCCAATCGGCCCAGATTTTCTTACCGTAAGACATGCATCCCACGATGATAGGAGAAATGGCCAAACCAGAGGCACCAAGCTTTCGGTATTCAATTGAAGAAGGCATTCCGATTGATTATAGCAGTAATTGACTAATAGTATGCAATTGACTTATATTAAGCACTTGAGTATTCCTTTTCTGGTTTTTTATCGGTGACAGCTCTATTTATAGTTTTCCAAAATTTTCAGCCCCCAGGTTGGAATTTCTGCCGAGCCTAATCAAGACTACTCCGAAAGATTTACTCCGATTATTCGTACTTGTATCTCGGCCAAGCCAAACCAATAATTCTCTAAGAACTACCTTTTTGATACCCAGAGGTAACTCAATGCATCTGACCACCTTAATCACGAAGAGGTTATAAACTATTAGATAGTATCCATACTTTAGTATTGATTAGTAAGCACTTAATATGCTCGATTCGACATTTCAAGTAGACACAAACGAAAATCGTAGATCCCCTGAAAGCAGAAATTACCCCAGCTCCAACTACAGAACTTCAGGGGAGGAGGACACGTGATTTTTTTCCTTCAAGGTAGATGATTTGATTTGATCTTTCGTCTTCAACAAGTCGCAATTATTTTCAAGAAATTCACTTAAACTACAAACCAAGTCTATGCTCCGGTAGCTTTTTACTGGTCTATTCATAACGCACTAAGCTTTTTTGTCTTTTTAGTATTCTATTAGTCATGTGCTGCTCGGAAATCTGGGTGTTCATATTTTTTTGAAAAAGATGGTAGTTGTTCGAGCAAAGTAGAAGCTCTAAAACATAATTCTAGCGTTTCATGTGTCCATTCGCTTTATAATAATTGCAATATAGTTATCCATTTTCCCATCTATTTAGACGTGTTTTTTCTCCTGTGACCCGAAATTCGTCTATTTATCACTAACTCAACAATCAATTCAGCAGTTTCAATATAGTTTTAAAATAGTGCACCTCTTAAATATGTCTATTCAACAGATAGCAGCTTACAACTTTGGATATTGTACTAATATAAATACAGAAGAGAAAAATTGGTAAAAGTCACTGTCTATGAAGTAAATAAAGCACTTTTGGCGGTATATACACCAGAGGGGCCAAGTAGATTCCTCAATTGTGCGATGAAAAATAATTCATAACAAACTTGGCCATTAACTTCGATTGTTATCTTGTCAAAAATATTACAGAAACAGATGTATTTATATAGGGCTTAAATGGTACATTTCATAAGGAAAGACTCGGAACTAGGTTGATGAGCACACCAGAAAGCTTTCTTATTGCAGTTTACTTCAAACTGAACATAAGCCCGGATATCAGCTTACAGAGTACTTAGTATGTTAATATGATCTCAGACTGTAGGTTTTGATATGCCGCCGTGTTTCAGACTAACAATGTATACCGTCCTCCATTTGGGTGCAAATTTGGTTCCGATAGATAAATTATACACAGGAACATATTCGATTTAGATGAAACATTACACTTTAGATGGATCATTTGACTAATACGAACATGCCAATACATGGAACAAACTAGACTAACAAGTAAATGGTATTGGGGCAATCGGTTATTAGTAAACCTTTTAAAAGTTTTGATTAGAAGGGTGCTCGGAGAGGTACATGTTAGTCAATTATACTCGGAGCCTACCTGAAGCACTCAAGGTTATGGTTAGTTTGGTGCTTCGCCAAACATGGTGAATATTTAGTGTGTTTTCAATCACAAAGTTCTTCAATATCGATAATCAAGATATAATTTACAATTAGATACCTTTCTCGTGTTATACAAGCAAATGCAATAAGAATAAGTAGATAGGAAGAGCATGCACTGAAATGTAACATGTGTCCTATTGGAGTATGAAGACGTCAACCGTTGAGTTTACAAAAGACTTCCATAGTGCTGATCCTCCCCACACAAACTGCCACAGGAACGCCAGTAAAAGTGGCTGCACCTTGTTCGTATTGACTATTCGGGCAAAACCTAACGGCATTTTTCAAAGACTCACGTGACCAATAATGGGTTAAATGTGTTACGAATCCTTGCCGAAGGAGGAGAGCTGGGCTAGAATATAGTGGGGAGACTAGGATGAAGTTGTATATACGGGAGAGGAGGTGGAACACACGAAGAGAGTGAACAAAATTATTGTAAGAGGAAATCCAATCAGAAGAGATAATCCCGAGAAAGTGACCCAGAATGAATCACTACAATAAGGGTACGAGATAACAGTCCCAGATCTCGAATACAAAGAAGCCGAGTGGGCGGATAAGAACTAAGAGTCTCGAGGAACGCTTCGGAAAGGTAAATAATGTAACAGATAACACTTGGTGAAACGGTGAAGTTCCACATCCAGCTCCGACATTCGGAGTGGTAAGCCGAGCGCACATATGCAGCGGGACTGGATGGAGCGGTGGTGGCTCGGGGAAGAGTCTGGAAGAAGCGCCGTAGGCTGTGTGGAAATACGGGTTCATGAGATAATGTGTTTTACGACTATTTGTGATGTTTCATATGTGTGTAGTGGATTGTCGTTGGTATAACTGATTTGTATGTTATTGCTTCAATGAATCTACAGATTTGCAGCGGCTATTTTCTATTTCGCTAGAGAATAAATCGAAAAATATTTGGTGCAAATAAAAAAAAGTATAAACCAGGTGCGAAAAAAAAGGCATTTTGACTTCGCAGAATGGCTGCGACGAAAATGGCAAGAGGAGCAGAGAGAATATATAGAGCTGTATTCGTCTTGTACTAATTTTTTTTCATGTTGTTTTATCTACTGTACTATACGAACGTCTCATTACACTCTACTTCAACTGTGTATCCACATATATCTGCCTTATCATTGTTTCATAGAAGTTACACCATTTCTGCTTATAGTCTCACTATTTGTTCATACCTCCTATACATCCTACACTATAATTTCCCCATCCCTGCACACCATATAAATGATCACGGATCACTACCCACATAATGCCTGTTTCCACCGTTCTTCCACCACCGAACTCAACTCTCACCAACCCATCCCCAACAGCATCTCCAGCATCGCCAACCATACCGATACTAGTCCCAGCCGCAACCAGCCCTCTCTCTTAATGGGTCAACACTATCTGCATCCCCAGCTGTCGTCCCATTCGCATCTCAGCCATGACTCGTATCTTGCCAACCTGCCCAAGATAAAAAAACGAAGAGCATCCTACTTCCCGTCGTCAGAGTTGCTGCCCGAGGACAACACCTCGCTCGCCCTCCCCGACGACTCTGCTGAGTTTACCACCTTGGTACCCATCACATCTCCCATAGACGATCGTTCCGGCGTTCACCAGTATCCATCCCAGTTTTTCCTTTCACCCATTACAAGCAACGACTCCACACTCTCGGAGAACGAAGACAATATTGTAGTAGACGATGACGATATCGACGTCGATGTTGAAACCAGTAGCAATCACATTCAGCAGCCGCTTTCTCCGGCGCTGTCTATCAGCTCCGACGTGACAGACGTGCAGAACCACTCGCAGAAGTCGTTTGTCAACGAGCTGTTTTCACCGCTCTTGTCGCTTCCACTCGAGATTCTTTACCGTATCATCGAAATAGTTTATTATGACAACCATTCGTACAACTCCATCAACCTGAATCTCGAGACATTCTCACAGACTGTGCCCCTATTGCTGAAGAAGTTCCACCAACTCTCTCTCTGCTTCCTCTACAAATACGCCATCTTCAACAGACCGCACTCTTTCGACAAGTTCTTGCATAATCTCAAAAAGAATCCCCAGATAGGCATGTATGTAGAGTTCATGGACTTCCAGCAGTTCACGTCCATTGGCTTGGGCCGCACGGGAAGAATGAATCAGGAAATCCAGATGGTCACTTCTAGAACTATCACTAAAGCACTTAGTCTCACACCCAATCTCATGGAGTTCCTAGCCAGTGAAAACATACAGGATGACATGGACGTCAATGTCTTGAACTATCTCTTCAACAAGCTCAGCAAAATCAGAGCGCTAGACTTCTGTGGAGCCAGTAGCGAGAACTTTGTAAAAGCGTTCCAGGAGCTCGTAATATACGAGGAAGAGGATGCAGAAGACGACGAAATTCCGGAAGAAGACAGAATGCTCATCGATGACAACTCAACCATCTGCTCGGTCTCCATCAAACCTGCAAGAACTTTGTCGAATCTCACTAAAGTGTCTTTCCATGATTGTTCCAACTTAACTCCAGACATCTTCAGCAAAGTCTTGCCGCATTTAATCAACTTGAGGAGACTCGATCTTAACCATACATCGATCACATCGACGATTTTGCTCAACTACTTGCCAACTTCTATACGTCTTACTCATTTGTCGTTGGCCAGATGCTCCAAGTTGACTACCAGAGATCTCATTAAATTCCTCACGGTGCATCCAGCCGTACTTCACAACTCCCTCCAATGGCTCAACCTTCAGATCGACTCCAACGTAGTCAGTCCACTAACAGACGTCTACTTGTTATACACTCTAAAGCATTTGAACGCGGCAGATCTCCGTTATGTAAATTTAGGAGGAATGCCCATAGGTTCTAAACATCTCCCCATCATAAAACATAGATTCTCTAACCTCGAAAGTCTAGCTATCAGCCACTCCTCTGTGAATCTCACAGATGTCCAAGAGTACTTGAAGGACAACTCACAGGTAAAGTTCTTGGACTTGACGGGAATCAAACAGTTGACACGGTTCAATCTTCTTCACATCTTGAAGTCCAACTTCAATTCATCCCTCCGTGGCATAGAGTTCGACTACAAGATCTTGTACGACTTGACCAGCAAAGGCGAATTCATTAAAGTCACCCCTGTTCAGACATCTTTCATCGAATCGGTTCACCACCCACAGGTATGGAAGTTCTACGACAACGAGGGAAGACGGTCCTGGATCTACAAGTTAGCGGAAACTGAGTCCGAATATCGGTCTATTATGAACGGAAGAAAACCATCGGTTTCTGTCCAATCCAACTTGGTCTATTACGATTTGGAAACAGGAAGCAAGATCGCTACTGTTGTCAAGAAACCCGATTTCTTAAAGTTTTCTTCTCGGAAAATCAATTGCTCCATCGGCTACTACAACTTGAACAAGTACAAGTCCAAGAACCACCACGAAGACGTGTGGCCTGTGGAGTTCAGCCAGAGGGGTATCTACAATTACTACTCTCTTAATTTAAAGTAGAACAGCATAACTAAATAACGTATCATTGGATCTCCTACGATACAAAATCATATCATACTATCAAAATATATGTCAAAGTCATAGCATTTCTGCGTCTGTATTAAATCATTTTCGTCTCATTCATTCCTCCAAATCGTATATATGTTACGACACAAATACACCCATAACACATCTACTCTCGATCTATATCCTTGGTAGATTATGGACTTATCTTATGTAATATCATTATAATTTCGCAATATAAACCTTGAATGCTGATTTTTCACATCTGCTTCCCGAACTAATTCCGTATACAGTAATTCCGAGGAAAGAACGAAAAGTGATTTCCGCGGCATGCCCCACATTGAAAAACTCGATATAAAAGACTTTATATCCAACATTAAATGTTTAACTACATTTTGCATACCAGCAGACCACTCAGAAATCCCAGAATTACTTACACTTTGTCCCAATGTCTGCCCCCGAACTTACACCTGTGAGACATCCCATCGATGTTGACAGCTTAATCTCTTATTTGCACTCTATTACCCCACAATCCAAAGGTACCACCTTGGGAGTCAATGTTCCCGATTTCCTGAAATACACCAAGCTTGATATTCAGCAATTCAAGTTCGGTCAGTCCAACCCCACCTACCTTCTCACCGATGCAGGCACCGGAAAACAATTTGTGTTGAGAAAGAAGCCTCTGTCCAACGCAAAGCTTGTGTCTAAATCTGCACACGCTGTCGATAGAGAGTTCTTCATGTTGAGAAGTATCGGCCTCTTGAATCAAGATCCAGAATCCAAGGGGAAGGTACCCGTTCCCGAAGTGTATTTATTGTGCGAAGACGAGTCTATCATTGGCTATGTATTCTACCTCATGGAATATATCAATGGGATCCTGATTAAGAACCCCGAAATGATCGGAATTTCCCCAGAAGACAAGAAGTTATATTGGAAGTCGATCATTGAAACAATCAGTGCTATACACTTACTCGATACCACCAAGTTGATTGCTGAGTTGCCTCCCAGCCACTACCCACAATTCCAGAACTTGGAAAAGTTGAAGAAATCCACGTACTTCCAGCGTCAGGTTAGAACTTTGGGCGGAATCGCAGCCTTGCAAACCAAGATTGTGGACCCTATTCCTAATTTCGAAGAGAACTGCGAATGGCTCTTGAGAAGAGCTCCTAAGGACCCTGCAAAATTGACATTAATCCACGGAGACTTAAAGATTGACAACGTCCTCTTTGATCCAAAGAAGAAAGCCGTCATTGGAGTCTTGGATTGGGAATTGTGCACCATTGGTCATCCTCTCTTTGATTTGGCTAACTTTTTACAACCTTTCCAGTTGCCCAACATGTTGAATAGGATGATGTTCAGTCCAGACAAAGCCACAATTGGATCAGACAATCAGAACTCAGTAGACTTCATCTACCAAGTGCTTGGCTCCTACTCCAAGAAAGTGACATGGGACTCACAGGATGCATCAAATAACCCTTCGGATCACTGGCTCTTGGGTTACGTCTTTGGATTGTTGCGTTTGTGTGTCATTAGTCAAGGTATTGCAATGAGATCAAAGCAAGGGAACGCTAGTTCTGGAAATGCTGCTGCATATGGTAGGATGTATCCATTTTTGGCAGATCTTGCTGTCAAAGGTATCGCAGAGTACGAAGCAAAGAGGAAATCCAGCAGATTATGAACATATATAGTGTATTTAGCAAACGTTTGTGAATTAGAATATTTATCGAAAACTCAGATAAAGGACAATTGGTCTTATTGTAAAAGTTAATGAATCCTCATTATCAGAGAATTGAGTGTCTATGAGTACCAGGAATCTTCCAGTATAACATTCACACCACTACTATATTAAGTACCTCATGCTTCTTGGAACCAAAAGATTGACTATTTATTGACGAGTTTTATGCAGTATTAGTCGCAAGCAAACTGAGGAAATGATGTTTTTATCGGATATTGGTATGGAATTACCTATGAACAATAGGAGTTTTACCCCCTGAGGAGATAGTGAAAAGATAGTGAGGGATATTAGCGGTATAATAACCGTCTAGAAATGCTCTTTATATTATTAACATCTCTCATATTTTTGAAAGTAAGAATAGATCTCTATCTAAGATAGATCTTAATTTATAGACTGTATATAACCCAAATACATCTTTTATAGATATGAAATATTTACAATGGTCGGTTTAAAAAAAAAAGGTCGGAAAGAAATTTTCAATCCGACCATTGCAAATAAATACCAGCCAACGGAAATTTTCATTCTATCTAATTTTTATTTTTAATACCACGCTTATATATATCGCCAGCTGATTACCATAACTCCATTCTTGTGTTGGGACATGGTTCATTTCGCCTTGCTGTTAAAATTAACCATAGTCAACTTTCTTGATAGATTCATCGACGGCCGTGCTAATAGATACCAAATGTCTCTCGAGTCAGGGATGCTACGTGTAGAAGAATGTTTCTAATGGGATCAGCTGCCAAGACTAAACAAAGTTCTAGATAATTGCATAACCTAACGTAGTAGCATGTACTGTTACTTGAATTTGCACAACTTCATTTTTAATATTTTTGAGCACATTCCGTAATCGTGAAATACACTTCTAGCAACAATGGTTGTTTCGTGAATTCCAGAATTGAGAATCATTATGAGTGGTATAACAACAGCTCAGGACATTTGATTGCCTTTAGAATTGAAAACAAGCGATTTTGATTTGTGTCTAGATTTTTGGTAAAAGCTAACTCTCAGAGTGGTTTTGTTACGGGACATATCATATATGTCATATGCCGAAGAACGATACGGACGAATTGTATTTAGAACTGAAATCGAATTCATTTTGCTCTTGATTCCCATTTTTGTTAGCTGAACGTGGTGACTATTACTTGAAGCGAAATTTAACCTTTGAACATCTTCACCAGATGTACAGATATCATTACTTGTGCCCCTCCCAAGGTTGTACTGTACGTCAAAAATACAGTCAATGGGATTTCCGTCGAGGACCTCTAGCAGAGTATGCCTATGGACATCAAATTCCAAGTTGTACACAGAGGGATCCAGTAAATTTCTTTTCTTCTCATGAAAGTAACCACTATCTGTACCCCATTGATTCACAGTGAAGGCTAAGAGGGAATCGTTCTTTAAAGAAAATTGAAGAATCGACGAATGAGAAGAAATAACATATTCACTAGTATCTACTTGGTCACGGTAATCTCCATATTGCAATTCAGCACGATGAGTTTCGTTAATTCCGTTCCTCAATATCGTGCCTTTAGAAGACGAAATGTCTTCGTTTTCCCATATCAAAATATTGCCAGAAACGTACCATTCTGCATTGACTTGATTTTCTTTGCCCTTCAATATTGACTTTATAGGAGAGGAAAATTTAAAATTGTCACCACTGTAATCATCGTTTAGGGAAAACACGTTTTCAACCTCCAAGGGAAACATATTGTCGACAAAAGAAACAAGTTGAAATTCTAAGGTGGATTTCTCATCCCACAAAATTGGCAAAGCATTTGCCAAATTTACTTCATAACTAAGTCCGGTAAAGCTACCCGAAACAGCAATAGGTCCAAAATATTCATTTGGAATGATAGAGTTCGAGTGAAACAAAATAGACTTCGGATGTATAGCGGCAATTATTTCTTCATTAATGTAAATGTTCAATAAACGAAACGGAGAATTTCTATTTGTGAAAAAGTCGGCGTCAGACTTTCCTGCGGAGGCAAATAATTCTAACTTGGCTGCAAACGTCTTTCCACTGAACTTTGGTAATTCAACTGAAAACTTTTCGTCCTTCGACAAATCAAACACCTCTCCATTTGTATTGGTCAATGCTATTATATCGTTTGCATGTTCAGTTGAATTGAAAAGTGAATTCACTGTGATGTGAGAATTTGAAGTAGGTTTTTCTCTTCTGCAGTCAGCTAACGTAAGAAAAAGTGAAAAGCTGATCTTGCTATGGCTTCCTTCCAAGATTTGTACTTTGAATTGATTGCTATTTTTACCGAAGAGTGAAATATACTTGGAAATGTCTTTAGTGGTGCTCGAATAGGTTGTAGTGCCTGTCTTAGATAAAGGCGTGGAGCTTCTCCATACTGGATGACCGTCGATAGAGATTTCAAGCACATTGACATTTTCAGTATCCTCATCGTTGTTGGTGAAGTTTAATGTCAAAAATGCGGAATCAAATTTGAAGTCTTGGATCCTAGAGAAGGTGGCACTCAATCCGTTTTTTAATTTCTGGTTCTCGTAGACCGTAGTATTCCTCAAAGTTGCCTCCAAAGGAATCAATTCAAATTGGGCCTCGATTACTTGCATTGGTTCGCCATCAATTGGAGTCTGCAAACGTACTTCTTCAATATAGTCAAAGGATCTCATGCGATCGATTGAATAACGGTATCGAGAAATCAAATACAAGCAAAATGAAAACAATAATATAATAATACTAAATAGAACGGTGAATACCAACCTCTTAGACATCGAATGTTTGAAAGGTAAATGCCGATAAGTGACATCTAAAGCTGTTTGGTAATATTTATTATCTTGGAAGTAGTAGGCATCACTTTTAATCTCTGTTTCATCCTTAGCTTCTTCTGACATTCTGAGAATTATTGAGAAGAAAATAATTCAAATATAGTTTCAAAAAGAAAACTGAATTTGAAATTGTATGTGAATGATGGCAATTAGGCGAGAGGCTGAAAACAATATTTTTAAGTTCTCTTATCAAGCAAAAGATTAAGCTCCCTAATTTTAGAAGCCACAAAATGTAACAGGAGAAAGAAGTCGCATTATATTCGATAACATTGTGTAATATAGTCTTCAATTGGATTTTTTCTAGGAGGGCACGGGGGTGCCATCAGTTTCTAGTTACTTGGTTTGGTCGAATGATATTTCTATTAAATCAACATTATCATTGTTGTCACCATCATTGGTGAAGTTCAAAGTTGAGTAAGCAGCGTTAAATTCGAAGTCTAGGATCTTAGACATCATAGCAAACCTTCTAGATAATGTTGGTAGTATTATCCTTCCCCTTAATGGCAGCAGGTAAATCCTCGATCATTTCCTTTGGCTCACCATCTTTTGGCTCCAATTCAAATCCACATGGGGCAAAATATTGATAATGTTGGAAGGGCTCGAGTGGATATCCCTTAGGTGATACCATATATACTCGAATACATATAAGCAATTGGTATTATCTAAGGTTGTTTTCTTGGATAAAATTCAAGGCATAAATCGACTCCATCAGTGTACTATACATTGGCTTATTTTTATTGTCTTGCAAGAATTCAATATCTATTCCAATCAATACGTCGCTGTGAGGGTTTTGTCAGACATCTAAATTTGACCTAAGCGAAATGAGTTTAAAAAATATTAAAGAAAGAAAACTTTAGTATAGGAGCAAACTACAATTCGAAATTAGAATTCATCAACGAAAACTTCTCTTTATATTAAAATTAGTTTCCCCGAGTCTATTTGTTCTGTACTTAATATTTTGAAGCTGTTGAATACTGAAGAACTCTCAACCATATAGTTGTATTCCTCTTTTTTGACGGTATTAAAAGTTCGTAGGTGACTTGAATATTTTTTGGGGATACTATTTTTAATACTTCACACCGGATGGTTTAAATCAATTCCGACTATAACTAGAATAATTTTGAACCGAGGGGTACAAATTCCGGACCAGCATGAATGAGAAATGAAATCACTGTACATAATCTACAAATTTATTGTTCCATACCATTAAGGCACGTGACAACCTTATTACTCATAACTGAAAAATTATCGCACCATTCTAGCTACAAAAGCTAAATTAATGAGATCTTCTTTTTTAGAGTAGATTCTCAACTGTTTTCATCGCCAGCGTCAACATGTCAACTTTTGGTACCTTATTCCGTGTAACCACTTACGGCGAGTCTCACTGCAAATCTGTTGGCTGTATAGTGGATGGTGTTCCTCCCAATTTGGAATTGAATGAAGATGATATCCAGCCCCAATTGACCAGAAGAAGACCTGGTCAGTCGAAATTGTCGACTCCTAGAAACGAAAAAGATCGTGTAGAAATCCAGAGTGGTACCGAAAACGGATTGACCTTGGGCTCACCTATTGCCATGATGGTGAAGAACGAGGATCACAGACCAAAAGACTATTCTGAGACAGATCTTTACCCAAGACCATCGCATGCTGATTGGACATACATACAGAAATACGGCACCAAGTCGTCCAGCGGAGGTGGTAGATCCTCGGCTAGAGAAACAATAGGCAGAGTTGCTGCTGGAGCCATTGCAGAAAAGCTCTTGGCCAAGGCCAATGGAGTTGAAATTGTAGCCTTTGTTTCTTCAATCGGTCCGATTTCTATGGCGAGAGACGCTTCGGATCCCAAGTTCCACGATTTGTTGAACACTGTTACGAGAGAACAAATTGATGCTACTGGTCCTATCAGATGTCCCGACGAAACTGTGAGTGAAGAGATGGTCAAAGTCATTGAAAAGTACCGTGATGCACAAGACTCAATAGGTGGAATTGTCACTTGTGTAGTGAGAAATTGTCCAATTGGATTGGGAGAGCCTTGTTTCGACAAATTGGAAGCTAAGTTGGCTCATGCTATGTTGTCATTGCCAGCCACAAAGGGGTTCGAGTTTGGCTCGGGTTTCTTGGGTACGCAAATTCCAGGATCTAAGCACAACGATCCATTTTATTACGATGAATTGCACAAGAGATTGAGAACCACTACCAACTACTCCGGTGGTATTCAAGGTGGTATCTCTAACGGTGAAAATATTTACTTCTCCGTTGCCTTCAAGTCGGCTGCCACCATTTCCCAGGAACAGCCCACTGCCTCCTACGATGGTAAGGATGGTGTCTTGGCTGCCAGAGGTAGACACGATCCAAGTGTAACACCAAGGGCTGTACCTATTGTCGAATCTATGACTGCCTTGGTGTTGGCTGATCAGCTTCTTATTCAAAAGGCTAGAGAATCCGGTGCTGCCATTGCCAACAATTAAATACATAAGCATGTCAAGATAAAAGCAATTAATCTACATAATAAGATAATCTACATAATAAAGTAAAAACTGCTACTTAATTAACCTCAGCTGTAGAAAAGAAATATTATGCATACAACCAATTACTGTTCTTTAAATAAAATCTATCTGATTGAAAAAAAACAAAAAGCAATTTACTTCAACTGAATAGAGTCTTGTACACCAAATGTTTTGACTTCTCTTAAATGTAGAAGATTCATTATACATGGATAGTCGAATTCGCGAGAAACTGTAAGCACTAAAGTAAATTGGAAACAATGGAAGTTGTCCCTGGAATCAATTTTTCTCTTTTCCTAATATGCTTAAGTACTTTTTCAATATCAATGTACGGAGAAGGATTTGCCAAACTATCATCAGTGGAAGATAATATTGAACCAGAATCAACCAGATATTCTTGATCTTGAGCAACCAGAAAGGGAATATTTATACCAGACATCTCTTCCAAATTTTCACTTATTGTATCAATTTGAGTATATAGAGCAGATTCATCGTCGTTTACGTGGGTTTCGCTAATGTCCCAGAAAAAGGTTTTGTTCTTGAGATTGTAGGAGAATTTGTGAACTCTGTCAACAATTATAAATCCACAAGCAGTTTGAGGCACCACCTGATAGCCATCAGAGCTCAAGATTGAGTTTGAAATTTGACCACTATAACTACTCAAAGTAGTCAGAATAGGTGTTGCGACAGTTGTTGTGTAACAACTTCTCTTGAGTTGGACTAAAGCAATATATATCTTTATGAGCCACTTTCTTAAGGTACTAGTTTTGCTACGACGAACAGTGGGAATGCCGATAGAAGTGGTGGTCGTTCCAGAACATATTAACCTAGACATACTTAGATTTGATTGATTTTGATGGTGGAAATTGGCTTGGTCTGTCCATTCAGTGGGGAAGTCTACAAAAGCGCTTAATATTTTGCACCCAAATAGTCTTCGCAGCAATTAGCAAGTCTAAAGTAAGATTTGATAATAATTTAGGGGGGAATAGAAAATAAGTAAATAAAACTCATGACCAGTTGTGATGAATGAACGTATACTTCTTGAGAGGAAATAATTTATGATAAGGTGGTAGCATCTAGTAAGCTCTTGGGAGCAGAGCATGTAAGTCGAGCATTATGGTCGATTCGCAGAAGGATCAATAGCAATAAATAAAAATTGAAAATAATTCCAACAATAAAAAATGACACATCAAATTAATTCAATTCTTTATGTCCAAAATCATTATCCTTTACTCGACACTCTTGTAACTGTATTCTATTCTTCTAGAAGTTGCAGGCAGTCTTCACTCATCTTGTCGTATAAATATGGAAACACTGTATGTAGGAGTCGTCCGCCAACCAGGCATTCTCGACTGAACGCGTGTCAAATGCTATGAAAAAAAATCAATACCAACATTCAAATACAGTAACACCTTTCATTCTTCAGTGATCTACACTTTGGTCTAGTACGAGATTTCTACGTTTTGTTGTTGATCTAGTATTTGATCTCATTACCGGTCTTGTGTTGATCTCGTTTACGATCTCTGCTGCCTGCATCCCACACGACAATGAAGAGCATAAGGATCTTACTTACTTTGGCTTTCTGCCAGTTGATCGCTGCACACAACATCTTGTTGAGTCCCTATGGCAAGCTGTGCTTCTTTGAGACGTTGAAGAAGAATGACGAGCTCGCCGTTTCGTTCCAGGTTGGCTCCAGAAACCCCCACAACGCCGAGCAGTATGTAGCCGACTTCTATGTGATTTCTCCTCATGGCAAAGTCATTTTGAAGAGAACTGACTTGGATCATGGTGACGAAAAAGTCAAAGCCGATGCAAACGGTAAATACACTTACTGTTTCTCAAACGAAAAATCCAGCATCGTTGACATGGACGTCTCGTTCAACATCCACGGCGTTGTCTATGTTGATGTCAACGACCCCAAGGCTGATACCTTAGATTATGCCATCCAGAGATTATCCCAGTTGACCAATGACGTCAAGGCTGAACAAGGCTATCTCGTGATCAGAGAAAGAACCCACAGAAACACCGCGGAATCTACCAACTCCAGAGTTAAGTGGTGGTCCGTGTTCCAAATTCTTGTGGTTGCTGCTAACTCAGTGTTCCAGATCTACTACTTGAAGAGATTCTTTGAAGTCAAGTCTGTGGTCTAAGTAAGTCAAATGAAAAGTACATAAACAGGCAGTTCGTGCTGCCGTAATATACATCATATCGAAAGAAATCAGAAAGGGAACTACGTAGGATATCTACATATTTATCTTCATGAATTTATGTTTGGTCACGTGAAAATGTCGAATAGCTTGTAGGGTCTAGGAAAACCTAATAGTTGCACACCTATATCCGACAACAGTAATCTAGGGTATACATAGGATTATGAACATTCTCTAGTTTTTTTAATGGTTTCACAAGAACTTTAATGGTTTCACAAGAATTTTAAGTATAATACAGTTAGAAGCCGTCGGAGAAAGCTTATTTGTGGACCCACATCGATCGCATAGATATATCTGTTCATCTTTTCTGCGGAGCCAACATGTCTTCGAGATGAATGTCATTATTTGCTTTACTTTTCTTATATCTGTTGCGCTATGTCTAATTTCCGGTTACCTACCCCAGACTCATAATGCCGTTCCTTCCATACAACAAAGGTCTAGGATTGTTTAATCCCGAGCACGTGACTTTTGTCAATTTCTGGCATTTAGTTCATCTATGTATTGACATGGGAGCACACGAACAAGCGAGACTCGAAATAGCTAACTAGGTGACTCCCGGACTACCCATAAACACAGCCAACAAACACTCTATTGAACAAGACCCGCTATCGACTGTTCACGTGATTTCGCTCCAGATAGCTATCCCCACCAAAACCCCAGAGTGAAACTCCCGCGCGGTTAACTCGACCTTCCTCAAGAGAAAACCTTCACGTGACAATGGGTTAGGCGAGACCAGCATTTTCTCAGCAAGTTGTTCCACTTTGTAGAATCTAAGGATGCCGTACGTTGGGCGCTATGGTTGTCATTGTGTGCAAGTAGAGAAACGATGCGGGATTTGGGCCCTGAGAGAAATTGGAAAGAGCTCGGTTCAGCCGGTGAATTTTTCAGTTGGTGAGCATCTGATGAGGTCAGAGATGAGCACATAGAAATATGAGAATGACGAGCTGGAGTCGCGAGAGAATTAAGAAATGACTCCAGCCAACTGCGAATAAGGCAATTGCACTCTCGAGAATGTGTTCATAACACAGCAAGCGAGAACGGCACTGTGCTCTATGGAATAGGGTCTCTTTTGGTACCAATAAGTGGTGGGATGGCTAGCGCCTGGTCAGGTGACTTACCCCTCTCTGTGCCTAAATCCGCATCAAAGGAGGATCCTTCGGCCAGATTGCAATCATAAGACAGTAGCTGGATCCTGGGTTTTTTTCACTCGCTATATAAGAACAAGATTCTCTATATATAAGTTATATATACTTAGGATTGTGCCTCGACTTTAGTTGCTTTAGCTGAGCTGTAGACGTTTTTGTTGCTGCTCGTGAGAAACTACCTTTCCCACAACTTTTATTCCAGGTGAAACTTTTCGTTATCGGTCTTATTTAGGAAGTGCCATTCGTCCGTAGCAACTTTTCACCAGACTAATCTCCACAATTACCATATAAGTGCCGAACTTTCTGCTACTACTGGTATACTTTTGAAAACTCTTGCTGCTCTGAGTTTGATATCCTATCTGCTAGATACTTTGAAACACATCGTTCCACCATGAGCTACTTCGCCGGTATCACCGAATTACCCCCAGACCCCCTTTTCGGCTTGAAGGCCAGATACGTTGCCGATTCCCGTACCAACAAGGTGGATTTGGGAATTGGTGCCTACAGAGACAACAACGGTAAGCCATGGATCTTGCCAGCTGTCAAGTTGGCTGAAGCCAAGCTTGTTCTGTCGCCTGACTACAACCACGAATACTTGTCAATTTCGGGGTTTGAGCCATTTTTGAAACAGGCTTCTAAGGTAATTTTGGGTGAAAACTCGGTTGCTCTCGCTGAAAACAGAGTCGTATCCCAACAATCGTTGTCAGGGACCGGTGCCTTGCATGTTGCTGGAGTCTTGTTGAAGGAATTCTACACTGGCGAGAAGACAGTCTACTTGTCCAAGCCAACCTGGGCCAACCACAACCAGATTTTTACTTCCATTGGCTTCAAAGTCGCTACCTATCCTTACTGGGATAACGATACCAAGTCGTTGGACTTGAAGGGATACCTTTCGGCCATCAGAACTGCGCCAGCCGGCTCCATCTTCTTGTTGCACGCCTGTGCTCATAACCCAACTGGTTTGGACCCGAGCCAGGAGGAATGGAAGCAAGTCTTGAAAGAGTTGGAAGCTAAGAAACATCTTGTCTTGTTTGACTCTGCTTATCAGGGCTTTGCTTCGGGTGACTTGGACAAGGACGCCTTTGCTATCAGATATGCCATTGACCAAAAAGTCATTTCCACACCTATCATCATCTGCCAGTCGTTTGCTAAGAACGTAGGTATGTATGGTGAGAGAGTTGGAGCTGTTCACGTGATTCCTTCCGCCCAGAAGGATGAACAGCTTGGTAGAGCTCTCAAATCTCAGTTGAACAAGATCATTAGATCAGAGATCTCCAACCCTCCAGCTTATGGTGCCAAGATCGTCTCGACCATCTTGAATGACAGAGCCTTACGTCAACAATGGGAAGCCGACTTGGTGACAATGTCGTCTAGAATCCATAAGATGAGACTCAAGTTGAAGGAGTTGTTGACCAATTTGCACACTCCAGGCACATGGGACCACATTGTTAACCAAACTGGTATGTTCTCATTCACTGGTTTGAGCCCTGATATGGTTGCCAGATTAGAGAAGGTCCATGGTATCTACTTGGTTTCCTCTGGTAGAGCCTCAGTGGCTGGTTTGAATGACGGAAACGTCGAGAAGGTAGCCAACGCCATTGACGAAGTTGTTAGATTTTACGCTAAGCCCAAGTTGTAATTAGCTTGATTGCTTTACTATTCTTTATTGTTAGAATGCATAGATTTATATGAAAAATGTAGGCACATGAAGTTAATCATGGTTGATTCTACACCATGCCAGTGAAAGTGGGAGACCAATTTCCTACGGAGCGTTTTCCTCCTCCTACAATTTCGTAAACTTATTTATATATTTTAGATGCTATACAATTAGAACATGATGTCCCGACTATACAACAAGATTAGCGTTACGTAGCCGCAACTAGGGGGAAGTATATGGAAGGCTGGATCTAGTCATTAGACAATAAACCCTTGTTAATTGTACACTGTTTGGAAGTTTTAATTATTTTAGATAGATGAATGCAATTTTATGAACCCAATTCTATTCCGCAAATTTACTTTCTTCTGAAAGAACAACCTTCGGTCAACTTAGCCTTACCACCAGTAGGAGTACACAAAACAGTAGAACAAGAGTCACAGGTGACGGCAGTTTGAGCGTGGGAGAAAACAGTGGTGATGTTTAAACAACCTTGACACTTGACATCCATGAAGTAAGATCTTGGGGATTGAACCAAGGTCTTCAACTTGTGTTGCTTAGCTTCAGTGGCTGGGTTTGGGTGTAATAAATCTTGAACTAAAACCTATAACAATAGTTAGTATGATGTTCAGAATGGCACAAGGTGTACTTCTGTAGGCGGAAAGTGTAGAAATTTCAGCAGCATAGAGTTTGGATTTCTCATTCCATTTGGTGGCTATAGTTCTTCAGTCTTTCCTTAAGAAAGAAGGTACTGCTAAATCTATTTTATTCTTCTTCAGTTAAAGAGGACTGTTTCATACTGATTTCAACTGAATTCCATATTGTAATTGATAATTTTATCACTCATCGCTGTATCAATCCATTTGTGTAGTAGCTTTATATCAATTTCAAGCAATTTCAATTTGCAATTCTCAGTCTGTATTTGCTTTGGATTCAGCTCATAATTACTCTTTTGATTGCATATGTTTATTCGTAAAAAACTGAATTTTTTCCTTTCCTTCTTTCATTCTTTCCGTATTACTCAAACTGGTGATGCTGCTGGTTCTTCTACATGTATCTTCTTATGGCCTGGTGATCCAGACATACCATTTTTGCTGCTCTGTTGTATGCTAAACTAAGAAAGAATCCATAAACCTTTAATTGTAATAAAACTTTTTTTTCAGTAACCAATTTTTCGATTTTTTCAGAGAGAGGTGCGTGCAGGATCGAATTCACATTCAAGTTAGGGCTGCGCGCATTAAAGATGCAGTGATCAGGTGAAAATATGAACATACACGTGATTAATGAGTGACTGTTCCTTCTGCGAATAGCGTCGATCAAAAGCGTTTAGTCACATGAGTTTAACATTACAGTTCGTACCAAGTAGAAATGTTTAGGCAGCCAATGACAGTGGGCGATCAATTGTCTGTTGATGATAGAGTGTAGATAATTGAATATTTATTGAAGTTCTTGTTTAGATTATTATTAAAATCAAATCAATTATAATTATAGAAGACAGCACACGAGCAACGAGTAGCAGAAGTGTTTTAACAGAAGTAGTGGACAAAATCTCCAGCAGAAGAAATCACAAGCAGGCTCAACATATAGATAAAATACTAGATAAGAGCTATATACTAATATGGAAGTCAAGTCATCTATCCCATAGCATATCTTCGCGTATATATATATATATGTGTGTGTGTGTGTATTGTTCACACCATACTATCCAAAGGGACTGGACTTCTATTGCAAGTCAACTACATCACATTTTTTTCAAAACATATATTTAATATCACAAACAATAGCGATTACATTCATAATTAATGATTTAAACAAATATAATAACAAAACTTAGCAAAAATAATAGCTAGTAGAAATAGAACGTAGTCAGCGTCCAGAGCCATAAAAAAGATTTCAAATGATTTCGCAGCCAACAAAACTTGCAACCATTCCAAAATACCAACACCACAAAAACCACAGCAAAACACTGTCAGCACCAGTCTCTCCAGACTTCACGAGTTGCCCCTTCGAACAACAAGTCAGCAAAGTTTCAATAGCAGCTAGTACGTAAAATGATTCTTATACTATAAAGATACTAAATACTATAATAATTATAATAATGATAAGGCAAGAAATAAAGGATGTGAGGCAAAAGCAATTCCACCTTGCAAACTTCTTCTTCTTTCGTAGCATGCTTTCCAATGCAACCGGAGAGACAACAGCAACTATATATGCGAGTGTATACAAATTGATAACTATATATCCGAGGTTTTCTTACGTCTATATATGATGGGAAGTTGGTTCCGTTCATGTCCGAGATGGTTATGCTGGGTAATAATGTATAATGTACAAGAATCCATTCTATAATTGAGGAACCAGAATAGGAATCAAACGATAAAGATAACGATAACGATAACAACAAAAATAATCAATAGGACAGGAATGATCCAGACTACCGGACTATGATAGAACTGTGGAGGGCGGTGTTGTACAATTTCGTAGTGGAGTTTAGCAGTTGGGATTGGTTTCATTTCAAATGCGTGAAAGAGAATGAAATCACATAATTTAATTTAACAAGATGATAAGGAACGACAAATGACTCGTGAAGATATATTGTATGACTGGGATGTGGATTTATAAGCTGAAGGACTCGGGATTACTTTCCGGTCTTCTTAGGCTTTCTTGGAGTAGCACCAGGTCTATTATTGGCGCCTGCCGAAGGTGGATACCTTGGTTTCTTATCGGCTGGCTTTAAGATTTGGAATGAACACAACAAGCTTTCATCTACGCTCATCATGGCACCAGCATTGTCAAACTCACCACAGTAGTTGGGAGCTGAGAATAACGTTACCAATTGTCTCTTGGAGAAGAATTCATAGCCATCTTCCACGACTTGATGGGCACGACAGATCAAATCCATGTCGTGTTTTTGCAAGAATCGTGATACGACATCCGGACCAAACGTGAACGAGACACCTCTGTCGTTTTCTGACCATCCGGTGATATCCTTATCTGGATCAGACCACAACAAGTCACATAACAACCCCACGTCGGGAATATCGGTGGGTCTCATGACTCGTCTGATTTGTTCCATGGAGTTCAAGTCCGGAGATAAACCTCCATGCATAGTAAAGATCTTTTCGTCGATGATGGCGGCGATGGGCAAACAGTTGAAGCAGTCAGTGAACGTCTTCCACAACTTGATGTTGTATCTTCTTTTGCATTCGTCGTAAAACCCGTAGATTCTATTGATGGAGGCACACTCGTGGTTTCCTCTCAAGATGAAAAAGTTTTCCGGGTACTTGATCTTGTAGGCCAAGAGCAAACAGATGGTTTCCAACGATTGTTTTCCTCTGTCGACGTAGTCACCCAAGAACAAGTAGTTGGCTTCTGGGGGAAAGCCGCCGTACTCAAAGAGTCGCAACAAGTCGTAGTACTGGCCGTGGATGTCACCGCAGATCTTGATGGGCGCTTCGAGCTCCAACAAGATGGGCTGCTGGATGAAGATTTCTCTTGCTTTGGTGCACAAGTAGCGGATCTCGTGTTCCAACAACGTGACCTGTTTGCCAGGTCTGGAGCCGCGGACTTCTAGCAATCTGTCGACTATGGAGTCGATGTCGGCTTCCTGGTGGTCGGCAGACATGGTGATGTGTGGCTATGTGGGATTGCTATGGGATAAAGTGGTGGCACTCGAAAAAAGAAAATTGGTGAGGGCGGTTGGGGAAATTCAAAATTCACAACAAAAAAAAGAGGGATCTGAGAAGTGAGAATTATCAATACAACTAGGAGAGGACACTGGACACGGGCAAATGGCGTATCGGCGTCGGTGTTGATGTGGACCGTGGAGAGGGGGTTGCTGCCAGACGGAGGTGGCTGGCTATGGCTGTGAACGGCTCGGACGTAGTGACTCGTCAGATGTGAAACACTGGGTTGACAAATGGAATGGTTCTGTTTTGAGGGTGGAGGTCTGACAGAGCACGCTGGAACTAACGGAAGGTTCGGTTTGGCGACACAGCGGAGGGGAGGCTGTCGAGAAGAGTGACGAATGTGCACAGGTGTTTAACGATACCAGCAAGCTGGAAGAAAGTGACGGCAAGGTTAATAAAATTGTGTTGAGGTTTTTTCTGGTGGCTGGAGTTGAATAGAATGTCGCAGGCTGGGAGACGAATCCAGCCTGTGGACGACGGACGTGTCACGTAACGCAGAACGAGGGCAAGAAATTCAGGGCAGGGTAACGCTGCGGACGTAAATGTGGGCACGGACGGGGGTGCCGCGGCGACACAGCGGGAGAGTCCAGGGAGCGCAGGGAGGATCGGAGGCTGCGGAGCAAGGAAACTCACGGTGCGCCTGGAACGCACACCGCAACACACACTGATTCTCACGCTAGGGACATTTTCCTATCCTTAGCGACACTTTGGGAGCCTGGGGAGGATCGCGCTCCGGTGCGTGACACCCTGGAAGTGAATCAGAATAGGCTCTGTACTGTAATTTCAGCCAGTTGGTTCACATCGAGAGATCAAGGAATGGCGCCTTCCGTCTGGCTCCAGTAGCCACAAATATGACAGCATTTGTGGTTCATGTCACTCGAATTACTCGACTTACACATACTTTCGTGACACATCTGACACATTGCAGCTACACGATCCGGGGATCCCACACCGTCTTCGTTGACTGTTGCTCGGTACGGCTATGTCTCGTTCTCGCTAAGTTCTGTCCCTATCTCCCCCTGAGCCAATGTCACATGCGCCCAGGACCCTCCTGCTCATCTCAGTCTGGCGTGTACCGCGGTGCGGCTCGCTGCTACAAATTTTTCACTCGCTGGACACGACTGCTTCCTGATTAGGGCAAATTCATCCTTTTGTGCAACGTGACACAACTTCTGGGGCATTGCCCTGGCAGATCAGCTCGTCGGATCAGGCAAATCAGAACAGGGGATGTTTCGGCTTCTGCTACAGAATTCTGTGCTGGAAGAATAATGTATGTGCGGCTTAAATTTCGCGACTGAGCATTGTGATTATACGATATTTTCGACTATTGTGAATCCGCGATTGTTGTGGTGGTATAGACATAATACTGCTTTCTATAATGCTACAGTCTGCTCTCCTAGTTGTGTTGGAGCAATATTGATAGCTTTTCGTGTGGTGCAGTTATTTGTTCTCTTTGGCTCACTTTTTGCAATCAATAATACGAAATCGCCCTAGAAAATATTTATTGATATATTATCAATGTCAAAATACGGGCTATAGCATTGTGGTGAAGTAACAATTTCCCAAAGCTGGAGAATAAGAGATATATCAATAAATTGGAACTCTTAGGTAACCAGTATCCCACTCTATTACTGGCAGAGTTTAGATTTGTAGAATGTTTCTATTTATAATAATGGTTGCGAAATCTTATCCGCGATCGGAATAAAAATTATTCTATTTCAACTCTCAATATATCGAGACCCAGTTATTATCAAAGACATTTTAGTGATTTTCATATATGCTTACTCATGGTGTTGTCTTGAATGTGCCGTAAGTATATCCCAAATAGTAATTGATTCTTCCATTCGACAATATACCTGGATAGTGTCAAATACAATCAATTTTCTTGAGAAATACATTTAAGCACGTTTCTTTCATTCACATGCATGAATCATGTTTTTGCAGATTTGCTAGACCAATTTCATATTGCAAGTTTTCATCATTTCAAACGACTTTGGAGCTAGCAATAGAATGAACCACAAGTGGTGACAGTTTGATATCCAGTCAGTCCCTAATATAATACTCAGTCCCTAGAGTATTATATTAAAGAGTTTACCTTGACGTGAAAGATAAATCAGAGAACAATTAACGAAAGTTAAGACCAAAGCCGCACGTCCATTTTCTGATTGATATATATTCAGAAGGATCTTTTCTTTCGTTCTCCTTGTACTTAATTGTTGAATTTTGGGAATCTACCATGTCGCTCATCATCAACGAGGTGATTCGTGATGCTATCGTTCCAAATATAACCCAACTCTACGATTATTGTGGCTCATATAATTTATCTGTTTACATTAATGCCTCTAATTACAATACTGAAGTCTATTATTGTGGAGTGAGCTATGAAAACGGCACTATAAGCCAGTCAAATGCTACTAATCTCACTTTTTTTGATTGTGGCGATTATAATCTTACTTATAACAGTTCTTCGCTTGAAAGTTACAGAGATGTTTACGTCTGCGGTAATGATTGGACTAAGTATTATAAAAGTTCAGCTAAATCGCACATTCCAAAATTGTGGTTATTAGTTTTGGTCCTAACCATAGTAAGTAGTATTACTTTTTAAATTATTTCTAGAGCACAGTTTGAATAACGAAGAACTCATCATTGAGGAACTCTTCAAACGTATTAGATTAGAATATATTATTAAAAATATAGATAATCCTGCCACAAGAGAAACTACTTTATGAAGGCAAACACAATTCTTGTAAAGTCGAAACTTCCATGTCTGTGCTTGTTTTGTGATTTGGTACAGAACATAAAACAGAATCCGACAACTGTAATAGTTCGAGAGCCCTCCGGTTGTACTGTGACAAGAATCAAATTTGTTACAATGTGCTTGCTATATTACACTCAATAGAACTAAAACATCGAGAAGAGTACAAAGACTATAGCAGTTTCTAGACTTTAGTAATCAAAATAATAAGGTCAAAATCCCAATTAACTACAATAGGTGCTTTTGTTGAGCAAATTGCACATTTGGTATGGCCTCTTTATATTCGGCTTTGTTGTAGTCCTGAGATTAGCACAGGATGGTATCCGTTGATGCTGCAATGACTAGAGCGGTAACTTCAATGAAGTTAATTTCTTTAGTATTCAAATTTGTCAGGCAATGCTTGCCAATTGAAGAGGTCTTATAATATAAAATAATAAGTCCCAATCTTGGTCTCTTTTACTTCTCATTCTATACGAAATCTTTTCGAACATTTATTCTCGATTGTGCTAAGATTTTTACTACAGATCGGTATTGACGATCTCATCTATAACAGAAGAAATGATATATTTGGCTGAAATGTAAGTGGGCACTGTCTTCACTCATACTTCAACTCAGTTTAATGTTAATCTAGAAAATCTAATAAGTAACTAACACCTTAAGGATGTTTACAGCTTGAAAGGTATCTCTAGAGACGAGAGGTAGTAGATAGAGATATAATGTATGAGTTAGTTATGTTACGGTGGCACACTTTTTCTTTGACTTCAGAGCCTAACCTTCTTTCGTCTTAGTTTAGTATTTCCAAATTGAGCTGTTCTTGTGTAAACACCAAATACGATTTCTACTTTAGTGCACAAATCAAATTCAGAAGTCTAGAAGCATTTGGTAATGCACAACTACTGTTTTGTTGAAACTGGTCAAACAATTCAAGAGTTTCAATTGTGAGAAAAAGAACGCAGCATAATATTCAAAAATGAACAAGAATGCTGGAACTGACATCGAAAAAGCAGATCTACAAGACGTAGCCGAACCTTGTAACTCACAAAGCAGTGATAATATTACCCCTGTACGGGGAAGAAAAAGACGGAACAACAGAATTTTGTTATGTTTCACATACATTTTTCTTTTTGTTTTGCATCTTGCAGATTCGTGGTATGATATTCATTTCACCTTCAATGATAATGTTAGGGCTTTCTTCCATTTCCAGTGGATATCGTGTATGGTGGATATTGCAGGGATTACCGTCTCTATGGCTGTTATTTTTGCTACTGTTTCACTTCTTGAAACAGTTGTAAGAGTTTCGAATGGTGTTGCAGCAGGAATATCAATTATTTCAGGGATTTTTTTGAAGTTGTTGGTTCATTATTACACCAATGGCTATCCTAACAAAAGAGAATTTGCGAAGGCTGCAATGATTTCTTAGATGAAACACCAATGATTCCGACTTTTGGATTCTGTGGGAAAGCTAGGTTGAATGTAACAATCATTCAAGTCGTGACTAGGAATCTCGATACACAACAAAACTAGTGACGTCTATTGCCATACTTGAAATACCTAGCTCAGGCTTGTAGCCAAACATGTTACCGTCGCCTCTACCGATATCAGACTAGAAAGTTGCGATCATAGCACCACCAAGACAATGCACTTTGCTCATGGAAATCTTATCTTCTTTTCTTGGGGATTGATAAGTGGTCAGTAAACTTGCAAGTCTTTTTCAAGGTGAGATACTAAACAATATCTCTGAATTGGGAAATATCGAGTGGTAATCAACTATGACATCAACTAAATTAACGTCAAATAGACGTTTCTTGCCTTCAATATCTCAATAGAGTGCAATTACTAGTCATTTACTATACTTTAGACTACATGAGACTTATAACCTCGCATTAAGCAAAATCATTCCTGAAATCATTGAAGCTTGCACAATTGAAATAGATTTCACAATGAGCGAGCCCCAAACGGAAAAATACAATATCGAATTGCAATATATTACCGAGCCTTCGACTAGAGTAAGACGTGATCTAATAGCTTGAACATTAATCATCTGCTAAATTCGCAAAGAAGGGTTGAATGGATACTTGATATCTTCTTCGGAATAATATCTGTCACTATATCAATTGGCTTTTGTTTCGATTATCACTACACCTTCCACAATGACACTGGAACTTTTTTGACGTACATTTGTATCTCACTTGCTAAGTCGTTTGGAAATATATCCATCTATCTGGCGTTAACCCTTGGCATTATTATTGCGATTAGACTGAGGTCAAGAGTAGCTCTAAGACGGTCAGCTCTGTTACTATGTGCTACATTGGCGCTACTTGGGTTGTTATTGAAATCTATCAGCTACTGTTTGCCAGACCCTTTGGAGTTCGCTAGGAATGCAAAGAGTGCAAACTCATCTTAGATCACTTTTTCCCTCTACTTAACAAAGATCCAAGTTTACTTTACACGTCTTGAATGCTTCTTTTTGCAGAAATACTTTGTATATGTAGGAAGCGCTATCAAGAGTTATATTTATGGTTTAGACTGATATCTTTCTTGGTCATGAGGTGGCCGAGAAACGTAACATATATATATAGAATGGTTATACTACAGTATGGATTCTAAAGTATTGAAATAATCCAGTGTGTGCAGCCATAGTTAAGAATGACTGAAATTCAGACATTAATGCACTCCGAGGCTGCTATGAGGTTCTCAACTGGATTTCAAAATGTCATTTTGTATTTCTTCCGATATGTAACAATCAATTGCTATAAGGAAGCTTCAATGCCCAACAGCAATACACCAGTGAGTATTTATAAGTACGACAACATAAGATAGTTGCGCAGTATAGAACTTTCCATATTACTATAAACACTTAAAAATGGAGCAGAATACCGATCGTAAGGATGAGATTGAATTGCAAGATTTTGCAGGGGCTTCAAGCAGGGAAACCAGTGAACCTATGCTTCTGATCTTTGACAAAGATTATCACCATCCAGGTGTTCCTCCGCATCCTCAATGGAGCAAAAAGAGCAGTAAGTTGATCATATGGATTCAAATATTTTTTGGTAGTACGACAATCCCAGGTCTTTGGTATGTTTTTCATAACATCTTCCACGATAATGCAACTGCATTTTTCCATTCAATGGGTATCTCGTTTATTCAATCATTGGGAAACATGTTCCTCATTATGGCTGCCATATTTGGCTTTGTTATTGTGATTAGACTTGGTGCAAGAGTATCCATAGGTAGGGCTGTACTCCGAGGATTCTCGGTTCCCATGGTCATTGGGTCGGTATTGAAATTTGCCGGCAAACATTTGCCAGCTGTTGAAGAGTATTTGAAGGCACAAAGAACATCTTAGTTCATACTACTATATCGTCTTTACTTTTGTATGCTTATCCTATTTTTGAATGTTTTATATACGATTAATCTTTTGTTTGTGCCAAAGACTTCCACTGATCACAAAGTATTAGCGTGACACAATAGAGACTAATAGGAGTAGTAGGATGGTAATACAATGTAGGAGTAAAACTACTCTCAACTTTTGAAATAGTTACAGTTGTTCGACTTCGATTAACATTGATTGATTCTTTTTCTATGCTCACAGCTAAGGTCGAAAATTAAGGGGCCATAGTTCAAATACCAGATTAAATTTCCACTTTAATGATACTCCTTTTTTTTCTAGAAATATTTAAAAAGGTACAAACGCACAATCACTTTGCAGCTGTTTGGAGATCGTAAGACACTACAAGTGTTTCAACTGTGTGATAGAAGGAATCTGAGCATAATTCCATCATAATGAACCAGACTCCCGGAATAGACATCGAAAAAGCCGAACAACAAGACGTTGCCGAGCTTTCTACGAGCCAAGAAATTGATCCTATAACTGCCTTCTTGAAAATAATATGTCACCCAGACTTTTTAGACCAGACACCAGAGCAGAAAAGATTGGGAAGATGGATGTTGCCTATTATATATATTATGGTAATCGCAAACTTGTGGTATGTTTTGTACTACAACTTCGACAATAATGTTGGTCCATTTATCATGGTCGTCGGTACAACGCTCATTCTAGTACTTGCGCTTGTGACTAGTGTAATCGTGCTTGCGCTTGGCTTTGTTGTAGTGGTAAGATTAGCGGCAAGAGTACCCGTTGGTGCTGAGATTGTAAGGACTTTGCTTAAAATGGCAATGGTTTCGTTACTGCTGACATTTGTCAGCAACTGCTTGTTGATGAATATGGGGCTACCGTTTGCTCAAATGTTTGCAACAGCGGCCTCTTTCCTCGCTGTGGGGTTTGTGAGTTTTTTGGTGGGGAGTTTAGCACAAAGAGTTCCCAAAGTTAGGGCTTGTTTCCGAAGATTTTCTGTCGTTCTTTTCATTGGAGGTCTATTGCTTACTATCATTTCGTTATTGCCAGATATCCAAGAGTTTTTCACTACAAAGGCGTCATAGATTGTCAGCTTGGTATTGTTTGATTTGTCTTTTCTTATGCTCAATATTTTTTTATTTCCTTTTTGAAGCCATAGCACAGATAATGACGTAACCGTATGATGGCTTTCTTGGGCATTTTATCCCCAAGAAAGCAGGCAACTAATGCATCAGCAGAAAATACTTCTAGATTGATAACTTTTACTAGTGTTATTTTTTTCACGCTACTTTCTACAATTATGCTGCATTCTTCAAGAGAAGGGGAACACTTAACGCTTCAAATTCATCTTCGATCATTTATTATGTCTTGTTTACTTGTCTACGATTGTACTATACAGTGAATTCGTTTTTCATTCAAACCAGTGACCGGAAATGATTCAAACCACTTGTAAATTTGTAAATACACCCGCAAGTATGATATTCATTGAGGGATCCCAATTGCTGTCCGAACGCGAACGATACAGTATTGATGCGAATGATAAAGTACTATAATCGGGGAACTGAAAGATGATTCCATTGAATAAAATTTTCAAGTCTAATTCATGCTCCTATAATCCAAGTAACATCTGCGACCGTCGAATATTCTGCTTGAAAATTATGATTTGAGAGAATATCAAATAGAAAATTTGGCAAATCTCATGGTTCTTGCATGAGGTTAATGGATTCCAATAACCATACATATTCCAAAATAGAAATTAGTTTCTTACACCCATGGCTATGGTTGGATTCCATTGTGACCAATACAGTCAATTTTCTTGGGAAGTACATTTATCTCTTCTTACATATGTAAGAATCTATTGTCGAGTGAGCAATGAAAAGTAACTCAAGCCAGCCAAATGCATCTAATCTCACTTTTTTGATTGTGGTAATTACAATCTTACCTATAATAGTTCTTCCCTTGAAAGCTGCAGAGATGTTTATAGCTGCGGCAATGAAAAGCCAAGAATTATAAGAGTACAACATCGCTCAATCCAAAATTGTGGTTAATAGTTTTGCTTCTATCAATAGTAAATTGTAGAAGTTTATTTAGCACTAATTGGATCTTTTGGATCACTCAGTTTTCGAAGAATTCATTTTTGAGGAACTCTTGCATTAAATTCGAATATTTTAAATATGATACTGCTATAAATTAAATAGAGACCACAATTCATATTCAACTAAAGAGGCATAAATTCGGTATAGTCCAATGTTCCTTATTTAATCTGAGATCTTATTGTGATTTAGAACGGAAAATACAAACAACATCCGCAACTATAATAGTTCTCGAGGAGTCTCCTCAGGAAGTTCTGCGACCAGAAAAATATTATTGCTTGGAGGTATTATACTTAACAAAGCTAATAGTTCTTCAAGAGCACATAAAAGTTAACAGATTCTAGAATTCATCTTCAGTAATTACAGTATGGTTTTTGTAACCCCAGCTGTTAAGTGTTGCACATACAGGATTTAGGACAAAAAAAAGTCTGCTGAATATAATCACATGACACCTCGTCCCTATCACCATATACCAAATATACATCCATAATCTTGTCTATCAATTCCATTTCCACCAGCAAGAAACCAATTGACTCCATGAGCCAGCCCAAACAACCTCCACCCTTCCCTAACAGTTATTCCACCAAAAAGGTTGCTGATTCTGATGCAAAACCCTGCACGGTATGCTACAAACCAGCAATCACAGTATTGCTAAATGAGAACAAAATGGATTTCTTTTACACCTGTGATTTGCATCTACAAGACGAACATTTCGCAGTACCGTTACCCAATGAAGAGCATGCTGAACTAGTTAAGTCACGCAATGCGTTGGAAACGAATTTGAAGGATCTCAAGACGAAAATGGACTCTGTCAAGCCATACATCTGGAACAAGTTGATGATGGACTATATCCCAGGAATGAACACAGATTCCAAGACGCAGAAACATGATAAAGACGATAAAAAAGACAATGAAAAATCCCCAGGCAAGTCCAATAATGAAAAATTTAAAGAGTACGAGTCAGAAGTCCGCGAAAAAACTATCAAGTTGTCAGAAGTCAACATCAAGATCTCGCAGTTCAAGTTCAAAACTTACAAACTAAACCAAGATGTATACAGAGCTAGAATAGGGAATTTCATAAAGGTCAAGATGAACAGAGTACGCAACCAGAAGATCCAGCTGGACTCGACTTTTTTTCCAACTGTTCCGTCAAATAACTTGGAATGATAAAAAGCTAATATAAATCATACAGAAAGTTTGCGAACACACACATGAAGAGAACACTACTGAACAAAACGAAAATCATTCCATATAATCATAGTGCAATCTACGGTGATCTTGAAAAGTCACAATAATAATAATATCAATCGTATATGTACATGTATTTCATGATATCGACATCTAAACGTATGTGGGTGTATCAGAATCGTATGAAAGATTGAAGTTCAGAGATTGGAATTCACTACTTTCTCGTCGAACCAGTTTTCCCAAGTCTCGACCTTATTCTTCAAAACAGAGCCAGCAACAAAGTCAGTGTTCCCTTCTAATTGATCGAATGTGAACTTGTTTTCTGGTCTTCCAATGACACTCAACCAGAATTCTCTTAATGATTCATGACCAATAGTGCTTGAGTATTGGTCATCTGATTCTGTATCATCTTCACTCTTGTCGATTCCAGATTGTTTGTCTACAGTGTTCAACTCGTTTTGGATCAACTTATTGATTTCAACCTCAAGAACACTTTTTACTTTGTGCACTGGTACCGAGTCAAACAAGTCGTTTTTGTTTACGGCAAAGAGGAAATCTACTCCGTTCTGTAATCTTTCGGTTACCAGAAACAAGTTAAATAGATATTTGGAGATGACTTCAATATTCTCGCTATTGTTGAACCACTGCGACGACGAGTCGATTACGTAAACTATACCTTTCACTTTCTGTAGCGTGATGTCTTCCAAGAGAAGCTTGTAGAAAAGTTGAAAGTATTTCAAGTGGCCTGGATAATCCACCAACTGGTATAACTTGGAGATGGAGTTGTTGGAAAATGGTAATTCAATTTGAGTGATATTAGGCTCAATGGAGGATACTGTAGGAGTCACGGGGCGTTTCTTGCCTTCTGGAGTGGAATCATCCAAGAAACGGTAGAATAAGCCCGTCTTTCCAGCATTATTGGCCCCTAGAATGAGAAAAGTAGGCTTGAAGTAGGGAGAGCTACTGGAAATGAATGTCTTCGAAATTCCGCCAGACTGGACAAAAAAGAGCACAAGCACGATGACCAAGCCGGCCAAGGCGGTCAAGAGGATCTTTTGAACGAAATCCATGAGCGCCTTTGAGTTTTTGGAAGAAAAGCTCGTATACAAATTAATAGAATAAAAATGTAAACTGAAAAGTGTGGAATCTGTGAAAATAAATATTGCTAGCTGGTTGCTCGTAGATCAAAGAATCGTGCTACTTAGAGTGGGTTTTCATCGTACAGAGATTAGCGAGGGGTTTGAGTTTCTGGTGAGAGAGTGCGAATTCTCTAGGGAGAGATTGTTCCCTAAACTTCAGCAGACAAAATTTTGGAAACAAATAGTGAAAATTAGCGACATATAATATTCACTAATTTGTGCGAAATCAGACTTCCTAGCGACACCTCCAGAGATTTAGCGATACCGAAGCCCGCGTCTTTCGCATATTCATTAGACTTCTGAGGACTTTGTTGTGATCTGTTTACAATTCTAAACATTCTTTTCTACAGCAACAAAACATTATCATCAATAATCACTATTCAGTATTCAAATACGTTATTCTAGACTACGTAGATTGGCCTGATATTATCAATCCTTTTGCTTTGCGTATTCAATAATCAAATCATAATAACTCATATTGATATACAACATTCACATATTCTCAATTCTTAAGTTCAATTAACTATGGAAAATCCTCACGAACAAGCCCAGAATGCCTTACTTTCTAGAATCATCAACAACATGGTATGTTTAGTTTGTCCAATCAGAAACGTGTATTACCATACTAACTTCACTAGGAAAACTTGAACGAGTCAGTAGTCACTATCAATAAGTGTTTGCAGGAAGTCAACAGAAACAACTTGGACACGGAAATCTTGTCCCAGATGTGGGAAAGCTATCTTCGTAACGCCGAGTTCAATCTAGAGGCCACGGGCCAGAAAAAAGAGCCGTTGTAATTCGAATTGACAGCTAAGTCCGCAATCATATCCCGAAAACCCTCAGTATGTGTTGTGCCGAAGACAAAGCCCGACTTCTATGAACTGTAGTCGCAAGTATACACGCATCGAAGACGGCCATAGCGGAGAGTCGGTGCTCAAGAGTTAGCTGCTCCCTGTTGAACAGTAAAGGCACAGGGTCTGGTTCTGTCTCTGTCTCTGTCTTGACTAGCAGCAGTCGTAACTATTCAGAGCGAAAGTGAAGTGTATTCTACATTGCATCTACAGCTTCTACATTAAGGATCCTCCGGTGTCTAACTATGTTCTGTGATAAGCCTTTCGAATCTGAATATTGAAACCAACTAAATGTGTTCTGAAAAAAATACCAGTTTGGTAGGTAATCTGATTTGTCTCGTACTAGTGAACACTCAATAGTCAATGTCCATATTTCATTTCCAAGCCTATCTAGGGAACCATAGAATCCATTCAATCCGTATATCCAAAAAAATCTCTAATAGTTTATATTAACGTATAAAACCTTTTATTGTACAAATGTGATGAAATAATGCTGGCAGTGATGCTCACATCGAGAATATATCTCGTATAGGTTACATCGTGTGCTTAGTTTTGGGTTGGCAACAAACCGTATCTCTTCTTCAAAGTAACTCTTTGTCTGGAGTATTTGTCGTCTGGAGAAAATCTGGCTGGGTGGGCAGACTTGGTGATCTCACCTTCTTCGGTTGTCTTCTTCAAAGTGTAGATTCTCTTGCCATCTTGGCCCAAGGTGTACATCAAATGCATGGCTGTTGGTGTTATTTGGATGTCTGAAAGAGCATATATTCTCCATAGTAATAGAAGTTGAAATTTTTTTGATAGTGATGAGGTTTGGTTGTGCGTGCACGACCTTCGTGATTCTGTATGGTTCTGGAGCAGAGCTCAAGTGATTTCAACAGTGCAGCCTTGTCAGCTGAGTATGATAGAAAAGTTTCGGGTAAGCTCTTTAGAGAGGATTTAATAGTATGTATAGATGGCTGGGTGATCATAACAATATATATTTTCCGATTATTTGTAATGTGAATAATTCAATGGTTTTGAATTAGTGAATCAATCTTTCTTATCTACTTGAGTTCTCGCACGACTGTTGCAGCCATCTACAATAGTTCATTGGAGAGCAGCCCTAAAGAGACTACATCTTTCAAGAACTATTATCTTATTGGTGATAACCATGCTGAATTTCTGTCAGAGTGAACTTTAATAATATCCTAGTGCTGCTCTTTATTCTATTTGTTATTTTTCACAAATATAGTACAAAAAGTCAATCAAATCTCAACATTGCCATTGAATGACCATAACTTCAAAAAGTCCAAATAAAGCTTTACAAATACAATCATATACCAATTTATCTAGGAGTATTTATTCTCAGTGCTGCTATTATTAACTGTAAATATTGTATCTATCTATAATTCATTCTGTACAGTTAATATCGTCCTGTATATAAAACTCAGTATCAAGAATGGAATTTCCATTATGAACAACTAGTTGATTCCGTAACACTTTTTACCTCAAAAACACTCCTTTTTCTATCACGTTAGCATTGGCTCGTAGTTTGGCCGAGAGGACGCTCTGTTCAACCCTTTTCAAACATGGTGCCACCTCCGAAAAAGGATGCCTTCGCAGACTTGTTCCAGCTGGCTACTACCTCCACATCCACCAAAACGAACAGCATGTCAATGCTGGAACGCCAGAAAAACCTCCAAAAGTCACTGTCGCTTCAACAACAACTGCTGCTAACATCTGGACAATTTTCCAACTGGACAAACATCGACGTTCTCTCCGGAAATTCTTCTAGAACCTCGTCTCCAGCTCAGATCAACCCCAACTCCCTCAACACATATCTGGTTTTGACACCTTCGTCGAGTTCGATCCCTGCTTCGGGAGTATCATCTACAACTTCCTTACCTCGGAACAAGGTCGTTGATGACCCATTTGATATCTTCGGACAGCCAGCAATTTCCAATCCAATAATTTCTTCCAAATCAGTCGGAACCCATTCCAATGACTCGTCTAATCAAGGTAACGAAATCTCGTTGCTAGAAGGCGATTTTGAAGATGCTTTCGTAAAAAAACAGCCCCTTGTGGAACCTCAACCACAGCATACGATATCCCAACCTAAGATTCCTACAAGACAAGATCTGACACCTTCTCCAGTTCTTGCTTCTAAACAGTCTTCCCTTGCTACTACTCTGCACCAATCGCCGGTAGCTAGGGCAGATTCTGTATTAGCACAATTGGTGGACATCGGCTTCCAGATGGATGACGCTACTGAAGCGCTCAAAAAACAGGGACCAGATTTGCAATTGTGCGTAAATTACATCATCAGCAAGAACTCCGCTGCCAACAGCAGAGGTTCGACGCCCAGAAATAGTGGCAGTAGGAACGCAGGGTCCAAGGGTATTGAAGAAATATCACTGGATTTCCTCAGATCAGCTGGTTCACTTTTTAACAAGTCCAGACAGACAGTGATGAAGAATTTGGAACAGCTAAATCTTTCTGGATCTAATACGCTGTCGCCTGGTGTACCTGAATGGATGAAGAACCAGCCGAAGTATAAAGACGAAGCCGTGGAAAAAAAGTTTGGAAACGAAGAGTTGGATTACGGCTCCGACTCAGAAAACATCAACTATGAAGAAATCGAATCCTTCATGAAGTCCCAAAAGGAAAAGGACAGGGAAAGAGCTAAAGGTAGATTCGAGAATATCAAGAGTAAGGCGCTTAATAAGTCATCATCTGCCCCTTCAAGAACAACTGATGTAGACTTCGATGGGCAATATAGATTTGACGATAGCCCTAGACGCTCTACATCGAATATAAATCCATCTCAATTTCATCAAAAACTTCAATCAGAGGAACTATACAGACCAATACAGAAACCAAGGGGTTCATTTGGACGTCCAAACTCGTTTCAAACCCCGTCTGTGCCTGACATCTTGAATTCTGAAGATGTAGTCCCATATCGAACACCCAAGGCTAAAGTAACACCACCAGTTCCTGCAAAGACACAGAAACAGGATCTGAAATCCAACGATGTAGACTTGTTAGGACTTTCAGGTTCTGGCGAGAGCAAGTCAGTTTCCCTGTTGCGTAGTTCGGTTCCCTTAAATCAATTCGAACTGGTGGACTATACTACTTCCAAGACTACTGCTCAGAATGCCTTCAAGTCTGGAGATTATGGCACTGCGCTTGATTCGTATTTGGCTTGTATCAACAAATTACCGCCTAAGCACGAGTTAAGAGTCATCATATTGTCTAACTTGGGTGTCGTATATAAGTTGGTTGGCCAATTGAGACAGAGTTTAGAGAGTATTGAAAGTGCACTTGAGCTCATTTCTATAGAAGAAGAAGTGCAGAACTCTGCGTTTACCATCGACTCCAAACCAGTCAAATACTGGTACACCAAACTTATCATCACCAAGGCTGAAGTGTTGGAGTTGATGGAAAAGTACGAGCTCAGCTTGCAACTCTACCACATCTTGATTAAGGACTTGGGAGTGTTGGACAAGAAAATCATGGATGGCAAACGTAGAGTCGATAAGATCGTGAATCCGGACAATCACAAGGTGAAGCCAGCTACACCATCCTCAACGCCAAAACCGAGACCAGTACCAACTTCTAGACCTGCTTCTACTATACCAGTGGCATCTAAACCTGAAATTTCAGAAGTAGATTCGCTAGTCAAGGACAAAATAGACATCATGATCCAGAACTGGGCCCAGTCCAAAAACGGTCAGTTGCGGGGATTGTTGACTAACTTGGGGGAGATCATTCCTTCCAACATCAGCATGAAGCCAGCGTTGCGGAAATTAACCACCAACGAGTTGATGTTACCCAAACAGGTCAAGATCCAGTACTTGAAAGTCATCAGTTCCATCCATCCTGACAAACTAGCCTCACAGTGCAAAGACAATAAGCAGTCGGAGTTGGTGTGCAATGGTGTATTTATCATCTTGAACAAAGCCTGGGATTCGTTCAAGGAGGAGAACAAGATGTAACACAAGGTATTTATAGTGTTGAAAGCATTACTTCTCAAAAGGATTTCAAGAATTGAAGGTAAATAAAGTATTCTAATAGAATTGTATATATTGATTTTTTAACTACGATTTTTGTAGATGCGATTTTTGCATAAAAATGCTTGATTAGGGTGAAAACTGATTATCGCAAATATGTGATTAATATTAATGATTATTGTATCAAATGTATTCTATTAGTGCATGGCATGAAGGATTATAGTTATCTACCTTGACCAGCAGTTTACAATATCTCTTGTAAATACTAAATACCAAATATGAAATCACTGTGACAAATATTCTTAATTTGCAGCCGGTCACGTGAAAGAACTCGTCCATAAGCATGGGGTGATTGAAAATCTCAGTATTTCCCATTTTCTGTCTTCAACAATACTAATCAGCATAAGTGAATCCCATGAGCCAAGACGCCGATGAGTTTCGGGCCTTGACCTCGACACTACTGGCTTTCTATAGCTACCACCAATGGGAAACGGAGCAGATAGTCAAACCCCGCCGAATCAAGTACGATTCGCTTTCACCAGACGAGAAGCTCTTAATTCCATGGTTCGAGAAGCACACCGAACACTTGGTGATGTGTATCGAGATGAACATGCAATTCTGTCAGATGTTGGCGACAAGTATAGCCGAAGATTGGGGCGTTTCCTCCAATCCGAACGACTGGGAGGCAGCCACCGGAAATGAGTACGATAAGGTGAGATCAACTTTATTGCAATTATCAAAGGAATGGAGTGACGATGGACAAAAGGAACGAAAGGTGAGCTATAACAAAATCGTGGATGAGTTGGTGGCGTTGTTTCCTGACGAAGAGAAACGGCAGAATATTAAAATTCTCAATCCCGGTTGTGGATTGGGACGGTTGGTGATGGATTTGATCGTGAAGGGATTCTGGTGCCAAGGCAATGAGTTCAGCTACCATATGTTATTGACGTCGAACTTCGTGTTAAACCATTGCAAGTTTGCTCACAACTTCCTGATCTTCCCGTATTTGCACAAGTCGTCGCATATGGTCAAGAGGTTAAATCAGATCCGTCCTGTGAGCCTACCTGATCTCAATCCTACTTTTATAGGCGAATTGAGCCGTGCAAATCCAACTATTCCGTATGATGAACTCATGTCGATGACAGCTGGGTCATTCACCGACTTGTATGGGCCCGACAACTTGATTATCTCAGACACTTACACCCAGGATGCCATAGCCAACGAATTCCGGTCCACCAACAAGGAGAATTTCGATGTGCTCGTGACTTGCTTCTTCATCGATACAGCTAGCAACATTATCGACTACTTGAAGTCTATACACTATTGCTTGAGGACCGGCGGGGTGTGGATCAACTTTGGTCCGTTGTTGTGGCACTTCGAAGACGACTTCTCCACCAAGTTAATATCCAGAGACAATGCAAAAGTACAGACTATCATGAAGGGATTGGAGTTGTCGAGAGAAGATTTGGTAGAATTGGTGGAGAAGATGGGATTTAAGTTTGAGAAACGTGAGTCAGACATCGAGACTACCTATTGCGGAGATATCAAGGCATTGGGATCGTTTGTATATAAATGTGAATACTGGGTATGTCGTAAGTTATAATGGTATAGAGTAAGATTAAGTACGACAAAGGCAGAGAGGGACTATCAATAGATTATAATAGAGGCTCATCAAATGATCAATATATTACAACACAATAATTTATATTAAACTAGTCCTTCAAGGCTTCCAAATCAATTGGTTCACCTACAGTAACTACTGAGTCATAGATCAAAGTTGTCAAGAACTCCGACACCGATTTTCCAGTTATCTCTGGCTCAAGGTATTCGGCTGCCTCCTTGAACTTGCGGTCCTTGGAACCAAAATGTTTACTGAGCTTTTCAACTTCTTCCTTCAATATAATGCTCATTAAGTCTGGTGTCACAGTCTTGCCAGTGTCATCCAATTTCACCAGGTGCAACACCCACGAGTACAATTGCAAACGAGACACTTCCGCCGTAGCAGCGTCCTCCATCAAGTTGTTTATGGGTACACATCCCACACCTCTAAGCCATGATTCAATGTAGTTTAATGCAATAAAGAGATTCTGACGAATTCCATTGGATGTGATCTTGCCTCCAGCTATGGCTGTGTTGGATAAATCGGTTTCGGTGACGTTTTCTTCGGGAACAATATGGATTTGGTTGGGAGTAGGCATATACTCGTTGAACACACTGTTGGCAATGGGTGCCAATGCAGGGTGGGCCACCCAAGTTCCATCGTACTTCATGGAGGCTTCCCTGAGTTTATCGTTTTTGACCTTGGCAAGAGCAACCTCGTTGGCAACAGGATCGTTCTTGATGGGGATTTGAGCTGCCATGCCTCCCATGGCATGTACTTGTCTACGATGGCAGATGTTGATCAAGCGTTCACAGTAAGCTTTCATGAAAGGAACTGTCATTGTGATTTGTTCTCTGTCTGGCAATATTTTAGAAGGATCGTTACGCAATCTCTTTATAGCCGAAAAGATGTAGTCCCATCTTCCACAGTTCAAACCTGCCGAATGGTTTCTCAATTGGTAGACGATTTCTTCCATCTGGTATGCAGCAGGCAACGTCTCAATGAGAACAGTAGCTCTGATGGTACCCCTAGTAATTGCCAATGAGTCCTGAGCTACGTTGAAGATATCGTTCCAGAGTTTGGCTTCCAAATGGTGCTCCATCTTGGGCAAGTAGAAGTAGGGACCCTTACCCTGGTTGATGAGCTCATGAGCGTTGTGAAAGAAATATAAGCCGAAATCTAAAATCGAGGCACTCACAGGTTCACCATCTACTAAAATGTGCTTATCGACCATGTGCCATCCTCTGGGACGTACAAGAAGTGTAGGCGTCAGAAACTCGTGGGACTGGTTGACTCTGTAAGCCTTACCATTGTCCTTACTGAAAAAGTTAATCTGGTGTCTAATAGCATCGTACAAATTGAGTTGGCCAGTGATGACATTGTCCCAAGTAGGAGCAGAAGAGTCTTCAAAATCACTCATGTAAGTCTTGACAGGGGTGTTGAGAGCATTGACTATCATCTTACGTTCTGGAGGTCCGGTAATTTCTGTTCTTCTATCGGTTAATCCGGGAGCTGGAAAGGCTCCTTGCCAAGTTGGATCGTTTCTGACCTTTGCCATAGTTTCGTCCTGGAGGAACAGAAGAGGAATGCCTTGGTCAAGTCGCTCCTGGACAATTTGTCTGTTGTCCAAGAGTTGTTTCCTGGTGATGTTGAATGCACGATGAAGAAGAACTACAAAAGACAAGGCCGACTTGGTCAAAATGTCTGCCTGGGTAGTTGTAGAAGGTTGGTACTCGGGAGTCTTGGAGACTGGAGCCAATACCTGGACACCAGCGAGCGAGCTGAAGAGAGGTTGGGATTGAATAGTCATATTGACTAGATAGGTTTAATAATGGAAGTAGCTGAAATGTGAATTGTTTCGACGCCAATTAATGGTGAAACAAAGCAGTGGTATAAATATGTGGTGTTTTTTAGCAGTGAATAAAGCACTATGATGGGCCAATTGAATACTTAAGATGGATACTGGATTAGAAGTCTACAGAGGAGATTACCAAAAATGGCACCATAGTTCACGAGAAGGAGAGATCTCTCAGTTTATATACTATTGACGTAGTCCGATATGGCCCCGAGTTGCGTGTTTAAGATTACCCATGGAATAGTCAACTCTATATGACACCAGTGCTGACTCAAGCTTCTCGTATCGGCCTATAGATAGCGTTATCTGAAACCCGGAGTATGTGTTGGTCAGAGTCAGCTCTGTGTGACTCCGTCAATTTTGCGGCAATCACTGCGGCGATAGACGCGGGATGTTATAATAAAATAAAAGATCTCGGACTTTTGCGCATGGAGTGGAACGATAGTCGGAACCAACCGAAGTCAGAAAACAGTTCAAAGTCCGATGCCGAGTTGACGCCACTGGATTTGGGTTCCTTTGCTCCGAAGTTCTCTGGAATCAATGCCATGGAACGAAAGAGTCACTCTTCTAGAATAATAGTGCTAACTTCTGGAGGTCACGTAATCTTAAACATACAATCGATTGATATAATTGAATTCGATAACACTCAAAGGAATTATTCAGGGCCAAAGTTATCTTAGCCGTAAGTTATGTCTTGGAAAATTGTAGAGCTGTAAAATTGTAAGTTCATTTCTGAACTTCAGCTTTCGAATCATCTTGAGCTCCTTCGATTTATCGGCAACCCTTCTTGTAGAACCATGAATGACTCTGTTCAGATTGCCCGATTCTGGGGGCCGTAGATTTGATTTCGGACGAACGTGTCATGACTGGTTGTCGGCATTGTGATTTTGATTAGTGTACCTGCAATAGGCGATGAAAAAGTTAGACGATGTTGCTTTAGACGGTGCTGAAGTTAGACAATATCTTAAGGGGCTGCAGAATATAAAAGTTAGCCAAACCGAGGTATGCTTTGGTTCATTGGACGATTAGGAGACGGTCATGCTGATTAGTCTAAAAGAGAACAACTTTAATGCTAGGCTCTATGTAAGAAATCTACAATTGTAGCAAGAGTGACTTGTAGTCAATATCGTCAGCTGTATGGTAAAGAAGACTTAATTATACTTGCTAACAAAGCGGATACAATTCTACTTTTAGTACTGTGATAATATTGTAGTTCAACTTCACTTTACCACTGTATTACAATTATGATTCTATAAAGTTAACATATGTTTCAGTGTAGTTCCTGCTTCTTTACAATTGTCTCACTACTCCCTCTGACAAACGCTGGGCAATGACTTCGTCGGAGTCAGACAATACACCAGCGAGCTTCAAAATGGCACTGGTCTTGCTGACAACCGAATCCCAATCGAGCTCGGCTTCGCCCAACTTGTCGTTAAACTGGATTGTCTTGGACCATTGCAGAGCATCTTCCTTAGAGTAGTCCAAGTTGGTGCTGATATGGTCGATAGCTTCCTCGACATGGCTGTTGAAGTATCCAATACCTTCGTTGACAGCAGCCACAAAGTCAGCGATAGCCTTCTTGTTGGAAGTGTAGGCTGTATTAGTAGCATTGATCACCCAAGATGGCCATGGAGTGTAGATTTCACCTATCTTCTTGATTTCGCCGTTGTCGTAGTACTTCTTGGAGGTGAAATATTCCCACATGAAAGCATCCGAATTTTTCAACTCGGACTCGGAGTCGAACTTCAAGTTGACAGAGTCACGCAAGTTCTGGAAATTGGACAAGATGGGGAAAGAACTGAATTCGTGAGCAAACTTCAAACTGTGTGCCAACACGAAACTCATCACAAAAGATCCAGAGCCGATTCTCGAGACTCCAATGGCCCTTCCATCCAATTGCAGAGCTTCAGTCAATTCATCACGCTTCGATCCGGTACTGATGGCCCATAATAACGGAGACTTGACATAAGTGTCGATAAGCTTGTATGCATCGTTGCCTTTGGCAATATCAGCTATAAATGCTTCGGTCAACCCGATGGCAATGTCCACCTCGTTGGCATTGAGCAACTTGATAAGACGGCCCGAACCTTCAATAACTTCTACGAACTCAATTTCAAGTCCTCTTTTCTTGTAGAAGCCATGTTTTTCTGCAAACATCAATGGTGTCGAGAAATGTTCTGGAATATATGCTACACGTAATTTGGTAAGTGACATTTTGTAGTTGGGGTATACTTGGTGGAAAGAGCAAACGTTGTATAGCTCTCCAAAGTTGAAATTTTTCACTCCACAGTTCGCGCTAAGATGTCAAATGCGCAATATGACATCATTTAACTAGTATACATCGCCAAATTCAATGAAATCTCATATGTATGTTTTTGAACGCCAAGGAAATCTAAGAAAATTGCACTGACCTGATTTGAAACATCATGAAAGATTTACGAAACTACATCGTTTTAGTAGAGTTATTGATTCGAGCTACGCCCTACAGACTATACTAACTATATAAAAACAACCAGACCACAACAAGACTAACCAGAACAAGAGGAAATTGAAATTAAAGACAATTAGATTAGACAATGAAACAATTATTAAACGAAACGACATTAAAGATGTAGAATGAGATTCCAGATGCAAGAAGTAAAATGGGATGTACTACGATAACTGCCTCATTCTAACATGCACAGTCGCCAGCAGCTCTAGGTCTATTGTTGGGGTTAGAGGTCAAGTCGATTCTGCCATTATTGGTGGTCTGGTCTATTTGGCTTGGGCCAGCTGAAGCTGCCTCGGGAATCTTGGAGCCTATTCCGATGAAAACATCGTTCACGTTATACGACGTCTTGGCACTGGTTTCAAAAAACAAGAGTCCTTCTTCTTCAGCCAAACTCTTACCCTCATCTACAGATACCTTTCTCAAGCTCTCTTCCTCGGTATCATCCTCTACCAAGTCGTACTTGTTACCGACCAATGCAATAGTGATATCCTTGGATGCCTGTTCGTGCAACTCCTTCACCCAGTGTCTGGCCTTAATGAAAGAAGCAGGCTTTGTAATGTCATAAACTACAATAGCGGCCTGGGCGTTACGGTAATACATAGGGGCTAAGGAGGCAAATCTTTCTTGACCAGCAGTGTCCCAGATCTCGTACTTGATAGTTCTTTCTCCAATGGTACATTTCTGAGTCAAAAATGCGGCCCCGATGGTGGGTTCTTTGTTTTCCTGGAAATCATTGCTCACAAAGCGCAAAACTAACGATGACTTTCCCACGGCAGCTTCTCCAAGCAAGACAAGCTTGACGGAGGTAGCAGGATTTGGAAAACTCATATTTCGATGGATATGATATAACTTCGATAGATATAAATAATATATATCTTCAAGAAATGTTAATATATGATTGATGATAAATCAATGACTTCAAAGTTACCGTAATAATGAATCAGTGTACTCGTAACAACGAAATCGTTAAATGAATTGCTGAAACGATTGGTATAAACAAATTCTTGCAGAAGTTGAATGATATTGGGATAATTACTATTTATCAGTTTGATAAATCAATATTTAGTACGACTACGGAACACTCTATTACCACCTTTTGATATACGAATAGTGCCGATGATCTGTTACCAGCTCTTGAAGTAGAAAAGAATGAAGGCGTTGGATGATTTCTTATCAGGGGATTGGTTTTGATGATCGCTTACATTGAGCGGGCCGGACACGACCAATCACGTGAATACCTTGAAAGTGGCAGAGCCAATAGTTGGAGTATGGGGCAGTGTAGTAGAAGTAGTTGGGGAATAGGCGCATTGATACATGGATGTTGTTTTCGAAGTTGGCTATCGTTTCTATTAAGAGTCTATATCGTTGTTATAATCGAAGTTTTATTTATACAAAGTGATCATACTTCAAATTAAGTTAATAGCCATGAAAAGTCTGAAACCTTCATGGCAAGCAAAAGGAACCTCTTGCATTGTCTGTAGAAAGTTTCGTACTCTACGATATACTCAGATAATAATACGAGGGAGCCCAACTATTGCAAGAAGAACTTCACGAATTTCACATGACAGAAGCAGATTGTTACCATACACTCTAATGCCACGGCTCCAGTGATCACCTATCTAGAATTGTTCAATAGCACGGACTCGCGACACTACTAAGGAGTATCCTTTACCTCTGTCCAGTTGTCATGCTATCAAAGTTGATCTATTAGCCCTTTTGGTTCGCTATTCTCGGAACGGGATCTGACGGATATCTGTATGTGCAGGATTTACCCCAGCAGAGGATGACATGCATGAACAGTATTTTCCAGCCAAAGTTCGCACCCCCATTAACAGGATTTCGTGCACCATAGATTTGCGTAGTCGCTTAAGTCTTGGAAATTACAGCATTAGAGATTGTTAGACATAATACTTGTGCAAAAGATTATGTTTGCCCGTGAAATGAAGACACTGAAGAGGAACATTAACAAATGGCAAACTTTTCGTAAACTGTTGGTTCATTAGTTCGTGTACAACCTCGTACTATAGTGTTCTCGCAATTTAAAATTAGTACTCTGTATACATCAAAGTTGCAAAAAAATGAAAATAGATATTAAAGGGAAATCATTTGTAGACCCCAATAAAAAAGTGTTGGTTGTCGTCACGTATGTTAACGCCACTCAGGGGTAAATAGAACGCTGTCTTTTTACGGGACAAAATGTAGAGTAGGTAACTTTCTTTCCATATTCTTTTGATTCATCCTCAGCCTAGCTTCTATCATGAAGATGGAAGAGGCAACAGCATAGACCGATGTTGCTAACCCGACTACTAACTTTCAGGATTGGGAAGATTCTCGTCCCGTTATATCAATTGCCAATTTTGATACTATTCAAGCGTTTAATCATTTAAACAAATTATCAGATGAGATAAAACTCAAATTCAAGAAACATATGGAAGGTTACAAGCAGACAATTAATCATCTTCGAAAACGCATAAAGAGCCAGATTCAATGCGACTTGCTTTGTTACTCAATCCCAGAGGATGCATTCCCCTTCCTAAGTTAGAAAGCGATCACAAGTCATTCCTTACAATTTCGTTAATGAAAATGCATCTTACGTTGGAAAAGATGACGAAAGAATTAATTGATAAATTTGAAGGCGTGAAGGTAAGCAAATATTTCTTTATAGATTTATAAAAGAAGAATATACCTTCACTTTCAAATTGTCAAGAAAGGATAGTATGGAGAGAAACTCAGAGCAGAAACTAGAGATTAGGTGCTCTCAAACATTTTCAAGACCAAAGTATTGGCTTGCTCCAATTGTGTTTTCATAGAAGCAAGTTTTATCAAAATGAATAGAAATGATGGTTGGTCAGTTATAGGGAAAACTCCAATTGTTAAAACACCTAATACCAGTTCGCAGAGTAGAAATATGTTGAAAGCAATATTCTATGTTTACTTCGTTCGTTTGAGCCTCAACATGCCTAAAATTCAGAGCAAAAAGAAGAAGAGGCAAGATGGAAGCTCAGAAGTTTCTCCTCATGGAACAGATACAGGATATTATAAACTGTTTATTAAGCAGGTTATATCGGTTTTATATAAGCATCCTTTGAATTCATACTTTGTTATAGATACTGCTCCAATTCATAAAAGCGAAAGCATCCGTAAACTAGTAGAAACTGAAGGATTAGGGTGTTCATTCCTTCCACCATATTCTCCAGAATTGAATCCAATTGAACAGTTGGTATTTATTGAAAAACAGGATCAAAAGAGAGAAGAATATCGTATCAAAACAAATCAGTGAAGCTGCTAACACAATCACTACGTAACATATCCGTCATTGCATTGAAAAAAAATTGTTTTGAAAAGCCACTCAGGAGGAACCAATGTAGCTATTTCAATTCGCAGTAATAAACGCTTAGATTATGAATCCAAACGTATACATTTTATGGATGGTTAGTAAATATTAGTTCCAGTTGCAACCATATATTACTTTAACATCTCAGATTTCCATCTGTTGGCTAACTTTTAAACTTTTCTGAGAAATTATTAGACTTCAATTGTGAAAACTAAACATATGAGTATTTAGAACGCCAATATTCTTGGTTCAAAACGTATATGTTTCATATTGTATATCACTTTTTTGTTGAAAATAAAAATTGTTCTTTAATATTCATGAACGTAGACTTCTCAGTATTTTTGCACCTTAATTAAGGCTATTTGAGCAAAATCTTTATAAGGGGGGTGCGAATTTTGGCTGGAAAATATTGTACCGGCATCGATAGTTAAGCATACATTGCGCCTCATAGCTAAGCTCTACGCAGTTAAGAAGGTCTTAGTTAAGAGTAGGCTCACTTAATCACGGTGTTCGATATAAATCTCGACCACTATTCTTCCAGCGTACATAAATTAATATTGTCAAAAACGACTTCCTAACCTCCGTCATCAGCTTGTTCTTTATTTGCGCACCATAATTGCGTTACGGAACTTGCACTTCGAATTGCATTGCGTTTTTTCTGCGTTTGCATTTCTCCCTTAATCTCATCTAATTTTTTTTACCGGCTAGCCGTTTCATGGCTATTGGTCAGTTGGATCACATCAACTTCTCCTGTTATATTTCCAAGTTGAACGACTACTTCAATTTTAACTCTAGCATTTTCTCTAAAATCGACTCGGTGTATCTCGCGAGTTGCAGGTGCCTTCTGTCGTCAGTGATATTGGCGATTTCCAAGATTCAGTTTTCCATCAACCTGCTACACAAGAAAATGGCGGTGGCGCCGCCGTTCATGAAGGTGCCACTACAGCAGCAGAAGGAGAACTTCCACCAGCTCAACGACTTGGAAGCCTCGCGTATACGACTGGGGCTTCGCTTACCCAAAGAATCGGATTGGCTGGTAGCCGATGGCATTAATAAATCAAACGCAAAACGTAATCGCTACACTAATGTCTTTCCATATGACATCTCCCGAGTCAAGTTGCCATTGCATAGCGATGCTACCGGAACTGATTACATCAATGCTTCCTACGTCAGACTCCACAGATCGTTGAATTTTTCCAAAATAAGTGCCGATGGTGAAAAGGTTAATGAAACGGGGCACGAGCCGGCAATTCCAGAAAGCACCTATATAGCCGCCCAGGGACCTCTTGAAACCACCGTCAACCAATTCTGGAGCATGGCGTATAATGAATCCGAAAAACAAAACAACGACGTGGTTCTCATCGTCATGGTAACTCCGCTAACCGAAAGCGGAATGGTGAAATGTAATAAATACTGGCCAGACAAGGATAAGAAGATCTTGGAAATGGCCGCAGATAACAAAAAAGATGGTATAGACATCCCAGACTTAACTTTAGAGTATATGAGCGAGACATACGACGAGATTGGCGACTTTATGTTGACGGAAATGAACCTTAAGTCTAGTTCAAAGTCGAAAAAAGTCTACCACTTTTACTACTACAAATGGGCCGACTCACGGGTCCCAGCTTCCATTTACCCGTTGCTCTACTTATCGGAGGAGATTAATAGTATTTGTAAAGTCGTAGAGAACCCGCCAACTCCTATAGTACATTGCTCGGCTGGCGTAGGAAGAACGGGAACATTCATTGCAATAGACCATCTCTTCAAGGATTTCGACAAGTTTATTGCACTTTGTGACCAGTCCAAATCATCTTCAAAGGGCTACGATATTGACTTTGATCCCGTGTTCCAGACGGTGTTGCAGCTTAGAGACAGCCGGATGATGATGGTCCAGACAGCTTACCAATTTAGCTTCCTCTACGAATCCGCCAAAAAGCTCTACAAGGAGCGATTAAAGTGAATGAAGATTTTTTTGTGGTTTCATACATATTGTAGCAGTTTCTATATAGATAGCTGCTACTGACAACTAATTACTAATGATAATGTTTAATATGAATTTTTGATAAATAAAAGCGACTGCGATAGAAAATAAAATGATTGCGAAAAATGAAACTGACAATGAATAATTTTTATTGATTCTTTAAGTTATCTGTGTCTATTATTTGTACCTATAATAGTTAATACGGTATAACTTAGTCGTAATGATGAACATGGATACTATTTACGTAGATAGCGATATTTCTAAGGAGAATATAAATTCTAATTCCTTTGAATTGTCACTTCAAAGCAGATACATCTATAGAATACTGGTAACAGACTTTGATGAAACAACCCCAGTGCCAGAAAATGAAGAGGAAGACCTGGAAAAAGTGCCTAAAATGGTCGTGAGTCAGAAATTGTTAAAGAATCTTTTGACTGAAATAGACGAATCCTTTACTTTGGAAGAATTGTCGATCGTTGAAGGAGAAACAATTAACCTTGGTTGTACGATGTTACTTGTTTGCGAGAAATGTGCCGTGTCCCAGCTATGGGTGCTAGAAATGCTTGGTGACCCACTGATCATTGAACATACTACTATGATGATATTCTCTTCTTTGTTGCTACGAGACGAGTTAATTGAAGTGGAGGCTGATTTCTGGTGTAGGTATTCTTTGGGGCGGTATTGTCGCAAGTCACATACTATTTATTTTGGGTGCAAAATGAGACACACTTTTGAACAGATCTGTGACGAAACTGGCTTTATTGAAGAATTGTTGAAGTACAAAAGAAGCTGCAACGTGACAGTAGTTAAGAATGAAGAATTTCATGCGGCGAAAGCGCCATTAGCAGCTTCCAGTCTAAACGAAGAAGATATACCAGAACCAATTGATGTACAGAATACTGATGATGAGAACAAAGAAAACATCAAAAGTGAGATCCAGGAAAATGAAGAAATCAAAGAAGTCAAAGAAGTCAAAATAAACAATTCCCTACAATATCAAGACTACAGAACGTCTACGACCACTGCTACAGTGCATCTTAAGCAGCGAGAAGTCAGTTTCCTAATTGGCCTCAATGGCACACGGCTCAATAAGATCAGGGAACAAACTGGGTGCAAAATCAAAGTACAGCCCGTAGGAAACGGAGGAAACCGAGGCATTGCCAGGAAAGACACTCCGCAACAAATTACCGTCAGCGGCCCCAATGCCAATGTCCAGAATGCCATAGACGAAATCAGGCAGTTTATAGTTCGCTACCGAAACGGTGACTCCAACTTTATGTAGTTGCAAAATGAAATTGCAGTTCCACATGCCGTCCGAGGACTCACACTACATTATCTCAACTAACGACGATAGCTAGAAATCGTGAGTATTGCGTGAGAAAATTGTGTCAGATGTTGAAGGTATCAAAACCGAGAAAATAAATGACGGTATCATCTTATCGGTTTCATACTTCTACATTACAACTTTGTCTATTCCATATATGTTATATAAATTGTATAGTCAAGTAACCCCACTGAGAGATCAAATGTGGATGGGGAACCGGGTAACCCCCTTCTGCGCAGTAAAACAAGGACCAGCCCCAGAATTACTGCGAAACTCAAGCGAAGCACAGTAGCTATATTGTTGAAAAAGCAAGTATCGCACGTGACCGCAGCACATGAATGAAAAATTTTTTTTTTCAGCAGAGAAGAAATTTTTCATTAGGCAATATATTAAATTTTCAGTTTCTACTCTTTTTCTCTTCTTCTTTTTTCTTCATTCCTTACTAACAATTAGTTTAAAATGGCTGACGGTGTTTTCCAAGGTGCTATCGGTATCGATTTAGGTACCACCTACTCGTGTGTCGCTACTTTCGACTCTGCTGTTGAGATCATTGCCAACGAGCAGGGTAACAGAGTTACTCCATCCTTCGTCGCTTTCACTAACGAGGAAAGATTGATTGGTGATGCCGCTAAGAACCAGGCCGCCTTGAACCCAAAGAACACTGTTTTCGACGCCAAGCGTTTGATCGGACGTGGTTTCGATGACGAATCTGTCCAAAAGGACATCAAGTCGTGGCCATTCAAGGTTATCGACTCCAACGGTAACCCTCAAATTGAAGTTGAATACTTGGAAGAAACCAAGACCTTCTCTCCTCAAGAAATCTCTTCAATGGTCTTGACCAAGATGAAGGAAATTGCCGAAGCCAAGATCGGTAAGAAGGTTGAAAAGGCTGTTGTCACTGTCCCAGCTTACTTCAACGATGCCCAAAGACAAGCCACCAAGGACGCTGGTGCCATTGCCGGCTTGAACGTGTTGAGAATTATCAACGAACCTACTGCTGCTGCCATTGCCTACGGTTTAGGTGCCGGTAAATCCGAAAAGGAAAGACACGTCCTCATTTTCGACTTGGGTGGTGGTACTTTCGATGTTTCGTTGTTGAACATTACTGGTGGTGTTTTCACCGTCAAGGCCACCGCTGGTGACACTCACTTGGGTGGTCAAGATTTCGACACCAACTTGTTGGACCACTTCAAGAAGGAATTCCAAAAGAAGACTGGTTTGGACATCTCTGGTGATGCCAGAGCCTTGAGAAGATTGAGAACTGCCTGTGAACGTGCTAAGAGATCTCTTTCTTCTGGTACCCAGACTACTGTCGAAATCGACTCCTTGTTCGACGGTGAAGACTTCTCCGCCAACATTACCAGAGCCAGATTCGAAGACATTAATTCTGCTCTCTTCAAGTCTACCTTGGACCCAGTTGAACAAGTTTTGAAGGATGCTAAGATCTCCAAGGCCAACGTCGACGAAGTCGTCTTGGTTGGTGGTTCCACCAGAATTCCAAAGGTCCAGAAGTTGTTGTCTGACTTCTTTGACGGTAAGCAATTGGAAAAGTCTATTAACCCAGATGAAGCTGTTGCCTACGGTGCTGCTGTCCAGGGTGCTATCTTGACTGGTCAATCTACTTCTGAAGACACCAAGGACTTATTATTGTTGGATGTTATCCCATTGTCTTTGGGTGTCGCCATGCAAGGTAATGTCTTTGCTCCAGTCGTCCCAAGAAACACCACTGTCCCAACCATTAAGAGAAGAACTTTCACCACTGTCGCTGACCACCAAACCACTGTACAATTCCCAGTATACCAAGGTGAACGTGTCAACTGTACCGAAAACACCTTGTTGGGTGAGTTCGACTTGAAGAACATCCCACCAATGCAAGCTGGTGAACCAGTCTTGGAAGCCATCTTCGAAGTCGATGCCAACGGTATCTTGAAGGTCACTGCTGTCGAAAAGTCCACTGGTAGATCGGCTAACATCACAATCTCGAACTCCATCGGTAGATTGTCTTCTGAAGAGATTGACAAAATGATCTCGGACGCTGAAAAGTTCAAGTCTTCTGACGATGCCTTCGCCAAGAGACACGAACAAAAGCAAAAGTTGGAAGCCTACGTTGCTTCTGTCGAATCCACCGTCACCGACCCAGTCTTGTCAGCTAAGTTGAAGAAGTCTGCTAAGGACAGAATTGAAACAGCTTTGTCTGACGCTTTACAAACTTTAGAAATTGAAGACTCTTCAGCTGACGACTACAGAAAGGCTGAATTAGCCTTGAAGCGTGCCGTCACCAAGGGTATGTCTACCCGTTAAGTATAATTAAATATAATATTCTTTGTATATTTCATTTTAGTTTAGTTTTCTTATGGGTCTGCACAATATATACTTCCGTGTTATCATACTGCATTAGTTCGTGGTAAGTTGGAAAATGCTACTATTGGACGCTTTTTGATGCGTTCTGAGTGCTTTCTGACTAGCGTTTCAAATGAAAATGCTGTCGGACCTTAAGAATTATTGAAAGGTTCCTATACTATTATATTTGTGTGGTAATGCTTCTAAACTAACATTCCTTTATGTTTCTATTCCATTTGCTATGCTATCTAATCTTCCTCATCTATTATATAATTCCCTAGCTTGTCCATCTTTAACTTCTTTACTCCGCTGGACAACATTTCTATGATTCTTTCATTTTCTTCTTCATGTTCGTCATCCTCACTTTCAAGCTCTTCTTCTACGTCGTCATAGTCATCCTCACTATCGCCATCGCCGTTCTCGCTGTCATCATTCTGATAGAGGTTATCCAAATCTTGTTCATCAAGTTCCGAAAGATCATCCTCATCGTCATCTCGGTTAATTCTCATTCCCATCACTGCCTTCTCCAAGTCCTTGTCCTCCTTCACACCAGTCGTCTTCTTGGCATATCCTGACGCCTTCACCTCTACATCAAGGCTCTTTTCACGGATTACATCACGCTTGAAGTTGGGATAGGCATACTTGTATCCTTCACCGTATCCTTCAGTATCGAACATAGTAGCATCGTGGCTAGGAGCATATCTAAACTTCTTTTCAAAGAAGGCTCGTATGCCTTCGACGTCTCTGTCAAAGTACTGTTTAGCGTCAGGATGTTCTATGGATACACACTGAGGGAAATCGATGACGACAAAGTCGAACTCGTGTTTGGAAGCTTCGGAGTCGTCCCGGATAATGATGTTGAACTCGTTAAAGTCACAATGGATCAACCCATGGTTTGCCAACTTGACGACGAAGTTCATCAACTCAGAGTACAACCTCTTATAGTCTCTATGTTTACGCAAATGCTTCATTGGAATCCCCTTGATCCATTCCATCAACACACAATGTCTGGATGAATCAAATGGCTCGGGAACATTGAACCCGTTGTTATACAATACTACCATAAATTCGTACTCCTTTTCAGCAGCTAGACGAGACAAGTACATCCAGTTAGAAGTCAGCTTGTTTTTCAAGTAGTCACGGTTGTTCTTGACGGTTTTGAATGATGTTCTACCTAAACGGTGAATCTTAATCACCTTCTGAACTCCCTTGGGATCACTGACAGAGTAGATATCTGATTCCTTACCAACACCAATAGTGGTTCCTACAGAGTAAACTGTTTGCCTGTTAAGCATGGACTTGAGGGCCAAATAGTCGTAGCCGTTATAAGTCAATCTGAACCCGTCGTACTTGGCATTTCTCAACCGGTTTACCAAATTCAATTTGGCTAAGTCCCCAATGGCTCTATTGGTACCTGAGGGAGACTTCAATCCACCTATAGAATGTATCAAGGTGGTAGGAACCAACTCATGATTTCTGGAGCCGATCTCCACAGCTTGAAGAACTTTGAAATCATCAGAGGTCAAATACCTCATATGAGACGTGTCGAGCTTCATGTTGTAGTAGTTATTGCTGCTATTTCTATGGATATTGATGAAGCTGAAAGTCTATACCTTCAACTCACAATTTTTTCAGCCATCTCTGCGCTTCCGTTTTGGGAAGTGCTGCATAAAGGATATAGCATAATGTTGTAAAGTAAAATGAAATACAATCGATATTCTTTGTATGTATTAGTTGCTTTATGATAACCTGCTAAAAGCTCTTACTATTAGGGAACATTCAATTGATTCTTGATTTGTTAATTCTGAATATATAACTATAGATTGAGGATGAAATCCAACATTAACCAGCAATTCAAACCTAACTTAACAAAGTTTTCAATATTATACCTACAGCTTCAATTTCTAATATGTTTGAATATCACGGAGTAATTGTTCTATATTCGATCTAATATACCTACCTGGCCCCTTGCAAGCTACCTTCGGCAGCCATCAATTAATAATTTAGCAATGAACGGCGCTACCACACGAACCAGACGCGAATTTCCATCTTTTGTAGATTGCAAAATATGCTACTTTTATTCACAAATACATAAGTTCCTTGTCAGAATGATGAAAAATGGCAAAAAGACGAAGTAGCCGATATAATTCGAAATATGCAAAAGCATATCTGGATTCGAAATCTAAATTGAAAACAAGAAAGCCAGATTCTGTGAATCATTCTGTGTTCGGATCATCTAGAGATATCTCTTATGAAGATTCGACAAAAGCGTCATATTACCCTTGGGACCGAATAATGCCATTGCCTGTTGTTCCTAGTCTTAATAAAAAAAAAAGAGTTTCTTCTGTAAGAAGGCTTACTGAATTATGCATGGATACTATTGTTGATAATATTGAAAACATGGATTTTCTGTATTTCGACTTCCTATCTGATTCAATTTGCGAACGGGTATGGAAGAAGATTCTATTAGCGAGAAAAGATTCCTATCAACTCTTCTCACTATTTGCATCAAGATTAGGCTGCAAGAGTTCAATTTTCAAGTGTCATTGGACGAAGATTTACCAGCTATATGAAAATAGTGTTCCTATCAGGAATCTTCTTGAAGAGACGCATCGATGTATGGTGAGAGACTTGTCTAGAACTTCAACCAAATATCACAGGTTTGTCAATGTCTTCTCTAACGTCTGCGTACTGAGATTGGTACTGACAATTAACCAATTTCCGTGTAAACATGTTACTTACTTGGACCTTTCTTCACGACCCAAGTTGACTCGAGACGATGTCATAATATTACTTAGTATTTCCAACCTTGCGGCTCTTGATGTTTCCAATAACATATGGGCAGATACTAATTTTGTTTTGGAAGTATGTCTGATGATAAAAATTGGAAAATTGAACAATTTGAAAGTAATACGTCTTGTTGGATGTCCGGCTCATTCGTCTTCTATCCGCGAACTTCTAAGCATCTCTAATGAAGTCACGAGTTCTTTGGTTCATTTAGAAGTCAGTGAAAAGTTCTCCACATCAGCTATGTGCCTGGGACACTGTTCACCGTACGTGAATGATATTAACAAAATGAATGGCACTTTTCTTCTGGGATGTCACCATGTTTTAGGGTCAAAGTGGATCTTATTGAACAACATAGGACCAGAACCAGAGAAACTCAAGTATTATTCCTTAGCTAGGATACTTGATGTAGTCAACAATATGGTTAAAAAGAATGACAACGATACTTCCCAGCGTTATTTTTGTCTCGATATAGCAATTCATAATGTCCAATACGAGAATTCTGCCCCTGCTTTTCAGGAAAACCAGCAGCATGAAGAATGGTGGAATTCCCGAAATAGAGGATCACGTAATCGATATATTTATCAATTATCCCAAGAAAAATGGACAGCCCCAACAAAGACAAGTGTTCGGCCATTGGACGAGGAAATTTTACCGTCACAAATTACCAATAAGTTAATAGTGGGCCAGAAGGACAAGAAACGGAGAAAGATTTCACTAATAAGCACTGACGCAAAGAAATTCTTTGGTATATAGCTGGACTATTAATCATATCTTATATTCGTACACACTACACTGATCTTACTATTATAACAACTATTATAACAAGTCGTTCTAACATACATAGTATGCTGATATTGCTACTTAATTACATATTGTGCTATCGTAGATACTAACCTTATGGATATTGCTGACTAAGGATCCCTTTTCCAAAGTAAATCTTTAAGGAAATTAGCAGAATTCTTGTTGGGACTACCTTGACTACTAAGAGCATTTGTCAAAGAAATTGGAGCGTTAGAATCATGCCCCGTGGTTGGACTTGCATTGCCATAAATAGAATGAAAGTCGTCACTTGCAGGAATAGCACCATTTGACTCAGATGATCTTTTTGCATTCAACAATGCAAGAAGACTCTGTCCATTGGCATTGGAAGAATGTGTAGGAGGCAAAGTAGCCGAGGGTCCATTAGTAGAAAAGATATCACCTAAAGTTTCGCCTGGTTTCAAAAGTCTTATCTTTCCCTTCTTCGGTTCTATGGATGGTTGCATCTCCAGGAAGAAATCAGTAGGTTTGGAAAATGAGTCAACAGCAGATTTTGGAGCAGAATATGGATCAGCAAGATCATCTATCAAATGGTCTACATCTTCTTCATCGCTTGCAATGTCGAAGTTACGGAAGGAAGTCTTACCCAACAACTGGTTATCGATCGCTCCAAAGTCTTCAAAGTCTTCAAAGTCTTCAAAATTGTCGAATTGAGCCTCTTCATTAATCTCTATCTTGGTTAAAGAAGAGTGAACATCATTTAATGGAAGTGTTGGGGATTTTTTGTTTATCAAGTTCAATAGTTCATTGGCTGAAGTATGATTATACTCGTTACTTGCGTTACTTGGATCCAATACTTGACGTGGTTCAGGTGACTTATTGTGAATCATATCCAATAATGGGTTTCGAGATGCATTTTCGGGTTTACAACTTTGCTTGCTTTTGTTAAGCAAGCCTAACAATTCATTTGAAGAATTATGGTCTACGGTTGGTGGTTGCTTCTTTGGTTGAAGTAATTCAAGCAACTCCGAAGAAGAAGAAATTGGAGGAGGGGATCTTGTAGTTCCTGGTTGTGATTTCCTTGGGCCCTTCAAGAGTTCAAGAATCTCTTTAGACGACTTTAATTCTTGTCTTGGTTGAGCGTCTGATTTTTTACCAAGTAAATCGAGTAAATCAGCCGAGTTTTTTCTTCTTCCTTCAGCGTCATCGCTTGGTCTCTTTAATAAAGTGATTCTGCCTGGCTGTGGAGCTGGTAATCCAAAATTACCACCATGAATAATCGATTCTTCTAGCTCATTGGATGCTACGGGTGAATTTCCACCCACAAAACTCGAATTTTGAATAGATGTAACCTCTGGACGTTTCTTTTCATTGAGAATGTTCAACAATGTCATTCCTGCGTTCTGCTCTTGCTCTGGAGCTGGAACTGGAGCTGGAGCTGGAGCTAGTTCTTTCTTTTGGAGAAGATCCAAAAGCAATTTGGATTCAGGAGTAGCAGACTCTTTTCTTTGCTTTCCTACTAAGTTGAGTAAGTTTTGAGCTTTTGTACGGTTACTCTCCGCTTCCGTAGATCTAACTGCGTCTTTCGATGTTGACTCGTCTGTCTTTTTCAGTGACTTTGTATTCAAAATCGACAAAAATTCCTTGGAGTTGATACCAGTGGGTTTTTGGAGCGATTCTGGAGCTGGTTGGTGATCATACGGATGTCCCTGTTTGTGAGGAGAGACACTATGCAAAGGAATCTGGCGAGGTAGTGCAGACATAGGAACAGGAGTCAATGCATGAGGAGGTATAGGAGCTCCACCTGGATAGAAACCAAACGGATTGAAGAAAGGCAACATCGGTTGTTGATGGTGGCCTGAAGATGAAGAAAAGAAAGGGATTTGATTCTGTAAGTGCTGCGGCAAGGCAAATTGGATATAGTTTTGTTGCTGAGGTGCACCAGGCACAGCAGAAGAGAGAGATGATACGTTGGATTCACTGGTAGATTGACTGGGATTGACTTTCTGGAGAATATTCAACAATTCTCTGCCAGCATCTACGTTTTCTGCAAGCCTTCCTAAGCCTAAAAGTGCCCTTAACTGGATTTCAGCCTTGAGCATCAACTCTTCTTCATTCAAGCCACCCTTCTTCCTATTTATCCATTGCGTCATTGGCTTGATAACAGTACTGACTATGAAGTAATTGTTGGGAGAAGCTCTTATCTTTTTTTGTAATGTCTTGATATCGTGCCATTCAATTTTCGCGATTTCTCCACGAGCTACAGGCAGAAAGCTGTAGTCTTCAGGCACGTTTTTCACCAAGTAGATCTTGTAGTTTTTGCCCTTGATGGTTCTTTCGATGACATCGTTTTCGTCAATGAGGTCTTTGGCATTGAATCCGGTCTCTTCTTCGACCTCACGAATGGCGCAGTTGATGTCCGATTCGTCTTTCGAAATTTTGCCTCGGGGAAAGGACCATGAGTTGGACTCCGTGCCTTTGACCAATAGCACTTTCGATAAGTCTCTGTTAAAAAGAGCGACTCCGCGAACGGGGATTGTCAGTTTATATTTGCCGAATCGAGAAAGGGCATCGTTGGGGTCTCCCCATTTCCAGAATAATGGGCATTTCTCCAAAAACTTGGAGCAAAACAGTTTCATCTTCATGTTGGGAAGTGCAGGATTTAGTACTCGGACAAAGTCGGTATAGAACCATTGCGCTTCTTCTACTTGGAAAAACACCCTTTCGATCAGCGAAAGATCTTCCTCGGGACAATTGACTAGAAACCTTACCAATAAGTCTTCAAGGACGAGACCAACCGGTTGGTTGGCCAAGCCGTCTCGCAATTGGATGGACATGATTGTGTACCGGACAGTAATATTGTGGAGAATGAATGCTACTGATACGTATAGCGAAGTTGATGAATAGGTTGAATGAGTGAAGATAAATGTTAAATCCAGAATAATATATTTTCAGGCTGGACAATTGTGCCGGGTAACACCAGTTTTAACTATGCAGTCGTTAACCATGGTATCGCGATTCTATACATTTACAAATATTGTTCTGTAATTGAATAAATATACATTGGATATGTATTAAAAGATGGTGTAAATGTGTAATCAAGTATGAATAGGTATTAGGTGATATATTATATATAGCTGTATAAATGTGGGTTAATGAATGTGTGTATGTACAGAATTTTGCATTCGCATAAATCAATTGAAGATTAGAATCTGTAATTTATACCAATTTGACTTCTTGCTAGTATTTCATTCGCCAAATCATTTTTTCATGTTGATTTTTGTTTGTTAAATTGATTGATTGGAAGTTTTCATTTACATTATAATAAAATCTGATGAAACTAAAATAAGCCTTCTCAAACCTTCTAAAAATTTTCAAGCCTTCTCCTATCCTTTTCAGGTATCGCACAATCACATAAACAATACTCATGAATAGGTGATATACCATTTAGTAATTCAGAACCTATTTCAAGTATTTTTTAATAATTATATTCACATAAGCGCTACTTCTTAGCAGCAGCAGCTTACACCTATTTCAGAATCGGTTCTAAAGGTTTTTATCTTTCTATCACAGTCTCTAATCTTTATCTGCTCAGAAATTATACGTTTGCGTGTCCTAAGTATTGAATTTTGAATATATCCCATAATGTAAAGAAGTTTTCGAAAAATCAAGACACAAGTATACGTTTAGAATCTTACATTTTCAAAAGAAAGAAATAAGTTACTGTAAACCGAATATTCACATTTAGAACAAGAAACAGACGAGGATAAGATGGTGGCTAATGGTATATACACAGTTAAGATAAGCATTATTCCAAGCTAATGAAGCGCTTGTATCGACATCCAGAATGTAATAACCCTGAATTACAATGTGGTCAAAATACAACAAAAATAAATATTGCAATAGTCGTTTCGAGTTCTTATTCTCTTGACCTTCTTTTCAGAGGGGAAATTCGAGTATGGACAACTCCGAGTTTTTGAGCCTAGAGACTATCCTTTTATTATTCCAATAATTTGGAGTCTCCCCAAACACTGTTCTATGGGCAAATGTTTTGTCAATTTCGTCAACTGATACGAGACTCCGCCGATAATAACTATAATTCTGTCCAATTAGCATGGAAATGTAATTGAGTTCCGTTATCCAAATGTCCGTTGATGATGAACCAATGCAGTCGATCCAATTGTCAAGGTAATACGTGGAAGACGAAAAAAGAAGAGAGAACATATCCGAGGGTGCAGAGACAGGGTCGGCTGCAAAGTATCTATTGTAATAACTTACTATTCCAGGTCAGCATTATAGTGGTGAAAATACCAAATCCAAAAAAATACCTCAATAACGACACCATTAGAGTTAGATGTTGCCCTAACAACTTGAATTATTGCACTGAATATTAAAAAGGTGGAATTTCGTTTGAAAGTCATATAACTGACTAATATTCTTCATTTATAATCTTCATAGCTGTTGTCTGAACAAGCCAGATGACGAATAAATTAGAAAACTAATTATATATCTCAAATATGAACATATATTTGGCCGAAGGAAGAAGATAATTTTGTTAGTGCAGGCACTAATAAAAATACGGTGACATTTTTTAAGAAAAAGTTCAATTGTCCTGAGCGAAAGTTGTTTTCATTTAAACAATTAATTTGTGTTGGACTGACAAGAGAATTTGAATATGAAGAATGTAAGAATTACTAAACTTGCCAATTATTAAATTCAGTTTTGATTAGATAGGATTTCGATGTTATTTCGTGGAAAACTCATTTCACTCATTCAACTATTCCCAAAATTATGAGCCTGGGGTAGGAAGGAGTAATTGGAGCTATAGTTTGGTAAGCAGCTTTTTTGACAGCGTCAAGTATTTCATTATGTTTCTCGCGCCTCTCTTATTAAAATATCATGATAGTCAAATATTCGACTCCCAGAAGCAAGGTGTTTCAAAAGATTATTTCTCACTTTACTTAAAATTTCTTAGTTTAAAGACTTCAATGTGGCACATCTGCCAATAGATATGCTACTAAATTCTCTATTTCTAATACAAAAATATTCGATGGAATGTTATCATTTGCTGGCAAATATTGCATCAACTTGAGATTTTACAAGAGAAAATCTTGAATCATTCAAAAATTGCTGAATACAGAGAGACAAGATCTTTTGGAACGGATCCCTCTCTCATTGACATAACTAATTCTTGTGACATGTCGTTTATTCTACTATCTATTAATTGAATTTATACCTGAACTGCTACATCGGATAAGCAGGTAAACAGTAAGTTACATAAGTTTATTGACTAATCAATAATGCGTTCAAATAATTTCAATCTAGCAGACAGCGTCCATAGGATCCATAGTTACAACAAATGCGCTATTAACTACAATCAAATTGTACCTTCCAAGCTTCCATCATGAGGAGTTGAACGAATACGCCATAAAACACAAAGTTGTTGATATTTTTCGGGCCACTTTTGCAATGCATCGACAATTGTGGAAAATTGTGCTGTCATATCACAATTATTCAAATTCACATTTGCTAATTGTATAAAAACATAAATACTGCCTTTATTGTCGCCATACACGATAGCCAGATTTTCCCGACAAGTAATGCCATAGTCAAAGTAATTATATCTCCTATTCTACCAATAAACGATGTGAGTATCGACTCTTGGTGTGTACACACCCTAGCTTTGTTCCTTTCAAGTCTATATATTCGTGTGAAATGGTATCTGAACCGTTGACAGGCATCAACTTTCTTTCCTCATAATCAGGATATTCAGTAATGTTAATAAATATACTTCAGAAGTATTGTAAAATCCAAGCACAAAGATAAATCCAGAACAGTATTGCAAAGTCAGCCCATCTTCTAAGATTGCCGCTATCCCTGGTTTCGCCAAGGTTCTTCCAGTAAGTTTGCAAGTCTCTTCGGCAAATATCAATGTGATTTACAAAACACCAATGGCATACTTGAAATAATTGGTTGTTTTGTATCATATTGTTCTCGCCATGGCGAATGAGAAAAGCAAAACTTGCCAACGAATAAATTTGCTCAATTGGGTTTGGTCCATAATCCCTAAAAATATTGATATATGAATTATGACAATATCGAGTGGCACTCAATTTTATTGTACATAGTGAAATTCCTTGCCCATTGTTAATAATTTACATATTTGAATGAAAGTCATAGTTATCTGTTAGTGCACAATTCTCAATTTTCAATACTGTATTTACCTCTCTCATTCGATGAAGGACTGTATCATGCATATACTGTATATAAATTTTCATTCTTCCAACAGATAACTCAAGTAACTTATGTTTCCCTTAATTCTTTCCACATCCATGCTCAGAAATTCCCTCAGACAGTTGAGCGTGGCTGTTCCGCTTACAAATAGGAGTCCTCGTTTTGTCACAACGCTCAAAGAAGCATCCAAGCCTGCACTCGAAAAGTCTAGACCCATTACAAAACCCATAGGTTTGGAATCTCCCGTACTATTGAACCACAAGCTTGGAGATACCTATTCGTTGACAAACATTAAACAGGAATTGTTTAGTTCGGAAGCAAAAGAAAGAAGACAGAAAAAACTCGATTACGAAATCAGACACTCTCCTTTCTATGAAACAAAATCATTTAGAAACACCAATGGTAAGATCTTCACTCCACCGATCTCGTTTTTCAGAAAGGACAAAGCTTTATATTTTCCCGACTTCATCTCGGGAACTTTGGACAGCCAGTCCAGGAGTTTATACGAAATATTGACAGACAAAGTCAGTATAGTTAGATTGTATTCCACAATTTCTGGTGAAAAGTGCAGTCATACGTATTTCAAAGTAGACGACAAGGACTATGCTGAAGGAGACTATGAAGCTTTTGAAAAGAACCACCCACAGAGCCAGATTATCGACATTAACATTCCGCAGAACTGGATGAAGGGATTCTTGTTGGGTCTTTCCAAATCCAGTATCAAAAAGACAATTTCTCCAAAGAGGCACGACAAGTACTTCATTCTCCCAGACCACGTATTCCAGTACGACTTGCGTGAAAAGTTGATGTGCGACAATATGTGTTCTGGCTATATCTACGTATTAGATCACAACGGGAAGCTCCGTTGGGCCGCAAGTGGCTATGCCAATGACGAAGAGTTGACTTTGATGTGGAAATGCGTGAGAGGATTGGAGAAGGAATTGAGCAATCTCAAGGATTGAGTCATAGAAACATGTAAATAGTGTAGAATAAGACGCAAACATAGTGCTTACTACAAGATACTACAGTATACGATGAAATCATTTTGATCCAAGGGTCGATAGATGATATTCTGTAGTTCTAGTCAACATGAAATCGGTACTAATATAATCTGTATAAAGATGTCATATATAGCGAAGATAAATAAGGTCCTAACAACGCAATGAATACACTCGTCGTCACAGTTTGGAAACTGTTTTCAAGAAGCAAAAGAAATGGTCTAATCAAGTTGAAGAGCAGAAAGAGTGCCCTCGGATTTACAAGAGCATTTTCACATTTCCAATCGAGTTAACCTTTGAAAATGTCAATTTGAGTAAATCGCGAGATGGTATAGCTAGTTACCACCAGAGATAATGGTCGAAGTACCGTTGACGTGTTGAGTTACAAACGCTAACTCCGCTTAATTCATAGTTCAGCGTAGAGCTGTTCGCTGGAAACAGCGAAAAAAATGAATCTATCATTTACTCCAATACTTTGTGCCAGTTCCATACTTTGTGCCAATATAACTGTAACAATTCATTTGTCTGAATAACAAATATTCTTTATCATACACAATCAGCCTAATCATTTGTTTAGTCACCGGAGAATATGGATAATAGCCAGATTCCTTGAGATGTTGAAGTTGTCTTTCAAAGTCACTTTCAGAATCTTCTGGAATTTCGTAATCAGGGTGGGGTCCAAACAGATAAGAACCTTCGTACGAAATTTTTCTTAGACACTTCGTTAATCGATAATCTTGGGAGTAATCTGACAGTCTAACTGATTTTGGATAAATATCAACCCTTTTATCATCAAATAATAATACATATTCATTAAATTTGATTTCACCTAGACACAGTTTGAGATACATAATGAAATCAGTCTCATTCTGACACCTAATTGTTGCCAACAGTATACTGATAAAGGAAAATATTATTATTGAATTGAAAAGCATGAAAATGGTTGATTAAATATATAAGATATAAGCCCCTTTAATATGCGATTGGATGATGTTTGGGTTACATAATTCTATTCTATCGGTCAATGAGGGCAAAATCATGCCCTTTAATGCATTTGAAAAAAATGAATTTGCAATTTGAAAAAAAGAGAGTTTGACTCATAAGGATCAACTGTTTGATTGTATGCCTTATTCGTGTTTCACATTTCACGGTTGCCAAATTTAGAAGTCTGATTTATATTACTATTCTCAAAATGAGTCTGGAGATAAATAGTAAAACTATTTTACATTCAATCGTTGTTCCACAAGCACTACGTGGAGAAGTTCAATAAAATCTCAGTCTTCAAATAACAGTGAATCTGCTAGAATCGCCCGCTGGATGCCGCTTGCCCCACGTGTGATCTGGGTTTATCCATGACATTTATCTTTGAGGAACTGCTACTGAATTGAGTATTGATGGGTTGTAAATGCCAAAAAGCTACCTTTTTTAGGCGAACAGGATCCACTCCTTCGATTATCATAATCAAACCGCACTTCAAATTCTTCAAATAAGGAAAGAAATTGATATATGAACAATTGTTATTTATTTCAAAATCACTCGAAATTTAGCCACCGTTGTTCAAGAATATGATAAAAGAATAGTTGTTATTTTTGGAGTCCAGCAATTGACTATCTTTTGTTGCAAGAAGTGCTATGCAATTCCATCTTGATAAGGGGCATTTGCAACTTTAAGTATGTCTAGTCCTGTGTATAGTAACAAAATAATGGAGATCGAAGAAATTTAATTGTCTTCATAATTATAATCATAATTAATTTGTGAGAATTCACTATTTAAATTTTGGGGAAGAGCCTATATATATATATATTGAAAACAATCTAACTGGAAGTGAATTGTTGCTGCTTCAAAATGTTGTTGCTCGACACTTTAAATCGATCTGTCAATCTGCCAATGTTTTCCAGAATGTACAACATTTTTCTTACAATAATCAGATTTGTCCTTTGCAATTGAGCTTATACGAGGAATTCAACTTGGGTCTGTATGAAAGAGCCTCGAGTTCTAATTATGTACTCTACTTTTAGAACGCTGAAAAATTGGCTGGGGAATGCACTAGAAATGACAAACTATATAAAGTCAATTATGGCTCTTTCTACATTCCTGCTATTAAGCCAACAAGATCAGCTAAACATAACGGCCAACAACCGATTTACTCCAACATTTTGTTTGTACAAACAAGATTGCGAAATTATTGCTCGGAGACTTTGTACTCTCTCAGAGTTCCCTAAAAATCGTAATCGCTGTATGCACACTTCCAGACTTGATGACTTATAAAAAGACGACGAGAAATCGATGAGCTCACTATTCATTCTTTCGACTATAACTAAAACCCGAGCTGTACTCGTACCAATGGGTGCAAATTCGTAAGTGCCACCAATAACACAACAGTGTTGTTATCACGATGATGAACTTTCAATTGGGAATCTCTCTGACAATCCAAAAACAAACCATGGAGAAAGCCTAATAATTGTTAACTGAGACAGAGACAACAACACTGAGAAAGATTAAATAAGTAAAATACTAACATAAAATCAGACTGGATGGATGTATCTATTATAGCACCAAATGACGAAACATATGAATCCACAGTAGTAGATATTACCGTAGAAGAGTAGAAGCTAGTTAAATGTTGATGATTGTCACGTGCTAACTGAATCTCGAGGGCTGTAGCCCTAATTTATTTCTGCACTATGATTCGCGAAGATATTAAAATCCCTCACGTGATGTGCGTTGAGCAGAAATGCAATGATGATGAATTGGCTTTTACGTGGAAGTGCGTTAGAGGCTTGGTGAAGGAATTGAGAACTCTCAAGGTTTAACTCTCAAGGTTTGATCCCAGGGCTAAATAAAAAACATAGAATTCGATAATGCAAACATTGGAAAAGAAGATAATGCTTAAAAGTGATAGTTTAATGGTCCGGGAAGATGAGCTAGCATCAATAGTATGGTTGCCGATAGCCACACAGTCAACGTAGCTGAAGTTGTCAATGCCAAACATTACAACTAGAAAGAACTGCCTATAAGAGTCCGTAGGCAATCATTTATGCAACGAGAAAATTTACAAATCAAATTTATTCTATTCTGATCATATTCATCATACAGAACTCAATCTAGAATCCAATTAAAATTTATTAAACCCACCAAAAATAGATATAATTTTTAAATATTCTATTATATCTCTTGTCCATTTTGCAGCTTACGGACTATAAGTTACACGTGATGGAGGAGGTAGAAATTAAAAAAAAGAGAGCCGTGCAAGTGGTTCTTTTGTCATGACTTGATGCTCGGTTCTTTGCAGGAAAAAGAATACACGCTAGTGGACCTGATGCATGCAATTATGTAGTTGTTTTGTCAAATTTTCCTCTCAAGTTGAATATTTCGCAGTTGAAAAAGCTCTAACTTGTTCAGAATATAAATCAATTGCAGAAAGAATAGTCATTAAGCTAAAATTTTGCAAAGAGAGTGATATCAACGTCGGATATCGTCCAAAACTAATAATTTGGTTCAGAACAAAGCCAACTTCAGTTTCGACCAGGGCGAAAATAAATCCTAATATTTTCTTATCTGAAATTGATACCCAAAATATTTTGTTACGAGGGTTGTTTCTAAAGATATAAGTCGGACAATTGAACAAAAATGTCGCAAATTCCGGAATACTTAAGCAATATCTATTTGAAGTAGAGAGACGGGGGTTGAGTTCCAACCCTCGGATCGCAATTTTTGGGATGCACTGCACATACCAGCCATGAATATATTTTACATGAGTTATTTTGCGAAACTGGATTAAGCGAGGGGAAATTAAAGTTGCTATGCAGAAACGCAAATCCTTGCATATATTTATTTTTTAAGTTGGCCAAGTGATCAAGTGGCACGTTTGCTGCCACTTCCCTCTTTTGACTTTGCTGATATCGGCTCCTCCACCAGCAATTCCGACCGATCTACATACAGAATTATATGGGTCTCTAGATTTGGCACCGAGCACTTGAAATTCTTTTTCATTTCAACCGGTGTAACTATTAGGGTATTGGCAAATAGCCGAATAATTCCTCGTTACTTACGACATTTATGCACGTTGCATGTTCTCTCTATTCAGAATGCGCTAATGTTTAGAAACCCATGGACCGGACGCATATAGTTGTGCAATAACTCGATTAGGATGATAAGGCTGCATCAACCATGTGCTTGCTGTTTACACTACTAATACTTCACTTCTAATATTGTGATTGTGAATTTCATATGACCAATGAGAAGGAACTCAACTTTTATTTGCCTATTGTATAACGTATAAAAGAGTCAAGAATTCACTGTTGACTTCAATCAAGTCATAATACAGATTATCATAAAATGATATTTGCCTTAGCTGCGACAAACTCGACAAATCTTGGATTTCACCCATTTCATGTTGAAGGACAATGCTCCTTTTTATCTAGCGTAAATATAAAAAATGGGGATAAGCAACGTAACTTTAAACCTAGAACTAACTTTGTCTGGTTAGGCGAAGTACTTGGTTCAATGAATGCAGGCAAACAGATTGATTTAAACAACGAGGGAACATTTGATTGCAAAAAGTTACTAGACGATAGAGGTCAAAGATTTGAAAGTCAACATTCCTTGTTAGTAAACTTAATTAGATTCTACTATCTCACATTCCTCAACGAAGTGCAGAAACTAACAAAAGCAAAGAATAAAAAGTATGATGACGGACACGCTACAGCACAAATTTCATGGTCCAGAGAAAGCAAGAATTGGGATTGGCCAAACTCGTCGTCAACCGAAGAATGTCCAGCATTCATTTCCGCTGATGAAATACCGGAGCGGCAAAGTCTTTACGGTGTCTTAGATTTTACAGGACTAACCGATGACGAAATCACATTAATATGGCGTATGTGTTGTAAATGGTGCCCGAGAACAAATTTTAAAATTGATTTCAAACTTCCAAGGCTAGCTTCCACAATATACTGCAAATTGGATCGCCCCATGCCCGAATTTTTCAAAATGGAAGAGTCTGGCCACCCAGGGCCGATTCCGAAGTCAACTCAAATATGGGAACTTATTGTTAAGTATGTTAGAAGAAACCGATTGGAGCTGCAGGCACATTCATCTTGTTTAGTACTTGGTCAAGTCATGCTCACGTTGCTTCCAGACACATTGGAGGGATTGTGCTTCTTACTGGAAAGGGTGGAAATAAACATTCCTCCTCTCTTTTCCTCAGGCCAATTGCTTTCTGAGAACAAGAAAATACATGACAACATGTTGTACGATTGGAAACATATTGAGAAGCAACCAGGCATCATATTCAATTACGCTCTACTTATTGCGAACTGCTTTCCGATTGGATTAATGAAACGGGAAATATTCCCGTTGGAAGGAATACACGAGAAAAATTTGGTAAATTCCATGGTGTCTTATGCCGCGGGTGTCACAGTAGCAGATTCTGATAATGAAAATCTTTACGTTTCGTACCCAAATTTGATCGATACAAAAAATAAGGTTTTTGCTCTTAACGCTACAGTAAAGGAGGAAAAAGGATACCTGGTTGAAAATGACACTGTAAGCTCTTTTGGCTTTCCATGTTTTGGAAATCCTTACTTATTTCACCCACTATTTACATTTAAAAATGAGATAAAGCAAGGTACCCCACACGAAGGTGCATTCTTGTTAAAGAAACCAACATTTGAAGATGGTAAATGTATCTTGAACTTAATAGATGCTTGGAGTTACACTTGGACATATCGAATTGGTGGTTATGATTGTCATATCGAGACGGACAATTCTCATCTTTACAAAGCATTTGCACCAAATGAATCATCTTGGACTGTGATGTATCTTGTCAATAAGCAAAAAGAAAGTAAATTGGTTGAGTCTAAGGTCGCAATCACGAAAATCGAGAAAAGAGAGAAGTTTTTCTTCGAGCTACCAGATTTTACAAAGTCAGATTTTGAGCCTTTATTCGTCGAAGTGGAAGTCGAAAAAAAGTATCCCATAGATACCAGGCGCATACTGAGACTCCTGAATTGGGAAAAACTTATTAGGGGTTCTTTGAAATTAAATCCGATGAGTGAACGATTGTCGTAGTTTAGACAATCTTGCGATTGTATTTGAAGTACTTAAATAGGATATTACACTATTTGCACACCATTATCATCCATTCATGATAACTCTACTCAAAAACAATTAACATTGTTGTCATTCGAATACGACTTCTTAATAGATTGTGGGAGATGATTGATCTTGAATATAACTGCGCATAGTAAAATTATAAAGAGAAGTACTGGTAATTTCTTTATCAAGATAACCTAGGTGTACCTTCAGCCAATAACAACAAATCCTATGGACATTGTGAGTACCAACTGAACTCAAGAGTTTCTGGGCAATGAGATGAACTCAACTAATATCTGAGTTTGTATTCTTGAACATTATTATACTTCTTCAGACTCTTTCTAAAATTAACAGCTGCCAGAACCCGAAGTTTTGAAATTTAGGACTGAAGTCCTGCATATTTATACTATAAATGAACAAATGAACATATTGCCATGTCAAATGTATGAATCCAGTTAAACTAATGAAAACTACTTAGATAATTTAGAATCCAAATTATTCTTCATTCGTTATATAAAGAGCGTTATTAGTTGTAACACGTAAGACTTTAGTGTTAATATGGAAAATTGTAAGATAATGGATCCAAGACAATCCGGGTTGATGAGGAGTCCCGAATGTCCAATGGGTTCCGGGAATCACCCCGTATTGGAGGAGGATACTGAAACGATTCCATTTGTTGGCTTCTTGTTGGTGACTACAATATTCCCAACATAATATCAGACCTGAGGGGTTATCAAGGTATATAAGTACAGCAAACTAAGCTGAATAGATATTTAGATACTTCCCTAGTGATTAATACTAATCCATATCCAATTAGTCTAAATCTCCAATCCAAAAGGAATCCTGTATCTATATACAGGCAGGTTCACAGTCAAGTGTGACGGAAACCTGTATACAGCACTGGTATTCTATGGACTTTTATAGGTTTAATGGATTTGGACCTTGTATTAAACACTAAAGAAGTATATATTCAAATTCATACTTCACGAATTTGATTTGATTTATCTATAATCTACTTTGTACACAATTCTGTTGTATCTAATCCGAGCTCGATTAACCTTTATCAATAAGATTATATTGCTCATTCAAATGTAACCCGTAGTCGGAATTCATTCAATCCGAGATCCTAAACCCTCATTATCTGGATTCCTGTACTCTATTTTCCATCAATGTTTTCTACTAAACCTCTTGATACTTCAATCTCTGGTTGTTTGTTCGAATATCATTATACGGCGGTAAGCTATTCAAATGCTTTACACTGGGATTAATTGTTATTCTCCGAAACAAGAACATGGACATACCAATGTGTACTTGGAAATTCTCTTGAGGGCGATTTGTTCGGACTCCATACAAAGTAGGACCTTCCAAGCCGTACAAGGTTTTACTTGGTTAGGTTTAGTCAGACTGAAATTTGCTTCGAGTGAAAGTTCTCTTGATGGGTTGAGCAAATTGTTCTTAACAATTGACGGTGGACTATGTTTGGATAATATTAAACTTCAAGCGAAGATATTAACGGGTCTTCAAGCATCAAGTATAGATGACCATTTTGATGAATTCTCGTCCACAATTTGGTATGATAATCATGTTTCTCTTCTTATCAACTTATTGCGTCTCTATGTATTGCTCGACTTGGAAGAGCAGAAATGCCTCCATCGGGGCAGATTCCCTCCTCTCAATAACAAAATATACGAGGTTGACGTGAATAATATTCTTCCATTTCCTGATACTCCTTTAAAGTTCTCATGGCCCGGGGGCAGCGAAAAGAAAGGTTATCCAAAGTTTGAATACGCCAATGACTTCTTTCCAACTTCGTCTTCTCCATACATTGATCTTCGTGGACTTGACATTGATGAAGCAAGAGTTGTGTTGTTCATGACAGGAGAGTGGAAAGCACAGACGAACTTTAAAGTGGATTTCAACAGTTCCAAGTTATGCAACGAAATATTTTACAGGTATAGGAAGCCAATTAATGAGTTAAACTTGTGGTATTCGAACTTAGATGTTAGAATGCCGAAGTCTCGTGTTGTTTTGTCGGCTTTGCACAAATATGTCGTTAACAACTGCTTATACTATCAATTTCATATTGCAAGTGATCTAATAAGTCAGCTTATGCTTACAATTTTTCCTGAAAATGTGGAGGGAATGACTTGGCTACAGCATCTTGCGGAAATCAATTTACCTTTATTTGGTTCTATTAGAGGAAGATATCCTTTCTTATGTCAAGGCGACAATGCCATAGCTAGACCAGACTACATCAAGGAATGGGCTTTATTTATCGCAAATCCATATCTATTATTTTCTAGATCATTGGTAATAGCTACTTGCTTCAACATAGGTTTGGCAGTCCGAGATTTCAGAGTACGAAATCTTCTTTCATCGAAGGAAATAATCGATGGATTGTTCTCGAGCCCTGAATCCTTCTTTGTTTCCGCAATCAGTTTCGCTACTGGGTCAGAAGTTCCTAAGAATGAGATGACAAGTGCCAATTTGTTTTACCCTTCCCTAGTAGAAACTTGCGGCACTTATTCGGTACCAGTATCGCTTCTCCGAAATCAATCAGAAATTATTGAAGAAGATTGTGTGTGTCAGGGCGTTCCCTTTGTCGGCTCCCCGTACATTTCATACCCAATAGCAGTGTTTGATGATACAAGTCCCTACAGTGGAAAGTTTTCAATTCTGAAACCAATTAGAGTAGTGGAAAACGGAGCCATTTTCAGTGCTCTTGATACTTGGAAGTTAGCCTGGCTATGCGAAGTCACTGGTTACGAACTTCAAACTTCTGGCAAGATATCCAAAGCTCAAGTATACAGTCACTCTGGGCGCAGTAAATGGTGTCCGTTGTCCCAAACTTTTTGGCTGATCGATAGCGAGGGCACACTTGTTACCGGTTTTGTACGAGTAGATAAGGATTTCATTCAATTGCCCAATTTTCTCCTTCCAGATACATATCCATCTTTTGAAGTAGAGATTGAAATTTGCAACTTGTTTCTCAGCGATAAAAATAATATTAGAGATGGCAGGAGAGCTATTTCTAATGGAGTTTCAAGTTTTCGGTGGAGCACAATAGGAGATTGGACACCTGACAGTGTGAAAGGATCCATTAAACGAGTTGATGGATCTATAATTTCAGCCGTATACAAGAGGTAGTTCAATAATGAGATAAGCAATTTTATGGAAACTTCTAATGTAATGAATTGAAAACTGGGCAACTTTCATTTGTAGATCTCGAAGTAATTCTGATTGCGAATCGGAGAGAGTATGTACGTAACTAGTGTCCTAACATAAGCGCACAAGCAACGAGGTAGAAAGCACATCGAAGGAATACTTTTACGATAATTGCTTGAAAAGGTACGATTTTACACCATTAAGTGGTGAATGTGGTTTTTTTAGATTGTCATATAGGCGCAACCATACATTGATAGACTGTTGTTGTTCGGTGTTAGTTGACTAGTATGTCTATCTGTGTGAAACTATCTGTGAATTTTTTTCTTGAATGTGATTGAACCATATAATATTTATATTATATTTGATAATAATAGAGTTTCTGTGAAGAAAGACTCGTAGGAAGAAACTTTTATTTTTTCTATTTTGTGAACTTCCCGGACTCATACACACGAGGAAGGAGTACCCTTACACATTCACACATATTGTTGCAAGTCTTGCTATTATGATGTGCATTGTTAGAGCAATATCTGCAAAGCACGCAATTGGTCCGAACTATTTCTTATGGTGTTCAATAGAAACACTGCTTCTCCTTTCTCAATGTTTGACACTGGAGGAATGCCCATAAATTTTGAAAGATTCACAAAGTAGCTAACAGAATACTCCTTATATGTGCGGAACATGGATCTTTCCCATAACGATTTGTCTCTGTTTCTGTTCTCGATAACTTTCACTCTTATCAGTCTCGACCTCGCAATAGTTAATCTACTTCCTTTTATTACCGCATCGAAAATCTTCTTTCTCTCAATCCGCCCATCTAGTTTGTTATCCAATGCCTGGACATAATCGAATACCCCTGGCCATTTAGACGGGTCAATCACTTCAATTGGAATTTCGAAGGCACCGCTATTGACTTCAATTAGCATATCAATAGGTGCCAAAGGATCTCTCGAGCAGCCCCCAACAACAGGATGTGCATTTCGAATTATTTCACAATCAGCAATGGAAATCCTGAATACATTTTCAACACGTCTTTGTAACTGTCTACGAAGAGCAGGAATTACCTCTGGAATTGAAGTTCTGCTCTCCAAATCTTTTAATCGTGTTTCGTCTGCCTCAATCAATCGAATAACGGAAATTGGCTCATTCGATTCAATTCTACTATGAGTGATAGTAGCACACGATCTGGTAAGATATTGAGCACCCAACCCATCGTGACCCTTCATTCCATGTTCGACTCTTAAAAATTCACTTATCGAAAGTATGTTACATTTGGTAACTTGAGCCCTAGCATTTATCCTTTTCATTTTCTCCATAATGTTAACAGCTGCCCCGATTGTATTCAAGCTGATCATAACATCATCTCCATTGTGAACAGAATCTGAAAATCCTTCCACGTCAAACGCACCAGCAATGTCCATATATGCCCAATTTAAAACTGTATTCATGAATGTAGTTAAGCGCCAACCTGAAAGCAACGTGCCGTTGAGTTTGTACCACTTGTTCGAGTTTGGATCTAATGCATACATATTGTCTACCGAATTTATAGTCCATCTCATAGCTTCCTTCTGAGCTTGTGACATATCGCTTAAGTAGGCGTCTAGAAATGCAACTAAAACAGCTTTCATGGATGAGATTGAATGTTGCGAATTAAAATCGTCATAATCAAAACAAAAGCTGTCATATCCATCCAACATGTGACCAATTCTTTTATGAACCTTGCTAGCTTCCGCCTGTTCTCCAATGGGAAACATATGCTTAAGTGACTCCTCACATCTGAACATTGCAAAGTTGCTTATAACAGTACTTCGAAGATCAGTACCATAAATGGCACGCTGCTTGCCCCACTCGTACTTGGTAGATGTCCAGGCCCTAACTTCGGGAGTGCTCCGGAAGAAAGACTCAAGTTTACCCTTTGGCATCAAATTCAAAGTTACGAATTTGTTGCGGGAATGCAAACCCCTTATTATAAAGGCATCATCTTCAGCGTACTGTGAATGTACACTACCTCCAGGAACCCACTCCCATCTATTCTGAATGTAATCTTCTAGTTCCATTTTCGGGTATTTGTATCCAAGGGTACGAGACAATTCGAATATTTTGAATGCAGAATTATACACCTCTTCAGGTCCAACGGTAGTACAATTTGGGTTAGTTCTATTCCTTCGTTCTGCTGACCAGTCTACGCTTCCGATTCCTCTATTCATGAGTACTGGTAATTCAAATAATTCAGTTAGAGGCTGCAAAGACGATGAGTGCGCAGCCTTCAAGTGGCCTGAAGCTTTCTTTAGTCGAGATAGCAAATCATCTTCTCCACTGCAACCTTTCCATAAAGCTGAACTATCAAGAATTATCGGAATCCAATCAGACGAAAGCGAAATGATATACACCATAAAACTAGCCACTGTTGATTCCACATTTATACCGGAATCGTATAATAATTTTTGAATACATTTGGCGAAATGAAATCTCTCCTTTGATACTTCTTCTGCGGCCAGCAAGACTTCCGCAGGTCTTAAGTGAGTATGATGTTGAGCTGTCACCTTGCTTCTAACATAAGTATATGAATCGCAGAACAAATTCGGGCGAATTGTACGGTCGACTTCAAACACTCTCTCCAAAAACCACTTTATGTCACTTTCATTGAATACAATGCCATCAACAATACTGTATATCATTGAAATATTTCTTTTCAATATAGGACCCATAATGTTGGTATCGTAGTCGGTCTTAAGATATACCCCGTAATAATCTCCATTGCGCCAAAGCGTTACACTCCTAACTTCCCCAAACCATTTGAGCGCGACACTAAAGCATAGTCCGGAGGAATACGAGGATAGTCTGCTGCACGGAGCTACATCTGCCAAAATGTGAGTGGAATTCATTCTCAGGACTGCCTGGATTCTCGTACGAAACCTAACCCAAGTGGGAAAGGTTTTCAGATCATTGATAAGGTATTTCAATGGTTTTGGCCCTTCCATCGATTCAATCAACGTCAACTTTGCCCATTTTTCCTCCCTGTCAGCCAAACCAATAGGTGACGATGTTTTTTTCAGCGAATTGATGTATCCAGTAAAATTCAAAACATGATCACTTGTTATAACTTGAATTCCAGGTAGTATGCATGTCCTGTTCTTCAAATCTATTGAAAATTCAGTTTGAATTGTACTGTCGTTTGACTCAATATACAGTGACAAAACCAGAACGTCAATTTCAATTTGACTTGACAAGATTGTACGTAAATTGAATTCGGCGAGAGACTTTTCACTGCGTTTCAAAGCATCGAAGGAAACATATATGCCTTCACTATCGGAAATTGTCGGGTTCTGATATAGTCTTACCCAATGTGAATCATCGGAAGTGTCATATGGTTCAGTTTGAGAATATTGCAATCCATCGAAGTTTACAAATAAGTCATAACCGATGACCCTACACAAATATGCTAATTTCCAGGTATCAAGGGGGCTGTATATCATACCATCTTGTACAACTCTTAGAGGAGGTGGCATTATGAAATTGCCGCAGTATGGACTAGAATCCTCGAACACAGCCAATGGAAAGGAAACAAAAGGTGAACCAACAAAAGGAATTCCATGGCATACTATTCCTTTATCTGATTGTGGCATCCCGTCCTCGGAAACAGGGAAGCGATATATTGACGTTGGATTAATCAATGCGGGAAAACTCAAAAACAAGTCCTCTCTCCCTTTTACCGGATAAGGCACCCCAGTGGCAAATGAGACGGCTGATTCGAAAAAATTAAATGAACCGAAGGTTAAAACACTATCAATGCGCTCCGCATTAGAATGCGATTTATTGGAGGAAAGGAAGTCTCTCTTCGCAAGTCCAATATTAAACGCTGTAGCTAAGATTATGCCGAAACTGAATAGTAAATCAGGATTATTTTGTATCTCATCCCAATCTTCCAATGCTTTTGCCTCGAGTAGAGCCGAAATTCCATTGTTCAATATGGAATATCTTCCCCTCACCGATCCAAATCTTGGAAGTGTGATGCGAGTCGTATGTGTGAGCCAAGTCATACCTTCATTGTTTCTAGGACACACCGTAAGGAATAACTGAGACACTATGTTTGCCGCCTTATGAAACTGATTTTGTAATCGATTTATCATAACATATTTGCATAGTGCAGACCAAATTAGCTTTGGTTGGGGTATTTGATATTCGATAGTAGTTTTACTGCCCGCCAACCATTCTTCCAATGAAGCAATTCTGCTGTCATATCTATAATTAACCTGATGAGCAAGCACTGGATATGAAAAGTCAATCTTGTAGTTCGTCTGAGAAACCCATTTGCCCATCATCATCAATATTATTTTGGCCTCTTCTTCCAACAATCCCTTTAAGTTGACTAATGGAATTTCTCCTGAAGATGGCAACTCATCTGAAACATATCTCCATACTGGATAATTGCGTCCAATTCTTTGACCTGGCCATTGCCAATCAACATCGTCGTTGATGAAATTGAACATTGCATTAATATCAACGTGTACTTCTGAGTCAGAACATTTCGGAAAAGCACCCTTTGTAAAATCCTCTTTGTTACTCAATTCAGTCAAATAGAAAAACCGAAGCAAATTTACAAGCAATGCAATCTGATTATCGTACCAAGTCCAGTTGAATGCGTCCCTCCAATGATTACTTACAATTGCGCGCGGTATTCCTAGTTGTTTCAGTAAATCTTCTTGTATGTGATTCGAATCTATTGTACCATCCATTCTTAGATACCTTTCACCTATTCCTTCTAGATTGGAGTATCCATCTGTTACAGAGGAATTGACTTTTCCTACCCATGTGTATTTTTGATGTGCTGTAAACTCATGGGAGATTAACGGTTCGTTGTCACTTTGGATTCCTATAAGGAGTCTATTGACAATTGTACTGCAACCATGAAAGCTATTCCGAGTGTACAACCTGTCATGGTCATCAGACGTGAACTGTCTTACGAATTTCAACATTTGATGCCAACAAAAAAGAAAGACCAATTGGTGGTGAAGTATTCACTTCATATTCTCGTGAATTTGAGTTCTTGTTTGCAAAATACGTGCAAATACCATTCACAATGGTTTCAAGGTGATGGAAATGGCTTATATACAACCTGTATGAACTGTGTCTTATTATAGAAAATTCTAATTTTCAAATATATGAAAGGCTAATTATATAAAATTTATATGAGGAAGAAGGCATTTTTAGAGGGTTAATCATACAATTCATACCCCTATATGTATCCTCACTATCTCCTCATGGGGTATGCCACTTTTTTTCATATGTACATGTATATCATTGCATTATCCAATGAAACATCCTTACCTCAGACTTGCTTTCCGGTTAAATGTATTAATTCCGTCTCAAGTCTAGTTCAATATAATGGTACAGTAAATCCCAAAAAAATCGCATTCCGAGGGTTGGCATTAGGTCTTCTATTTCTCGTGACCAGAGATAATTCCAAAGAGAGATGCGGACCTTCTATCTTGTTTGAGCTGGATGATTTTGAATCCCTTGAACAGTTCTGGCACTTGTTGAAGAGAAAAGTTACAAAGGATATATTGGATAACTGTCACGGTGGCCGTTGAAATGATTTCAGTTGATACTTTCAATTATTGAATACAACATTCATGAATTCCTTTCAAACCTGTATGGAACAAGGCACTTTTAAGTCATTTTCAACACTTTTTTGCTTACACCATTTGATAAGCTCCACTGTTCTAGATATCGCACGATTCTCTTCCATAGGCGTTAAGCAGCAACAACTAAATTTTTATATATGTATATGGATAATTATTCAATGACACCTTATGAATAAAAGAAACTAGGCAAAACTTCCGAATGCGAGGATGTAATTTTTACGACCTGACTCGATTAAGGAAGATCATATAATTCAAGTAAGATCTTAGGGCCCTATTGAGAATTGGCTCATGGCACAAGTATTTCCTCCACAGACTTCATTCTTTTTGGGTATGTTTATCCTTATATATTGAGTACAGTAATATTGGCGTTATCAAGTCAGCATTCACTCAATCGCAAGACGCAGTCGTACTCAAAAGATCTTTAGATAAATATTCTACTGCAGTTAATAGTTGTGTAGTTTTTCCCACAATATTGATGAATAAGGATAAAAAAATATATACATTGAAGATCACATCTATTGACTTTCTGAGTAATCAATCTCGATCGCACCTCCTTTTATTCCCGCTGGAATTACAGACGGGATTGTTTTGTCGATCAATATTACGCTTGATTCCGTTCTTCTCATCAGACTCCAGTACGTGCCATTATTTCTCGAATGGGTGCTAAAAGCCAGTTTCGAAACACTTCTAGTGCTCGAATAGTTGTTCAGTCTTAATTTATTTCCATCTGGATCTAAGACGGAATGATTCTGTACATCAACTGAAACTACAGTTTCAGGGTCTGTTTCGTTGAGTAGGAAGTTAGGCAAGCCCACTTGACTATTTGGACCTTTAACAAAATCAACGATTAGTATACCTTCTAAATTATCATCCAAACCATTAGTCAACATAGGCAACCAAATAGAAGAACTGAGTTTACCATACTGAGAGTAGAGCACACCAAAACCAACTACGTTTGTATAGACTTTATAGCCAGCAACATGGGCAGCCCATGAAACTTTCCATGCATCCAAAAAGGAATAAATAGCACCACTTCTCGTCAATCTCTTAGGTTTAGGAATTCTAAAAGTACCTGAAAATGGGGTTTCTTCCTTCAAAGCATCAAGTGGGTAAATAAGAAATGGCGAGGCAACAGAAGGTACTCCAACACTGATTATATTCTGATCTCGCAAAATAAGACCATCCTGCGGGCTAATTGAACTTGCCTCTACAGAAAGCACCTTCCCTGCCCTACTCACAGTAGGATAAAATACATATACTCCACTCATTCCGTTAAGAGGAATATCGAGCCCTGTGGCCAATGAAACAGCAGCAGCAAACATAGTCTCTGGTTGGAGAAAATATCTCTCGTCAAAATTCAGAGTGCCAATTATACGCTTCACGCGACTCTCCCTAATGCTAAGACCTATGTTCACAGCTTCTGCCAAGCCAAGAGCTCTAGTGAATACAAGGAAAGGATTCTCAATGAAAGACGACCACTCGTTAACAGCATCAGAATCAAGTAAACCGGGATCTGATAAGACAAAAAAAGGATACCTGCCTCTAACTGATGTAAATCTAGGTAAGGCAATTTCAACGATTTGCTTCAACCAGACCATTCCTTCAGCACTTTCAGGAACAGCAGTCACTAAAATTTGCGATGCAACATTCAACGCAGTGAATACCTGATTGTAAAGGTTGTTGGCAACAACATACCTTCTCAAAACATCTAGAACCTCAATAGAATTTGGGAGTCTAAATTCTGATTTCTTGTCAAACCAATTTTCAATAATTGAGATTTCATGATCGAATCTGTAGTAGACTCTGTCGCATAGCTTTTCAGTATCAAAATCTACCTTAAAATTAGTTTGAGACTGCCATTTTCCAAGCATGAGCAATATTAAAATTGCCTCGCGCTCCTCAAAACCACGGAGATCTACATGGGGATCCTCGGTAGCCGGTAAATAACTGTCAACGTGATGATATTGTGGATAGTTTAAATAGTCTCTTCCACCAGGAAAAGAATAATCAGAAGGACCCGAGACCTTTTGCAAGTCTACCGACAATGCAATGTATACCCCCTCATCGTCAAAGATTGGAAACTGACCTGTATTCAACTCACCTCTCTCATTAAGATCAAGCATTACAAATAGTCTGATCAAGTTGAAAAGTAGTCCAACATGGTTGTCCCTCCATCTATAACCAACAAGTGCATTAATGTGCGTCATTATTGCAGTTGAATTCAACCCACTTGTTTTCTTCAACTCGTCAATGACGCTGTCTATTTCTATTTGTCCCGCAGACGTGAGAAACCTTTTCGGGAGACCTGTAAGACTGCTCTCGGAATCCACAAGAACCAGCTTCACGTTTCCGACCCAGGTGAACTTTTGAATAAAGTCCGTTTGAGCAATTCGCGAAATACCCTTGATGGTATAGCAAGTTGCTACCTCTGAGACAATGGTAGAAGTACCATTGACCTGTTCAGGAACAAACGAATTTCTTGCCTGTGAAAGTCCTTTTAAAATGCTCATTTGTTTGCTCTGTAATTTTGCTTGCTTAATTTTGTTGGATATTATTTTTCCTCGGAGCGCAGGCAAAATCCTCCCCTTTTTATAGTTTTTGAACGAAATAATTGGCGATTTTTAATGGGAGCGCGTTTTTACTCATATCGGGAATGGATAACTTTTGTTTTGATTATATGCCGTATAGCCAGTTTCAAATTTCGCGCCCTCTTGTTCAATCAACAATCCACATGCCACCTCACTAGTTTCTTATATTCTCTTACACAGGAGTATTGCATATTGTTAGTACAATAATCAACTTCACTCTAAATACAGTGATTGCGCTAAGACCACCTGTAACTATATATCGAAATATTTATGTTCTTCAGCAATTCGTCGTTAGGGAATGCCACTTTCCTAAGTTTGCATATCCACTTTCATTGCTAATTTAGGAATTAGAAATATGATGCAAAAATAGAAAATGTAATTTTTTAATTTCCTGAAATCTGAAACTGTACAAAAGATAAGGCTAATAATAAAAAAAGAACAGGAGCAGTTGTTATCAAAGTACTTTAACGCAAAGCATACAAAATAAAAACATACGGCTCCAAAACATGAGAAAAATGTTCATGCCTAAGTCACTTTGATTGTGACGTCCCTTTCCAGAAGAAGCAAATTATGAAATTACAGTTGTCCCGCTTTGTTTCGTACAGCATCTCAAAGCCTCAGGTTCTGTAAAAAATTGTACCACGCAATTAGACACCAGTCCTCGGAATTCTGAAACTCCAGAATTTAAATATGACCTCGGAATAAATAATGTCGCATCACAGATTTTGTGCATGTCGCTTGTTAAAGAAGTTGCTATTTAGGCAAAATAAGGAGAACGATTAGATAGTACATTTCGTTGTAGTAGGCTTCCTTATTGTAAGTAATGCTTCTGAATATTGAAGGACATGAGCACAATATTAAATGACTAGTGTACAGCCATCGACGATTGGACGTCCCGCAATTGAGACCCGGCCCTTAGACCATTAGAAATAGTACAGACAAAATAAAGATGGCTTCCTTGTTTTGCACAAATGCTGGTACAAACAGTATATCTTTTCATTTTGAGAACTGTGGTGTGATATTCAATTAAGCCATTGTAGAGAATTAGATTTCGAAGTTATTTTAAAGTAATCTCAAAGAATAATCGTAGCGGAGTAGCCACATCATCAAGGTGAGGGGTTGATGGAAATCGGTTCACCTTTAGAGGACTGAATGGCTCATTTCAAGCGATGGATGAAATTGAAAATGTGATCATGAAAACGACTATAACATAAAAAGAACATCAGGTGAATTTTGTCTGTGTCCGTATATGATATAGGTATTCAACAAGTATCTTCCCATGCTGAAGGGAAGAATTCGAAGACAACTTTATTGAATGTACACTTTTGAAAGGGGGCATGTTTTTTTTGATAAAATAGAAGATATACCAGGGACGTCAGTTGCTCAAGTATCTTTTTGTCGTGGATTACAAAGCACCGGACAGAGATTGGAAAGAGACCACGAGAGGTCAGAGAAATTACAATTGGATGTAAAAATCCAAATCCAACAAAATTGATCAAAGTCAGAGGCCAAGGTTTGTGAATAAATGTAAATTATCTCTTGATAAATGACTTTTGATTTACAGAAGCAATTTCAGGATCTTCGTGTGAGCAATTCAAATGTGAGTCCATCCACCAGCAACAACTATCAGTTCAAAGTTATAAGGATAAGCATGATTTGATTATCTCGAAATTCAGATCAGATGATTGACAAGTGATCTGTTCGTGATAGTCTCATAAACATTTCTGAAATCGACAACTACTATTGCTTCGAAGATGAGGTAGATTTCCAATTGATGTGTATCCTAATATGCCTGGGTTATAATTGGTAGAACAATTGATGAATTATTGAACAGCCCGTCATTAATGCTGTTAACTCGGGTATCGTAAAACTCAATTGAAGATGCCTTCGAGAAGGTGAATGAAAAATTATGATTTTACTGAGACGCCAGCATAAAAATACGCCAAGCAGTGAAAGATATATTACAATATTTACCTCTATATTCACCCGATTTAAAAAGGCTATTGAATACTTTTGGGACAATTGAAGAAACAAATTAGAGGTGATGGTTTCGTTTAGGAGAAGATTTGAGTTCCCCCATGAGACTGCTTTATCTATTCAGACGAATCTTCTCTCCAGAATTCCAGCATTCAATAATACCCCCAAATGGTGCAAAATTAACTTAAAGTGGATAATTATTTATTCCGAGGGTATCCACTAGAACTTCCGAAATAAGTCCGAGGGCTTCCTGAAATTCCGGTTTAGAGGTAAAGAAATACGATTTTGGGCGGCGGGATGCGCAAGTAATTGTGAATTTTGCCAAGTTAATCATGTCACCTATGACAGCTTTCAAAATCTGATTGGTTAAAGTAACCTAATTTAATGAACATGACTAGTCGATCGCAATCCACCATGGTGGCTTAATATTAAAGTTTGGTGAAACTTGAAATTTGTTCAAATCTTTGCCGTTACCAGGTGCTTTTACAATACAGTCATTCTCATGCGAACGACATCCTTTCAAGGACGTAAAGAGATTACCTATTACGGCACAGCAAGAGGAATTCAAGTCGAGTCCTGGTTGTCCTTACAACCTTTCAGGCTCCTTGAAAACTATAAAATATATTCTTTGTACAATCACTTTTCTCCTAATCGTTATTAAAGCCGTTTGCTAGATGGGCCGAATTCCTAAAACAATAATATACGAGTTGTAGATTATCAACTTTCGAAAGTAATCACTGTATGTGGAGCCGAGTGCCGAAGCATTGACTGCGGAAATTCGTGAGAGGTTTGGAGAAGGAATTGAGCACTCTTAAGGATTGATAGTATTGAGACTTGTAAATAGCATAAAATGAGCCACATAGATATAGTGGCGTGCATGTATAGTAGACAATAGTCCACGAAGGAAGTTATTCATATGAGGATAAGTCAATATGATCGCGGTCACCATAGAATCGGTAGCTAATACTGCAAAAAGGTATCCTCTATTACGAAGGCATTTAGAGAATTGTCTATAAATTCTTAAATCTAACCCCCTTCGAATAAGGTAATTTTAAATACAATATGTCATGAAGTGTCCAAACTAGAGTAAAATATAGTTTTCTTTCAAGTTCTGACTTCACGATACACATAATGAAATTATTAAAGCTAGTAATCCATCACATATCAACTTCGTTTGATTGCTCGGAGCGATTTTGTACTACTATCAGGATTCCATATATTGGACACTCTATGCACACTTCTCGATTTGGTGGAGTATATAAACCAATGACAAAGGCTATTCATTCTTTCGACTATAACTAAAACCCGAGCTGTACTCGTACCAATGGGTGCAAATTCGTAAGTGCCACCAATAACACAACAGTGTTGTTATCACGATGATGAACTTTCAATTGGGAATCTCTCTGACAATCCAAAAACAAACCATGGAGAAAACCTAATAATTGTTAACTGAGACAACACTAAGCAAGATTGAATAAGCAAAATACTAACACAAAATCAGACAGTATGGATGTATCTTTTATAGCAACAATTGACGAATCATATGAATCCACAGCATAGTAGATATTACCGTAGAAGAGTAGAATATAGTAAATAATTCAATTGTCACGTGCATAACTGAATCCTGAGGGCTGTAGCCCTAACTTTTTTCTGCACTATACCGCAAAGATAAAAAACTCTCACGTGATGTGAAATTTTTTCAGAGCAATACCATGCGAACCTAGCAATTTTTCAAAAGTTGAGTTAATCTTCTTTGTAGCTTTCGCTTTTGTTCTCTATCAACGTCGAAACAACTATACCGCCAAAATGTCTGCTCCAATCAACAAAGAAAAGGTCGAACAAGAACAAGAACAGGCTATCCACAAGATCAGAATCACCTTGACTTCTACCAAGGTCAAGCAATTGGAAAATGTTTCTGCTAACATCATCAGAAACGCTGTCCAAAACGACATTGTCAAGAAGGGTCCTGTTAGAATGCCAACCAAGGTCTTGAAGATCACCACCAGAAAGACCCCTAACGGTGAAGGTTCCAAGACTTGGGACACCTACGAAATGAGAATCCACAAGAGAGTCATCGACTTGCAAGCCCCAGCTGCCACTGTCAAGAAGATCACTCAAATCACCATCGAACCAGGTGTGGATGTCGAAGTCACCATTGCTGCCTAAATGGTAGTGAAGTAGAAATTCGTAAAATTGAACCAACGACCAGTGTGTCAAGTACCAAAGTTCTGCGATGGGAGTATAGTATGAAGAAGCAAGATGAGGTTGTTTATTTAAATATTTTATCTGTACCATAAATTAGTCAGGAGACATTGTATCCAAGTGCTCTAGGCGTGCCGTGTGTTTTAGTTAACACACAGACGTTGTGGTGTTGCTATCAGGATTTGGTATGATAAATCGAAGGTCTATGGACTCGCATGCTGTTGGTTTATATATTTTAATGCATTTGTCGGTTGCTAAAGAGAACGTAGAGATAGTAGATACGCAGAATAGGAAGAAGTTCAATGGGATGTGAAAGTAATAGTTGTAGAAGATATGGCTGAGTGAAAGCGAAAATGGATGGTGAGTAGAATAATGAATAATTGAGATTGTGCTATACTTTAATTATAACATCTAATTCACCCCAAGATTATATATGTAAGTGTTTGTCGTAAGAAGATTTTGTATATATGCTATTTTATATTGATATATCTACACATAGTTAGAGAAATCTGAACACTTTATTGTGAGAAATCAAGAAAGTACAATCCAGAACGCTGAATAAGACCACAATAAGACGAGAAGAGCCTAACCAAAAACTCAACTATGAACACCAGAATGTCAACAACACGCCTCTATTTATCAACCCAGTAATCATAACATCTAACACTTTCTGGAGCTGTTTCACAAGCCTGTATCATTCAATTTCTCAACATCTGCCTTGTCAATTCACGTGATGTCGAGCGTTTCTTTTCTATAGGCTCATTTCATTTCTCCAGAATACGAATGCGAGTCCATAATTAGCATTATTGTTATCAACACTTCTTTCTTGTTGCATCTTTCTATCATAACAATTGTCTCAATTGTCTTGTTATTCTTTCCTTTCGTGCCGCACCTGATACACGTACATCATGGTGTTTGTTCTAGCCGCGAGACCTCGGCTTCTCTATGTCTCCACCAGACAACTCCACAGTCTCAACAAGCGGTTGCTCTCCAAGACTGTGTCCACCAAGCTCTTGAAGTCCACACTTAGCCAAAGTCGATCTGTCGCATCAAGGACTCCGCATTCTGAATATGATATATTTGGAGTTGAAAGCGGTAAAGAAATGTCTAACTCTACTAGACACACCACTACTCACAACAACACTTCCAACAACTTTACCAATAATCATAACAACTCCAATAATTCACATAAGAATAACGATAGTTCCAGTTACACGTCGTTCAAAAAACGTAACCGTAGTGTAGCGTTTGTTTCAGGCGTCATCATTGTAGGTTCCTACATCACCTTCTCCCTGTCCAACTACTACAATTTGGATACGTTGCCTTCTCATAATGGCAACAACAACGGCAATCCTCGTTTGTTGACACCTGCTGCAAATGACGGTAAAAAGTATTTTTCAACTTCAACATCGTCCATGCACCAGAAAAATAGTATCAGCCAGCAGCAACACAAAGAAGGTGTTTTTCTACTCAACGAAGAGCAAGTTTCGGCCAAATTGAGACAATTTGAAGAGTCCTACATTGTTCACAGAGGTAGAGGAGTCACACGATATGATATCTGTCAATTGCCATCCAATTCGCCTATCGAAGATGACCGTGCTGAAGAGATTGTGCAAGTTCCAATTCTACAGGAGAACAATATCAAGACCTCAACAGACTGGATGTTCTTTGGCGTTTTTGACGGTCACGGTGGCTGGACCACCAGTAGCAAACTCCGCGACCAGTTGATTGGCTACATAATCCACGAGTTGGGCACCATCTTCAAACCAGCAAGTACTGAAGAGAACTTACGTTATGTACCAAACAGCGCTACCATTGACCAGGCAATCCGAAATGGTTTTTTGAAGTTAGACCATGAATTGGTCAACAAGAACATTGAGAAATTGTTGAACGACAACAACAAAGCCAAAGCGGCGGAGTTGTTGATGCCTGCATTGCTGGGATCATGTGCATTACTTTCTTTCTACGATACCAACTCGAAAATGTTGAAAGTAGCAGTTACTGGTGATTCCAGAGCAATATTGGGCTCGTTCAAGGACAACAAATGGACCGTTCGTCAATTGAGTATTGACCAAACAGGTTCTAATCCTACTGAAGTGGCCCGTATTATCAGTGAGCACCCTGACGAGTCCAAAGTAATTCGAAATGGTAGGGTATTGGGATCGTTAGAGCCCACACGTGCGTTTGGAGATTGTCGCTACAAGCTCCCGGCTTCTATTCAAGAGAGGATATACAAGCAATTCTTTGGCAAAAGATTGCCAAATTACTTGCAATCCCCGCCGTATGTTACGGCCGAGCCGGTGATAACCACCACCAAGATCAACCCCGAGAATAACGACTTTCTTGTCATGGCTTCGGATGGACTTTACGAGATGTTAACAAATGAAGAGATTGTGGGTCTTGTGGTGAAATGGATGGAGAAGGAGAAGGTGATAAAACCGCAAAAGTCTTTCTGGAACGTGTTTGGCTCGAATGAAAATAAGTTACCTGAAGTTTCGGATGTCACAAATGACAAATCGCTGAAGAAGCCAATTCGTAGGACTAAAGGATCCACTGGAGCATTCCTCTTGGAGGACAGAAATGTTTCCACACATTTGATCAGAAACGCCTTGTCTAATGGAGGCTCCAAGGAACAGACCACCATGCTCATATCCATTCCCAACCCGGTATCGAGACGTTATAGAGATGATTTGACGGTGACCGTTGTATTCTTTGGTGAAGATGTTCATGGCGAGAACGAGGCTGGCAAGCTAGAGATTAATGCCAATGCCACGGCTGGTGGCATCGATTCGTCCAAGCCCAAGTTGTAGATTGCTATAGTTTATTCATATATCTATTACTATTACTCCGACTAGGGTATTCGATTATTACTACAGCATATATATGGTATATTGTATATATTTCATTTATTCAGTACAGATAAAATACATATTCTACCTTTATATCTAGTATATATTAGCTACAGTGGTACTACAGTACGTTTTATTTCTTCTGCGTTTTTTTGCTTAATTATATTTTTGATATAGTATAGATGTTCAATACTTATAAATGATTTATCGCTTATATATTTAATATACCATTGTATGCATATTCAGTGTGCACAAGCCGAACGCGAGCCTCGGCATGTGGGTTCCATCGGCAATGGTACCTCGACTTTTTGGAATCCAGAAACACCAAGTCTGTACAAATCTTAAAAAGAAGTGGAATTTACAATTGAATGTCATTATTGAAATTATGAAGCTTGAATTATGTTGTTCTTCTTGGTGGGTGGGAAATTGGAGAATTAGTGAAATTTTGCAACCGTTAGAGATCCTATTCAATGCCCTAAAAACAGTTCCGGAGAAGATCAACAGAAATACAAAATTTCTAAAATGATCTATTAGTACAGCTCTATATTGAAATTGCTACAGTGGAGTTATTGTATCCCACTATCTCACCATATACTCTTCCTCTGCTTCTACTTTTCTATCCATACATTGAAGATTGCTTTATTTCTTTGTATCCTGCACATGTACCCCTCACCCCACACGAAAATGTCGAGTATAGGGTGAGAAATAGAGTGAAAAACCTAATTGATCATTACTTCTTTCTTTTTCTCTAGAGATTACACGTTTCTTCTTCCAGCTCAACCTGTTGCTTTACTATTAGCACCCTGCTTCCATCCCTAGTGTAATTTCAGGCTAGCATATATAAACAATGTCGAGCGAAATAACCAAAGTATCAGAATCACAGTCTAAGATTGCTGTTGAAAAATCTACCCCAGACTTTGTAGAAGACAAGTCTGTGGCAGTCGGCGATTCCAAATCGGAGCCACAAGCTGTTTCCGATGCTGCTGCAGACGATGACTTAGACGATTTGGACGATCTTTTGGACGATTTTGCCGATGATGTGTTGAACAAGCCACCTGGATCAGCGCTTGCTGGAGCCGAAAAAGAGACTGCTCCAGCTGCTGCCGATGCTGCTGGAAAAAAAGCTGCCGATGCTCCGTTGAACGACGAGTTCAAGCTCAACATCGAGGGTTTGATTAAAGACTTGAACATTGAAGATCCTGAGACTAAAGACCAGTTCGAAGACTTGGTCAAGCAATTTGAAGTCAACCACAGAGCTGACATCGAGGCCGAGGAAAAGAAGCCGTACAACTTCGAGTACGTGATGAAGGAAACTATGGAGAGATTGAAGAAGTCAGGTGAAACCGTTGACGAAAAGATCAAAAACGACCCTTCTGGTGCTAATCCGGAAGATATGTTATCAGAATTGTTAGCAGGCTTTGGTGGAGCTGGCGGAGGTGATATGGACATGTCGAAGTTGTTGTCTGATATGTTGGAACAGTTGTCTTCTAAAGAAGTGTTGTATGAACCAATAAAAGATCTCAATACCAAGCTTCCAGGCTACTTGAAAGAAAACAAGGGTGTGATAACTGAGCCCCAGTACTTCAACTACTCAAAACAGTACGACATCACTGGTGAGATTTTGGCTATCTTTGATACTCCAGGTTACTCCGATGACCAGAAGGAAAAGAGGGAGAAGGTCAATTCGTTGTTGGAGTCGTTGCAGGAGTTAGGCCAACCTCCCGCCGAGTTGGTAGGCGAAGGTGGTATCCCCGGCTTGGATGGAGGATTGGGAGGAGATGGTCTTGACTTCAACGACAAGGACTTACCAAAGGACTTGGAGAAGCAGTTGGAAGATGGATGTAAACAACAATAGAGTGCTATCTGCTCATATATTTATTTTTGTACCTTATGGTAACAGCTGTATATTGATCAACTAATGCTAATGGTAATGCTTAATAGCTGTATGCTGATATTGATATATTATAGAGCAATACATGAATAGTATGATAATTCTTTATACAGATATAATTCGTTGCTGTATAGTTATATAAATGCAATACATGTAATCTGATTTACTGAAATGTAGAATGAATAAATAATGATATTAATCTAATAAAAGTATTATATGCCTATTTCTCATACTGTAAGTATGATGTTAATCTTTTGAATCTACACATTTAAGCCTCCTCTATTGGCGAATTCCTCGTAATAAAGAATCATTTCCTTGGTGATACCCTTGGAAATGCCCTTCAAGGCATGATCGAAATGTTTCTTCTCAACCTTGCTGGCATCTCTGCTTTCCATCACTGCAGCAAGGCCAGCTTCTTGACATACAAGAGCTACTTCAGCTCCAGAGCATCCGTCAGTGAGTAATGCAATTTCCAGCAAATCAACGTCCTCAGGAACGATGTTGAATTTCCTAGAACCATTTTTCAAGATCTGTAGACGTGCATCAAAATCAGGCGGAGTAACATAAATGTGACGGTCAAGTCTACCAGGTCTCAACAATGCTGGGTCAATTTCCGTAGGCTTATTCGTAGCAGCGACAATGACCACCCCCTTCAATTCTTCTACACCGTCGATCTCGTTCAACAACGATGTTAATACATGCTGTGAAGCCGAAGTTGAAGCAGAGTCGCGGTCCCCAGATATGGCATCTATTTCGTCAAAGAAAATAATAGACGGAGCAGCAGCCCTAGCCTTTCTGAAGATTTCCCGGATAGTTCGTTCCGATTCTCCAACATACTTGTTGAAGATTTCGGGACCTTTCACTGCTAAAAAATTTAATCCTGACTCGGTTGCAAGAGCCTTAGCGGTCAAAGTCTTGGAACAACCAGGCGGTCCATAGAGCAAAACTCCCTTTGGAGCCAGCACTCCGAGAGCTTTGAAACTATCAGCGGCCTCAAGCGGAAGTTGCACAACTTCCATGAGCTTCTGTTTCAACTCGTGCTGACCACCAATATCGGACCAGTAGACTTTGGGCATCTCCAAGAAAATCTCTCTCATTGCTGAAGGTCTTATCTCTGGCAATGCTTCGGTCAAGTCTTTCAGATTGATCTTGAGCTGATTCTGAGCGATCCCAACCTTCAAGCCACGACCAATTGCCTTCATCACGGCTTCTCTACACAATGCAGTAAGGTCTGCACCTACAAAACCATGAGTCTTGGAAGCTACCAATGCGATATCATCTGATGACAAGTCACATTTGGAAGAATTCATCTTGGCAAACTGCTTGAGCAAAATGTCCGTTCTGGCTTCTACATCTGGGATGCCTATTTCCACTTCTTGGTCAAACCGTCCAGGTCTTCTCAACGCGGCGTCAATAGAGTTGGGACGATTAGTAGCAGCCACAACTACAATTCGACCTGAATCGCCCATCCCGTCCATCATTGTCAACAAAGTAGCTACAACTCTGGACTCGGTTTCACCGCTATCGTCTGAGTTTCTACTGGGCACCAATGAGTCGATCTCATCCATAAATATAATCGATGGCTGATACTTGCGGGCTTCTACAAAGATGTCTCTGATGGCATTCTCGGTTTCTCCAAGGTATTTGGATACTATTGAGGGACCATTGATTGTGAGAATATGGGCGTTGCTTTCGTTGGCTACACATCTTAAGAGCATAGTCTTACCTGTTCCAGGTGGCCCGTGCAATAGAATACCACGAGGAGGAGAAATGCCGAAGTCTGAGAAAAGAGTAGGATTGTTCAATGGCAATTCTACTGTTGATTGTAACAAAGATACTTGTTTTCGAAGACCACCAACGCTAGCGTAACTAATGAGTTGCGGCAAATCGGGATACTTGGAGCGTGAAAGTTGGTCGTCTACACTTTTAATGATACTCGTCTTACTTCTTTGAAACAAGAATGGTGGCGAGATAGTTCCTACCTGCAAGTTAGAGTTTTCATCTTCATCTTCATCACCTTCATCATGTATTTCATCTGAAGTGATTTTTAACTTTTGAAGAGACTTTTCCAAATCATCGTCTTCGTTAATGTCTACAATCAGCAATTGCGTAGTTGTCTTTTCTGCGGTACCTTCTCGTGGTAGGCTGATGGGCACCTTCAATCCTGGACAGATGATTCCAGCATCGTCAAGAGTCTTGCGGATAATCTTCTCCAACTCATCCGAAAACAGATCTTCGTTGTACCCTTCTACAATTAGTGATACAGACTTGGCATACTCAGGCTGCTGCAAGTATTTGGAGAATTGCACGCGGTCACCCAAGAGTAATCCTCCCAAGTTTCTCACACTACTAGAAATGGTAATGATATTTTTGTCTAAGATAGTATCGTCATAGTAAACAGATACTAAAACTCCTGGAGAGCCACTATCTGATCGGGAAACAAATAAAAGCTTCCCATTAGTAAATTCTAGGGCCTGAAAAATTTCAGAATTCAAATACACTCTTGATAATGACTTGATTGAATTGCTGGTATTGGGTCGCACAATAAATTGCTTGGGAATTTTTATCTTTTTGGATGGATTATTACTCTGAATGGGAGTCCCCGCCAGTTTTTTCTTAGTTGACTGCTTTGACGACATTATACAAGAAGAGAAAGAACACAGATTATGTTAACCTACAAGAAGTAGGAAATAAATAATGTACTACATATTATGAGAAGAGGTATATCACGTGACTATCAGAAAATTCAATATAAGTCCACAATAATTTCTCCATGAATTTCGATTTGATTTACGGTACGACAACCAAGCTAAAAACAACAGAACAAGGCTGGAACTTGCTGACTTAGCCACTGGAGAGCAAATCATGTTATGGAGCCGACTTCGGTTCCGAGGACTGAGGAAAGTGTTTTCTCCAATTTGTTTTCGGCCGCGTTTCTACAATTGTAGGGGAGAACTAATCTCAGGAGATATGATTCTGAGTCGAGATTTGTATCTTCTCAACTCGAAAATGAATTCAACGAAAAGAGTCACATATGATGGAATAATTCCATCATTCTACGATCGCTCAACAACAGAGTTTGACTCCGATTTCTTCCACAGACGTGGATTGGGTAACAATACAGTCTTGAACCACTTGCATACCGACCAAGATTTTGAAGCCAGAATTTCTCCAAGGACAGATATGATTCAGAGGTTTGTAGGAAATGAATTTCCACTTCTGTTAGAGGAGAAAATTAGCATTTTATGTGGACTATCGACATTTCACTTGAACATACGACTGCAACCTGAAGCTGGCGATGAACTGAAAAACAAGTTTCACCCAGACAGCGTTCTCATAGAGACAGACAGAATCAGAGCGATAGGTAAGCACACCTTGAAGATGATGTTGGACGTAGAAACTGTCTTTATGAACGAACGATACCTTTCATCTTCCACCATGGATATTATTGAAAGTTTGGATTTTTTCAATAACGAGCAAGGAGTGATTCCTGAGTTCATGAAGAGAAACTTACTCTACAATTGCATATTGCCGTACCGTGGGGCTATGAAGTTCGGCCGCATTATCGACGAGAAAACGTATGCGGACGACAGAGCAAGCATTCTTGATAAAACTAGCATCGGTAGCTTATATACTATGATTGGGCTACTCAGTATTAAATTCGACAAACAAAAGGTGCGGGATCTGTTCCTCCTCAAAAAGGTAATCCACGGTGGATTGGGGATCATAAACTTATCATCAGAGTCGTTGACTCGGCTGTAGTGAGAATTAGTATTTTCACAATGTTTTTTATTTTTCGTATTCATTGCATTCACAACATATATTTGTACTTCTCCATGTATATAGCTACTCTACAGCATATAATATAATATCATATTTATATAGAGACTGTTTATCTCATACTTTTACATTGTGGTGATATCTTACTTTAAATGTACGTCTCCATTGAAGGATATCTTACAAGTACAACGAGGCACAGAAAACGATATCCCTCTTAATCATTTCTTGGGCTTCGCCCATCTTAATATGCAATGTAGAATCTCCAATTATCATTGCAGCATTCTTGACTTCACGACAGACTTCATCTAATCTGGTGATGACTCTGACAATGGTACCTTCTGCTTCTGAACTGATTTGCATGATCTCGTTGAATGAAAGACCTCTAGCCCATTCATACACTACATTAGTCAAGGCGAATCTCTTTCTCTCCAAGAACTCTTCTTCCTCAGAAGTCAAAGACACTTGATACTCTCCATACACAGTTAGCAACTTGTTGGCGAGTTCCAATATCCTTGTTCTACCTCTTTCTAAACGTGGAGTTTGCATCGGTGGCTCTTCTTCGTTAGTACGACCTTCGTAGACAAAACACGAAAGCAAGGCTACAATCTCTTCGGGTTCAAAGTCTCCAAGAAAGTTATCCAAAACCAACTCAGTAACTATAAGTTCCCAACCAGAATTGATTTCACAAGCAACTCTACCCTTCAATACTACATTCTGTTGTACATCAATGAATCCCATTGACTCCAAAACCTGCAAACGTTGAGAGTAGTCAGGAAGCAAGTCCAAGTTCTCGTCAGAAATCATTCTTTGCAAAGATGCTATCTCAGCTTCCAACTCGTTCTTTTCGTGAATTTCATTGTAATGGTTTTTGAAGTTGGAACATTGATAAGTTGTAGTTTCTTCCAACTTCTCAAGCACTTCGTTCTTCTCCACTAAAGCTTCGTGCAAAGAAAGTTGACTTGTGAATCTGAAGGAAAGCTCTTCTAACTCATTCTGGAATCGAAGAACAATCTTGATCTGATCTTTGAACTCCTTGACTGCCGTTTCTTCATTCTCCAATACCAGAAAGACATTCACTTTAACGGCAAATATACAGATAAAACAGATGTTCTCATACGGCACCGATTCGACTCTCAAATTGCCGTTGAAAATTATCTTCTTGAAGTGTTTCAATCTATAGTCGTCGATCGGAACAAATGGAAGCTGGTATTTGGCGCTGTCTTCTTCAAATTCCTTTCCGTGGTTGAATGTGATAAGCAGGATGGATTTGGTGGTGCTGTCTGACCTGACGATAATTCCCAATCTCACAACATTGTTTTTGTCTCTAAAAAAAACCAGTCTACCAGATTTCAATATCTGCATTTTGATCGTATTCACATTATTAATAAGTGCTACTGATTGCCCATATAACTCTTCGTATTTCTTCATCAAGTCGTAGGTTTCTTGGATTCCTTCGAGATCGCACTCTTCACAAGGAGTCAACTTCAACGAATGCAACTGGAGTGACAACTTATCTACTTTCTTCTGGTTTTCAGGTAAGAGAACCTGGGTTGAGTTCTCGCTGAACGAATGTTTGATCATTTCTTCAACCTTCAAGGCTTCGATTCTGAGAAGATTCAAGATCATGTTGTATGTCAATCTGAACTGCGATTGCAACTTGGTCGGCGTACCCAATGTGACCTCCTTGAAATCTACTGGTGAGAGTGCGTCATTGTAGGCCATGACGATAACTGTACCAGTAGCATCTAGCCCTCTCCTGCCCGCTCTACCAGACATCTGGGTGAATTCTCCTGGTAACAAGTTTCTGAAGTTTCTACCATCGTTCTTTCGGAACGAACTAAATACAACTGTTCTAGTTGGCAAATTCAAACCCATGGCAAATGTCTCGGTCGCAAATAATACCTTGACTAAAGTCTTAGCAAAAAGGATTTCAATACATTCCTTCACTATAGGAAGTAACCCACCGTGATGAACAGCTATACCTCGACTCAACATTTCCCTGATCTTAAGTATCTGCGGTAACTCCCGATCTTCTCTTCTCAAACGAGAAACTGCTCGGTCAATGAACATGTGAATTTCTGATTTTTCTCTAGCTGTACAGAAATCAACACTGCTCAAGCTATCGGCGTATTCTTCACATTTCTTCTTCGAGAAAACGAAAGTTACAGCTGGCAACAAGTTGGACTTTTTGAGATGTTGAACAAGATTGAGCCAAGTATTCTTGTTGGGGCCATCCTGGGCAAAAAATCTGCCACCTGCTCTGGTGGCTAGATTGCCTCTACCTCTATTAGCAGATTGACCACCTCTGACAGATCCACCTCTCGTACCTCCACCTCCACCTCTTCCTCCTCTGTTTCCACCTCTAGCAGATCCACCTGGACCACCACGGCTTCCAGATCCCATTGAAGCCTTGGGTGGTCCTGGCTTCTTTTTGCTGTTTTCAAGGTACTCTTTGTGCTTCTTGAACTCGCCTTCACTAAATACTCTGCGAGAATCTACTACTTTGAACATCTGCTCTTTGGCCGAGATGAAAATCTCCAAGGGAACAGGTCTCTTTGGGGTAGAAATGACATATATATCCTTCTGCTTGGTTCTTCCAACCCAATTTGCAAACTCAAATGTGTTGGGAACCGTGGCAGATAAGAGGATGTACTTGATGTGGTCCGGCAACATGATAATGACCTCTTCCCAGACCACACCACGATCGATATCGTTGACATAGTGGACTTCATCGAAAATAACAAATTCCACGTCTCGAATGATATCGGCGCCTCGGTACAACATAGACCGTAAGATTTCTGTGGTCATGATCAAACAGTTGGCCTCGGGATTGATTTGTACATCTCCTGTAATCAAGCCTACATCTGCATCCTTAAATGTCTCCTTGAAGTCTCGGAACTTCTGATTGGAAAGTGCTTTGATTGGAGATGTATAGATGGTCTTGGTCATATTACGTTTGGCCATAGCTATGGCATACTCAGCGACAACGGTCTTACCGGCTGACGTATGTGCTGCTACAAATACAGAGTCGCCGCTTTCCAAATGGTATACAGCTTCTTTCTGGAATGTGTCCAACTCAAAGGGCCATGTACGTGCCATATTAGGTACAAGATCTTGGAAGTTGTCAATTGTGTGATCCAATTCAACTACATGAGCCCAGACCTCCTGTTTCTTCTTAACTTTGAAAGTTGTATGAATGGGGCCAACGTAATTGGGACCCAAAATTTCATCAATTTCAGCTGCTATAGAAGGTGTTGGAATGACTTGTGAATTGTGCTGTTCTTGAGAAGTAAACTGGTGCTCGGTGATAGCTTTGTTTTCGTCGTCAACAACTTCCAGAATTTCGTCCAGAATTTCGTCCAAAGTATTCAAATCATCAATAGACTCATTAAGAGACTCTACTTGTTGATTCTGATGATATTCATCCAACTTCAATCCCCTAGAAAGACCTGGTGGATGATCAAAGAGACCGTACTGGTCTCGGTGCAAGCGCTTTGCCGAGTCTACTGCTTCTAATCTCTTCAAATCGCCGATAATACCGCCTGGTTGAAACGGTAAAAATGACGTACTACCTCTGAAAGACTCCGACTTCGAGGTAAACTGTCTATTCAACGACATCGAGTTCCCTGCTGTGGCATTGTCTAAATCAGATAACCGGAGTTTTTCCTTGTATCCCGTGATTTGTCCTGAAAAGCCATTTCGCTGCAAACGATATGACGTCCGGCTGATTCGTTCTGGAAATTTGAGAAGCTGCCTGTATATCTTCTCTTTTTCGACGAGAGGAACCGTCTGCACTAAACTTTGGATGTCCCACGAGACCTGGTTCGATGGAGAAAGATACAGATTCAACAATTCCTTATCCTGAGCCGCAAAATCCTGCTCGAATGTAGTAGGGGTATTCGGATCTATAATTGAACTAAGAGTGTCATCTACTGCCCCAAGATCTACCGACATTGTTGAGGTGACTAAGGATGGCGATGATGAAAGGTGAACTAGTTACTTTTATATGAAAAGTGGAAAACTATACTGCAGGTAGCAATGATTTTCACCGACAGCGATGATAACTAAAGTTACATTTCTACTGTATCTACTATCCTTACCAATCTTGTAATCTCTATAATTTCTTATTTGTGCATGTTCTACACTCTAACTCACATAGACTATGTTTGTTTGTATTTACAATGGCCCGACGTGTAGCGTATTAGTACCGAGCCTCACGTTACTATTCACTCTAAATAAGTCTATATAATCTGACTTTTCTATGCTGCCAAGTCGTCATCCGCAGGCTGGTGATGAACCTGGTATCTAAACGATAGCGACTCTTCCTTCTTGAGCAACTCGTCCTTCTTCTTGAATGTAGGCTTTTGTGTTACGGCTCGAATAGGACTTTTGAACACAGCAAAATTTCGTAAGATTGTATGCGAGTACTTTGTAGGAGCATCTTCTGCTTCGGTGTAGTCTGGAACTCCAGTGAACCTTACCCTTTTGGTTCCACTGCTGCTCGTGTTTCCAGAAGAATCTGTTGACGAAGAAGAAGCTGTTTCAAACAGCGGATCGACCTGGCGAGTTACGCTGTTGTGCTGGGTGTTCCGCTTAGTCACTTGATCTCTGGTTCTACGAGGTTTAACTGCTGCCGAATTAGCTGCAGTCGTTAGAGCAGTAGCTGCTGCTGCGTTAGTTACCGAACTTATGGGAGGTGATTCAATTGGAGCTGGCGGAGAAACCTCCTTTGGTGGGGGGTCTATATACTTCCTAATTGGAACAGAAGAAGGGCTATTGGGATCAAACGTCACAGAGGTGAATACTTCCTTTTGTTGCGTCATCAATGTTCCTGACTTGGCAGCCTGCCGTAAATGCTGTTGCAATCTTTGATTGGCCGACATCTTTGCTGCCGCTGCTACTGCTGGGTTCACGGGAAGAGAATCTGCTTCTTCTACTACAGAGTTCAATGGCTTCTGACTCTTGCTTACAGAAGGAGTTGGTGAAGCTATGTTCCTGCCATTGCCTCCATTCACGGCGGGTTTTCGATTTACGGTACCAATTGGAGCCTTTAGCGGAGAAGAAACCGAATTGTTCCTTGTCAAAGCAGCAGCTGCTCCAGACGTAGCAATAGCGTCGTTGATATTTGGGCTACCTCTTACTGGTTGAGAGTTGGATCTACGTCTGGTGGCAGTCTGAGAGGCTGCACTACTAGTCAATGTTGATGGAGAAGGGCCCTCAATCGTAGACATGGATCCATTGGCATTCATAAAGAGCATTGAGTTGGGTCTTGATCGCATTGGTGAAGTTTTACCATTAACACCATTAACAGGGGGTGTCAACATTGAATTACGATTGGGAGAATTCAATGAGTTTTTTCTCAATAAAGGCTTATTGATCGAACCAGTGCTGGTGATACTCGACACCGATGAAGATCTAGATCCTCTTGTTTTAATAGGTTCTATTTCCAACTTCTTCATGTTCTTCTCCAAACCATTGCCACCAGTACTACTAGATGAGTTTACAGAGGGGAATGCTTCTAGCTCTGATTCTCCTGTCTTTGTAGCTGAACTGGTTGTAATAGATGGAATCGCGGCTTTTATATTTACGGTTTTCAATGGCGGTGGCTTTATATCATGATGCTCCTGGTAGATGTCGAAGAGATTTCTTCTAGGAAGTTGATATACCTTTCTGAATCGCAATTCCAATGCAATCCACTCCAGGCCAAACTCGTCAAATTTGTCCAAGGATGTCTCCAACATGAGATAGCCCTGGTTTACAAAGTTTATCAAATCGTTTATGTTCTTTAGATTGATTTCAAACCGTGAATCCTGACGTATCAAACGTGTCAAATTAGCTATCAACATCCCGTTCTTCTTCATAGTGTTGAAAGTGTCGTCCACATTCCCCAATATTGCTGTCTTAAAATAGTTGCCGTTTTTTGCCTGAAACAAAAACTTGGAATCTGTCAAATGCGAGTAGTTAGATAAGAAGATTTTCCTGCCGAATCTTCTGAATATGGTGTAGATGTCATTAAGTCGTAACGTCAAAAGAAAAATCTTGTGCAAAGCGTATTTGTCAATAATCTTCGCTGGAGTGTGCCTCAATGTTTTATACATAGAGATCATGGGTCTCAACTGGGTCATTAAAGAGTCGATCTGCTTGTTAAGCAAGAAAACCATCTTAACATCGATATCAATCAACGATGCCTCCACGAAATTATCGTTTTCCAAAAGTGCCTTGTCTTTGGGCAATTTGAAAAACAAATCTTTCAACGTCAAGTCAAAGTCGTTCTCGATATGGAAGATTTCGTTCCCAACAATTTTAGTCAAATCCAGATAGTAATTACTAGCATCACCCTTGATGACTTTGGCCTGTTCAAACTTTGCCTGTGCCAATCTCTTTTGATAGGCTTGTAAGCAGGTGCTACAGAGAGAATCTAGTGCTTTAATAGTCTTCAACGCAACAGGAAGTTTGGGGAGATCAGTCAAGATTCCCACAGGGCTATCTGCCAAATCATAGGGAATATGAGTGGAAATTGTTGAGATGTTGATAGTTGTGGGTTTAAATAACTTGAAGTTCGAAAGCAAATCCAACTTGGCATTGAATGAATTTTCACTGATAGCAAATACCGATCCAGTTAAAAGCACAATGTAGTGCATTAAGGGTAACGCTCCTGGCGAAGTCTCGTCTGATTTGTCTTCCGGTGATACTTCTTTGCCTTGTTCTTCTGCCAAATCGTCGTTCGTCTCTGGATTTTCTGGTAGTGTCAGACTGCCCTCAGCGCATTCCACAGAAAGTCGACGGATGCTTTTTATGAATACTTCGAGCTTGGTGATGGCATATTGGTACTGTAGTATCTTGCAGTCGAGCGAAGTGATGTATTCTGGTTTGTACTCCTCTTTTTCGGAGTCATCAGGCTCGGAACTGCCATTTGGTTTAGCTGTGATCATTTTATGAAGAATTTATGGTAGTAACCACTGGTTGCAATACAATTGGAATTATAGGTGTAATTATAGTCAATGGAATAATACTGCGGATTTCAACGACTAGGATAGCTATGATTCTCAGAAGTTATAGTTATTATTGTTCAGTGAAGATTGAATGTTGAACTCCAATGTGAAACTATAATGAAATATCCTGTGAAAATGGTATGGCTCGATGCGATAAAAAACTGATGAAGTTGATAAGTATACCTATGAGATGAATATACCAGTATAAACGACTACTGTACTATAGTCACTACAATGGAGATGATCTTGTACGGGTGATGTTGTGAGGAGCGATCAATGGATGGTTAATTCCCGTTGAATTGTATGGTATGATAAAATGGATTTTGAAAATACAAATAGTGAAGCTACAATCCACAAATATGAAAAGAAAATTCAACGACAACGACGCCAGCGGATCGGACGATGAGGTAGGCTATTATAGATCCGGTTGGCTCGAAGGGTGGAAGTGAATAGACTTATGGCGAAGAGAAACAAATGCTGAATTTGAAAAGGCGGACAATTAAGGTGGGGGAAAAAAAGAAGGTACGGCGACAAGAGGCTGGATGGGGCTGAAGAGCGGAAGAAGAATAGTGAGAAATAATGGAAGTATAGCGAAGTGTGCAATGCGAAATCGGAGTTAATAGCGAGAAATAGCAGTCCGGTGGGAAGCGTAGCGAGAAAATAGTGAAGAAATAGCGAGAGATTTCAGAGTAGTCGTACGACCCAGTTCAACCACTCGTTGGAGAAAAATAGGTTAATAAGACGTTTTAACGAAGAATATGCTACTTTCACATTGCAAATTCCAACATTACCGCCAGTATAGAGACAAAATCAAATAGCTCGTATGTCATTTACTCAATCGTAATACGATACCTTCAAAGTCTTGTCTTCGCTATCTCCTATTCTCTATATCTTGCCCAGCGGTAAGAAAAATGAAACGCGGTCACGTGATGACTCCCTGTCAAGTCGGATCAGATCAGACAAGGCAGTAGCCAGCAGATCTAGCTGGTCGATCCAGGGTTGGACTAAGGTTGTGGTACGAGAATAACGAATGGTCGTGGGGGTGTTCTTGTTGTTTTGCTTGAAAGGCGGGTGAAGCCACAAAGAATCCTAGCACTTAGAATGCTTTTTCACAGCCTAAGGCAGAAAGTACGAAGGTAGTGGAACTCTACTATTCTCAGCACAATATCAAGAATCAGAAGTAGTAACATTCATTCATCCATGATCCCTTTCTGAAATATTACAGCTAATCTCTTTCTATAAATAGTTGTAATGGAATCTTCGATGATTGCGAAAACAAAATAGTACGTTGTGAGGAAATGAATAGCCAATAGACTGCTTTACAGCACGAGAAATCCAAGCTCACAGAATTGATTAAAACAACTAATTACCTATTTTGTACTTTGTCCCTCAGTATCGTTACCCTATCGTATTGATCCCTCCGTTGATCGCTTGCTCGTTTCTGAAGAATTAATCCTTGATATTCATAATGGTCTCATGCGCAAATCGGAGATAATAGTCCTGACTGCAGCTAGTATAAAACATAAAAACGACATCTTCGAACGACATTTTGGCGACATTCTCTTTACCATCATTTACATTTTCCAGTACAGTGTATAATACTACTCAAGCGTCAAAGGGTTCAGTCGAATTGGTCAAGCTGAAGTCTGCCAACTGCACATTTTCAGAATATGGTGTCATCGCTTGTGTTATACTTCGTTGGAATCTTGCTTTTGGTTCATTCGGGATACTCATCTTTTGAGTTCCACAAGCTCACCGTACTTTCTCATTATGCTGGAAGCTTACCAGTAGACATTGTCGCTGAAGCTGTGGTGGGAATCCTCATTATCGTCATTGGATCTATCAGTTCCATCAAGAACTTACCGGTATTGTCGCTTAAAGGTGAAAAGGTACATCATGAAAGCACATATTTGAAGTTCATCGAAATGAAAAATGCCGTTACAGTAGCTGAAAAAGTCGGCTTGAGCGACTTTGACGAGCTTAAAAACAGAGTGGACTTTATCAACATTGTCAATAAGAGAAAAGAGTATACGGAATGGTTGGCTTCTGGAGAAAAGAAGGTGTAGTGTTACCGACATATGTATATTACTAAAATTTAATGTACACGATCAATATGAATTAGTATAAACTTGAACTATTAACACTCTATTGTGGAAAAAGTTAGTTAAAATGCTTTGAAACGGCATTGTGCCTTAGTGTATTACTGGTATGAAAACTCAAATATGAAGTAAACAAGGCATGAATTGTGATGTATACGATCTTTCTCGATTATCATACCACTCAATGCTCTTGGCTTCGGTGAATATGTTCTGTATTAGTGCGGCTGATCAAGTTCAGCACTCCACATTATCTAGCTCTTATGTCGAGTTGTCTATTGGCTCTTCTTTTGTGATTTTTCAGCGGCAGCCTTCATCTTTCTCTCTCTACTTTCTTTAGCGCTTGGACCTGCCTCGGTGTCCAAGGCGAAATCCCACCATCTGAAGGAAGAAGCGTAACTACCGATGAAGTAGTGGTGGTGCTCATCGTGGTGGTCTGCTCCTGCCCAGAATGGAAGGAAGTTGTGCAAGGACCATGGGAATTCGTATCCAGAATGGGCATCAACGGCTTGGAACAATCTCAACACAATCCAGATACAGATGGTGAAAAGATGCAAGTTTCCAGTCAAAATACACCACACAATTGGAATACCAACGGTACCGAAACCCAACAACATCACTTCGATAGGATGGGCGTATTCAGCAGCCAAACCGAAAGGAGCAGCGTATCTGTGGTGTTGCTTATGGATGTATTTGTAAAAGACCCCGTAGTGTAATGCTCTGTGGAACCAGTAGTGCCATGCGTCCTCAAGTACAAAGAATACAGCCAACTGGGTCAATATGTCGGTGATGGATGGGAAAGGAACTTGGTAGCTGATTCCAATGTACTGGCACAAAGGATGGAAGAACCAGATAGGAAAGGCTTCAACGAGGAAATGCGAAGTTAAAACAGACTTGAGACATTCCCACTGTTCCTTGCTGGAAGGAAGCTTGGTATCTTGGATCTTGTACTTGTTGAAGTATGGAATTCTGTCGATAATCATCCATGGGATGCATCTTCCGAAGTAGAAGAACTCGTGGGTGACGAAGAAAAGTAAACCGGTAGCAAACAAGTCGTTACCCATGTAGTAGTAGTAGGCACCCCATACTTGCTCAAAGATGTTGAGACTTTCCACCTGCTGGAAATTCTGCAACGAGTCAGTGAAAGAGGTGACGTTCTTGAAACTCGAGTAGTCGTGGTAGACGCTAGACATGGTTAGATTTGATTCCTTGAGTTTATTTAGACTGGTGGCGCTCCGCGACGGAATTATGCAAGTGAACTTCTCGGAGTTGGCTCTGTCAAGGCTGGTATGATAAAGCGAAAATCTGATAACCAAATGGAAGTTAGCTAACTAGATATCAAACCGTGTAATCTGGGCTGATGTTGAAGCAGATAATTCTGCATATATATAGGCGATATTTGTTGGCGTGAAATCAACACAAAAAAAGGAAAACTTTTCAGATGCGCGTATACGACGGGAACGAGCTCGTATAGTCTGGCGTCGTTGTGATCTAATCAATACGACTGTTGGGACATGGCGACATTGTCGTTCGAATTAAATGAATTGCAAATTCCCTTTCTGCTCGTTTACAATGTTAGAATGATTATAGCTGCGAAAACGACTGCAATAAAAAATCAACAAACCCCGACACATCCCGGAAAAGCCAAACATAATTTACTGGTGAATCCTCCCTGTTATTTCTATCGTATGTATATAAAGAATGTTGGTATATCACTTAGGATTTTGCGAGATATCTCGTTCTTTCTTTCTTATAAAGACGGCGCTTCTCTTAATTCTGTTCTATATTTTCAGAGTTTATTTAAACTCCCGATAATTATTTTATTCTTTTTTTGCAGATTTGCAAATTCGCAATCAATCTTTTTGCAAGCAACCTCTTACTTCTGGAAGAATGTTTTCAAAGCAGCAATGAAGAATATTCACCACATCGCCACCACTACGTGACTCTTCTCCATAATTAGATATCTCAACGCATCTGAATACTTTCTTTACTTCAATACTCTATATCAATCGCCATCTTCATGGTGTCACTAGCAGTCCTGATACTTGTGTTACATTAGAATACAGTGGATTTCATGAAGAATATTCCTCACTTAAAAAAATTTTGAAATTCAATCCAACATGATTTATAATATGTGATTGACCTTCCTTCAATAGAGGCTGTTAAAATTTTCTAAGGGAGGCTATTTGCCATGAGTTCCACTATATCGTTCCCATCTATGTGCACTAAGTCTCGAGGTAAATAATGCTGTTGTAGAATAGTTTCTGATTTATTGTCAAAGATAGTGCACGGCTGAGATTTCTATCACTATCATCAACCATGCTAGATGTGAAGGAATGGTATTGTATTTCTCAATTCAATTCAATACCGAAATTACGCGCTATGAATAATTATAAAGATTTGCTCATAAATAAATTAGTGGACGTGTCGCAAGTCTACCTAGACTACCAGATCGATGGACCGAAACCTTCACCATCTGGAAGCACAACTCTAATAGCCTTTGCGTTCTGTTCCAAAGTGCCAAGGATAACATTGTTTCCCCACCAGTCTGGTGCCGTGGCATTCGTCAAGTTCAAGGTCAAGAAGACCATCAACATACCCCAAGCTAATCCAATATCCAACCCAGCGGATAAAGAGTAGTTGTACTTGGACCACCAGTGGAACCACTTCTTCTTAATCCACCATCCGAAAACTAAACCAACAAAACAGTAAGAAGTATAGTTGTAAGCAGTCGCAGGTGGGATATAACCAGTACCAGAGAAGAAGACTGGCCAGTTCAAATATTTCACAATCGAGTTTGGCCATTTCTTCAATATCAACCAGTTAATGATTGGCAAGATGGCACCAACAAGGAAGAAGAATAGTAAACCGTAGTAGATTTGACCATGAGAAAATTGACGTTGTGGACCAATGACACCCCAAATGATTGAAGCGTTGAAGAAAACTGTCCCATTTGGACAAATGTAGTGGTTAACTTGCTCTGGATCACAAAGGTCACTAATGTTACCGTAAGCCCATCTCAAAACAGCAATTTGGACCAAAGATCCCCAAATGGTTGCAATCAATTGGGCGGCGAAGAGTACTCTTGGAGCAATCTTCATGTAGTGTCCCAACTTCATGTCTTGAGCAAATGTAACAGCTTGGTTGTTGGTGATGTATCCGAAAGTCTTGAAGAACATCATGGCCAACGGCTTACCTGGAAGCATGTAACCGATGATGAATTCAGTAACGACGTTCAAACCAACAGCAATGTTGGTAAGAGAGTAAATGATAGCAACGGGAAGCAAGAAGAATATAGCAATCAATAAAGCAACAACTAGGGCCCAGATTGGCATTTCAGTGTTCCAGACTCTGACGGTCACAATAGACAAGGCAAAGAAAACAAGAAAGACTACGGCGAACCACCAATCTGGAGCTTCTTTGTACAGCTTCATCAATCTGAAGTGGACATCCATCTTTTCCTTTTGTTTAATTTGGTTAATGATATCCTTACCGTGGAAGAGCACAGTGTGAACAACAGTAGCAGTGATTGAAGCGAACGACAAACCATAGGACATAGCAAATGTGGTAGACAAGAAGAGAGGGGAGTAAGCTTCATAAGCTTCCTTATTGAAAGTTAAAGTCTCTGAGTTAATAATCTTAGCAACCTGGTAACGCTTTCCGTATCTGTCGTAAGAAGACGACGACGAGATTGGTAAGTATTGAGCATACCAAGTGTTAGAATAATGGACAGCTGGGACAATGATCCAAAAGATAACCACCATGGATAAGAAAATGGTTGCAATGGTACCTGCTGGTGGAATCAAAGGAGAACCAATATAACCGGCAATCTGATTCCAGTCCAAAGCGATGTTGTTGGGGAACATACCTAAACCAGTTGCAGATCCGAATATTTGGTTGATGATTACATTGTTTGGCTTAATCCAAGTGATCCACGAAAAGTAGGACAACGCTTGAAAAATCCATCCTGGGAACCAATAGTAGACAAACGAACCAACAAAAACAACACCGAAGAAAGCAAGACGTGAAATCTTCCATCCGTTAACTTGATGGTTCTCATTGATGTGCATGTTCGTCAAGAAGGTAGCAGTAACTAAGTTAGATGGCCAGATAGCAGACGATGGGTACACGACAACTCTTCTGGCGATACCACCCAATGCAAATCCAATACATTGCGTGGACCAGATAGCAAGCAAGTCGAAACCCCAGCCAAAATCTTGGTGGTAGAACTGGTTTTGAGCCAACAAAATGTCAGTAGCATAAGCAGCACCTCCACCGAATGACACATTTCCCATAATAGTAATAATAGTATGTTCCTTAATGTTGAAAGGACCTGGGTTTAGTTCAGCTCCAAAAATCTTCCAGTTAGGAACAACTTTGGCCCAAGCTAGACCAATGGGCCAAGCAAGAATAGAGGTAACAAATGTAGAGATATAAGCAGAGGGTGCGTGCAAAGAAAACAAAACATTAATACCACAACCAATAGTTGTCATGATCATACCAATAGTCCAAGCTCTGATGGTGTTCTGAGGCAAGCTTGGGTCGTCGGTAGATGGAACAGCTGCTCTAACTTCTGGGTATGGAGAGTCATCTTCAACAGTAATAGTAGCATATTCATCTTCAATGACATCCTGAACAAGGTTAGAAGAAATAGGGTCAAATTCCTGTGACTTAGAAGCAACAAGTTCCAAGTTTACTGGAGAACCGGTTTCAAAGTCGTTTTTCTTTTCGTCTGAGTAAACTTCTGTAGAAGTTGACCCTGTGGACTTGAAAGCTGATCTGAGTTTTTCCATTTTTATCTGGTAATGTCAGTGAAAAGTCGTTGAGATCACAGAATGACAAGAAATCGAACAAGTCTTAGCTTTAGATGAGAAATAGTGTCTACCAAGAAAAAATACAAAGACAAAAAATTAAACAAGGAATCTGTCTTATTTATAACTGACAGTTAAGAAATCTTGGACGGGATGTGCCTCCACTTTTGAGTAGTGAGAACACTAATTTCTCGTATCGGGGCCCTATGCATACCCACATATCCATATGGCATAAAGTTGCGTGGCTCTTCAACCTTAATAATTTAGTCAAACGAATTTCACTGGATTAGCAATTCGCAATCATCGGTTTTTTGCAATATCATTAAATACAGGTAAAAAATAATCTGAAAAGAAGCTCGCCTGGTGCCGACCCCCGGAACTCGCTTATCAGACGCTTTGGGAAATTTGTTTCAAAAAGGTACGGAAATAACTTGTAATCAGAATTCTTCCAACTACTAGTACCTATGGCTAACTGCAAAGGGCCACACTGGTTGTATGATCTGGTAGGAGATTGAGTTTTAACTGCAACTTAACTTGGAACTTGGAACAGGCTGGGAACTGTTTGGACTGTTGGATTGTTGTGTCTTATTGTACTTCTCTGTACATTCTAAACGTTTGTGAGGAAGAAGATATCTCGTTCCTTTCTTTCAAAGACAGCGCTTCGTATTTCTAGTGTTCTAGAATTTCCTTTTTGGAAACTGAGTTAATTTAAACTTTCCGTATTTTCACTGTTTTGCGCTTGCAGATTCGCTATTTTGCAAAATTGCTTGCTTTTGACGTCCACAACCTGTGCATGAAGGGCATTTCTTGGTGACTATTGAAAAACATCAAAAAATTCTCTACTCCATAATTCTGCTATCGCCATCCATGCTTTTATAATATCACTAACTCAGTCCTCCGATTCGCTTTTCGAATTACACAATTTTAAGTGGACTTCACAAAGCAATTCCTCACTTAAAAACTACCCTGAAGCAATAATGCTCTATAGGATTTGCTTTAAATTCTTCAACATCGACTCCAGGCGTTCAAATTTTCTAAGGGAGGCTTTTATCCATGAAGTCCACTATTTTCAGTGAGACTTGTGCAAGGAGTCAGCTGATACAATTGTAACAAAACGTAGTATATGAAACGCCCCAGTAAATTTTTGTTGCTGCTTCCCCAAACAAAGCACACAGTAGAGAATACTCGCATTCATCGACCACGATAAGCAATGAAGTTAAGATCATTTCCTCGTTCAAGTCTATAACGAGGTGCTTAGACGCAATTAATAATTAATAAGATTTGTTCATATATACATACTAAATTAATAGGCATGTCACATATCCAGTCTGATTACCAGCTGGATGGACCGAAACCTTCACCATCTGGAAGCACAACTCTGATGGCAGCATTGTTCTGTTCCAATGTGCCAAGAATAACATTGTTACCCCACCAGTTTGGTGCCGTGGCATTGGTCAAGTATAAGGTGAAGAAGACCATCAACATACCCCAAGCTAATCCAATATCCAACCCAGCGGATAAAGAGTAGTTGTACTTGGACCACCAGTGGAACCACTTCTTCTTAATCCACCATCCGAAAACTAAACCAACAAAACAGTAAGAAGTGTAGTTGTAAGCAGTGGCAGGTGGAATATAACCAGTACCAGAGAAGAAGACTGGCCAGTTCAAGTATTTAACAATTGAGTTTGGCCACTTCTTCAAGATCAACCAGTTAAGAATTGGCAAGATTGCACCAATAATGAAAAAGAATAACAAACCGTAGTAAATTTGTCCGTGCGAGAATTGACGTTGTGGACCAATGACACCCCAAATGATAGAAGCGTTGAAGAAAACAGTACCATTTGGACAAGTGTAGTGGTTAGGTTGATCTGGAGCGCAAAGGTCACTAATGTTACCGTAAGCCCATCTCAAAACAGCAATTTGGACCAAAGATCCCCAAATGGTTGCAATCAATTGGGCGGCGAAGAGTACTCTTGGAGCAATCTTCATGTAGTGTCCCAACTTCATGTCTTGAGCAAATGTAACAGCTTGGTTGTTGGTGATGTATCCGAAAGTCTTGAAGAACATCATGGCCAACGGCTTACCTGGAAGCATGTAACCGATGATGAATTCAGTAACGACGTTCAAACCAACAGCAATGTTGGTAAGAGAATAGATGATAGCAACTGGAAGCAAGAAAACAATAGCAATCAATAAAGCAACAACAAGGGCCCAGATTGGCATTTCAGTGTTCCAGACTCTTACGGTCACAATAGACAAGGCAAAGAAAACAAGAAAGACAACGGCGAACCACCAATCTGGAGCTTCTTTGTACAGCTTCATCAATCTGAAGTGGACATCCATCTTCTCCTTTTGCTTAATTTGGTTAATGATATCCTTACCGTGGAAGAGCACAGTGTGAACAATAGTGGCAGTGATTGAAGCGAATGACAAACCATAGGACATAGCAAAAGTGGTTGACAAGAAGAGTGGAGAGTAAGCTTCATATGCTTCCTTATTGAAAGTTAAAGTTTCTGTGTTAATAATCTTACTGACATTGTAACGCAGAGCATATCTGTCATAAGAAGAAGAAGACGAAATTGGTAAGTATTGAGCATACCAAGTGTTAGAGTAATGGATGGCTGGGACAATGATCCAAAAGATAACCACCATTGAGAAGAAAATGGTTGCAATGGTACCTGCTGGTGGAATCAAAGGAGATCCGACATAACCGGCGATCTGGTTCCAATCTAAGGCGATGTTGTTGGGGAACATTCCTAAACCAGTATAAGATCCGAAGATTTGATTGATGATGACATTGTTTGGCTTAATCCAAGTGATCCACGAAAAGTAGGATAATCCCTGGAAAATCCATCCTGGGAACCAATAGTAGACAAACGAACCAATAAAAACAACACCGAAGAAAGCAAGACGTGAAATCTTCCATCCGTTAACTTGATGGTTCTCATTGATGTGCATGTTCGTCAAGAAGGTAGCAGTAACTAAGTTAGATGGCCAGATAGCAGACGATGGGTACACGACAACTCTTCTGGCGATACCACCCAATGCAAATCCAATACATTGCGTGGACCAGATAGCAAGCAAGTCGAAACCCCAGCCGAAATCTTGGTGGTAGAACTGGTTTTGAGCTAACAAAATGTCAGTAGCATAAGCAGCACCACCTCCGAATGACACATTTCCCATAATAGTAATAATCGTATGTTCCTTGATGTTGAAAGGACCTGGGTTAAGTTCAGCTCCAAAAATCTTCCAGTTAGGAACAACTTTGGCCCAAGCGAGACCAATGGGCCAAGCAAGAATAGAGGTAACAAAAGTAGTGATATAAGCAGAGGGAGTGTGCAAAGAAAACAAAAGATTAATACCACAACCAATAGTAGTCATGATCATACCAATAACCCATGCTCTAATAGTATTTTGAGGCAAGGTAACGTCATCGGTAGATGGAACAGCTGCTCTAACTTCTGGGTATGGAGAGTCATCTTCAACAGTAATAGTAGCATATTCATCTTCAATGACATCCTGAACAAGGTTAGAAGAAATAGGGTCAAATTCCTGTGACTTAGAAGCAACAAGTTCCAAGTTTACTGGAGAGCCAGTTTCGTAGTCGTTTTTCTTGTCGTCCGAGTAAACTTCGGAAGTCCCAGTGGACCTAAGAGCAGATCTGAGCTTCTCCATTTTTTCTGGCTATGTCAGTGAAAACCGTGACAAGAAATGGAAAGTATTAGCTAGCTTTAGATGAGATTTAGGGTCTACCAAGAAAAAATACATGAACAATAAATAGAGGGACCAAGGAATTTGTCTTATTTATATCTGACAGTTAAGAAATCTTGGGACGGGATGTGCCTCCACTTTTAGTGGTGAGAACACTAATTTCTCGGGGAGCCTTAAGCATATCCACATATCGATATGGCATAATGATGCGAGGCCGTTCAACGATAATAAATTAGTCGAACGAATTTCACCGCAATAGCAATTCGCAATCATTGGTTTTCGCAATATTATTTCCACCGACAAATACAGGTAAAAAATAATATGAAGAGAAGCCCATTTGATGCCGACCCCCGGAACTTGCTTATCAGACGCTTTAGGTGGGTTTGCTTCAAGCTAGGAGAGAAAACAACTGGTGATCTATGGAATATCTACCTGGGAACGAACTGGTACCTGTGGGTAGCTGCAAAGGGACCTACTGATTTGTATGATCTGGGACCAGATTAAGTTTTAACTATATTTTAACTTCGATCTTGGAACAGCTTGGGAAGATTTATGTACATGATGAGCCTGTGATGTGGAGAGGAGAGCCAATTCCGGTATACGTGGGAATCCAATAGCTAAACAAGTGCAATGAATATATCTAAGTCTGTAGCCAATACAGTAGAGTTTTGGGGCAAGTGACTAGCTGCGAAATTGAGTGTCACCAGATTTATTCTCTCAACGGCTTCTTCGACACTACTCATTGATACGGGTCCATAGATCACATTGGTAATAACATTAAACTGATCATTGTATGAGTCTCAGTATTTTTTTCTGCTGCTGAGCTCGATTCAAATAGAAAGTGCAGCCCGTCTCTGATTGAAATGCGCGAACCATTTCCGGGTATTTCTGTGAAATTCCGGACACTCATTTATTGCACCCGAGCTCCCCCATAAGCGTACGGCTCCAATTCTTGATTGAGCGGACCGGGTTGCTGGAACCATCCGCCAGACATGGGGAAGTTCCCCTTCTAGCTGATAGTGGTGCCATAGCAACTGGAGGATGAATTCAATGACTGGAGTCCACCCACTTTGTAACAAAAATAACTAATTTATTGCCAAGCACAAGATTCATACCATAATGCTTCGTCTAGGGAAAACTTCCAAGACATGTGAAGTTCTAAGACAAGAGATTCTCCTTGCATTTGAAATCCCTATTAGTTTCTGCTTTCAGCTAGCCTCTAGTTGCAATATGGATCTTAGCACCACCTATCCTATTAAACCTGAGTTGGTTACTATCTTTACAATATCTTATCTATATCCCTTTCGCAGATTAGAATTCCCTTGCCTCCAGGTGGCTTAAGATATCTCCTTCAAAAAGAGTGCAGGGGACTTCCGGTGGTCTGACCCTCGAATCCATCCAGGCGCACGGCACCAATTTTGCCTACCGCATTGGGAAAATACGTCAAACTCAACAGCATTCCTCACCTTTAGCGAGGTACAGAAAAAGTAATCTAAACCACGTGATCTCGTACAATATCATGTCAAGCGGGCTTTGTCGAACGAGTGAACATACCAAACATATTTCCCCCTCTGAAGATATGCAAAAATTAATCCCAGAGTGCAGACAAGAATGCTCTGGATGGCGATTCTGGTCTCTACGGTTGTTCCATTGTTTATAGGTACTTTCAAGTACTATTACGAGGCAAACTCTTCAACCGACATTCTATGTCAATAGACAGCAGTATAGCTGTATTATCGGCTTCGGCTACACATTCTACCCCGTTACTATTATTAGCCAACGGCAGTTCTGGGTTTCAAGTAATTTCTTGGTATTATGTAAGGCAATATTGTATGTACAACTCGACTCGTAGATTTCTTTTCTTTCGTAAAGTGACGATATTTTTGAGCGCCTGCTACTTCTAGATTGTTAATAATAGTTTTCGCAACTAAAAGGACATTTGTATAAAGATCACATTATGCAAAAGCTGGATTTATTTATCGAATCCAGCCCATTCTTTTTCTAAAACTGTATTCATATTCTCGGCCTCGTCTTCGCTTGTTTCTTCCACTATTGTCTGCGCAACGGTTTTAGATCTGTAATTGTCGTTTTCTATTGTCGGGATTATGGTCCCTTTTTCAAATTTCCTCTTCTCACTATCCCTTACAAAACAGGCTGCGAAAAATCCGATACCCCCATCTTCTTTCGGGTTGGCACGGACACAACCTCCGGCGAGCTTCTCGCATATCTTGTCGTCGCCGCCGGCTATTGAAGTGAACTCTTCTTTCCAACCTCTTCTTTCCCAATTCGGTATCACTTTCAGTCTGTCTTCCAAATGCCATCCTTTAGCCATTATTTCCGGGTCTGCCAAGAGGTCTACCACCACTCTTTCGTTTTCGTGTGGATGTATTGAACAAGTAGAGTAAACTACCTTTCTGGCACTGGGGAACAAAAGAGCATGCTTCACAATCTTGAACTGGAACCCAGCAAGCTTGTTCAATCTTGTAGTATCTATGTCTTGCTCTTTTTCTTCCTCTTTCTGAGAGTCTTCTAAAGCACGCCCAAAGATACCTGAACCACTACATGATGGATCAACTACAAAACCAGTCACGTTTGGGAAATCATCTTGTTTAGTTGTGGTGAAATCTGCATGGGTGATCTGAATAAGCTCCTTTTTCGACTTACCAGTTGCTTTCTCACACATTGTCTTCAAGATTTTGACTCTCTTGGAATCTCTCTCAAAAGCATATACAACAGAAGTAGGATCCTGAGGGAGAAAAGACGCTGAATGAGTGGTCTTGTTACCAGGGGCTGCACATGCATCTATAACCTCAGTATGGATATCAGAACTGTCCAGGTTAAGTATATAACCAGGGAAACAAGATGCTCGATCTTGGATAATAATCTCTCCATTGATATAAGCCTGGGTAGAAGTCAATTTCTCACGCGGATGGATACCGTACAAGTTCGGTATATATTCGTCATGATAAATAAAACCAGTCGCTTTAATATCGTCTATAGAGTTTACTGGTTGTAAGTGCTTGAAAAGTTCGTTCGTTCCAAACACATTCTCTGGGGATGTCGCTTTGATGGTATTGATGCGGAACCACCTAATAGGAGTCTCGTCTTCGTCAGCTTCTTTCGTAGGAAACTCACTGGCAGATTTAACCTTGTATTTTAATTTCAATTTGGTGAACTCAGCCTGAAGTCTGGTCTGATGTTGTAGAAAGGCATCTTTGATGGGATGTTTTCCCAGCTGAATTCTTCCTTTGGCTGAAAATACTAAATCGTGCACTAAAAGTAGTAAAAGTTCATCACTAATCTTTAATTTCTTCGTCTGAAGGCTTTGTTTTATTTTCGATTTCTTGATAATCGTCTGGATATATTCCTTATATTTCAAAGTAGAATATACGAGAGCAAATATATGCTTGGGAGAGTTAGTCAACTTCGAATCATTGAAGATTCGGGATTGAAGACTTCCAGCACGCTCATTTGGCCTCAAGAACTTCTCTGCCTCGAAATAAAGCTTCATTGTGGCACTTTCTGACTCTCTAATCAAATCGGAGAACCTTATTTCTCATACTCTAGTATCTAAGATGATCTTCGCAACTTTTCAGTGCGGTTACCCGGCCACAGTGGAGTATACCGAGATGAACCAAACTGCATTACTGTACAGTAGATTTCAAAAGATTAAACCTCTCCTAAAAACAATTTAGCCTGTATTAGAATTTACTTGAGCTAAAGGGGGATTTTGATTTCGCGTGTTTTACTCGGATGTCTCCACTTTCAAAATTTGTGAGCTTGCTTACAAAGTAATGCGCCCTCTTCAAGATTAACGAGCTAGTTTAAGAATTGAGGTTCCCTTAAGATAATGAGTTAACCACATTGAAATCGGGTGCTCCAATAGCAAAGAAGATTTGCCAACTTTGAATTTGATGAACCTATTTGAAAACCGATGATCCAGGAGGAGCAAATTCGTGATTGTATATCAATTAGATCATTTGATAGTAGTACTAATATTATAGAGTTTGGTCAGGTTTTCACAACTCACAATACTCAAGGATTAAAATTTTAACACATGACTAAAGTAATTTTAAGAAGGATCAAATTATTCAATAGGGGATCATAATTTTACGTTATGGCTCATGGTTTTTGCACCTATAGCTTTTCTTTGATAACAGGCGCAAAAAAATCAGTGAAGGAGATTCAAATCAGAGAGGGAACATATTATTCCCAAGTGCGACATCCATAGTAGATAGAGCTCAATGAGATTTACGATGTGGTTCAAGCAAATTCTACTACAGGCTAAAATCTTTTTAGTGGAGGTTTAATTTTTTGAATTCTACTGTAACTGAAACTTACTAATGACGCATGCGCAGAAGACTCCGGATTCGATCAATTGAGTTCCGCATTAAATATTGCTCCCTAACTCCTTTTTGCAAGGTATTAATTGAAGTGTTTTTCCGAGCTTCTGATATGATGATTCAGCAGAGATAGAGAAAGCTTTTCTTGCGTTAGCAACAACTACATTCTATCAATAGAGGCGTAATCGATGCTCGCAAGCATCAAGTTTGGAATTATTAACAGCTAACCCAGCTGAAGTTATAGCAAGTTCTGAAGATGTTGCAGGTTCTGAAGCGATATTATCTTCAAATTCACCGTTTTCAACGAAAGTTCCACTCAAAATAATGATTTCTTTTGTATCTTAGTATTATTCAACAATATCTGGACAGCCGAACAACATTAATTATACAGAGAAAGTAGCCAAATATTCTTTTATTCATTGTTATCTGTTTGTTCATTGTTATTATGTTTCTATTTCGTATCTATCTACACTTTCGAATGTCAAGAAAGTTGAATTGTGTACGAAACGTTTTACAACCCAAATACAATATAGAGTTGAAATTAAAATGTCTTGTAATGGAACTTGTATTTAGCTTTACTTACACCATGTATATACTTTCTGTCTAATGTTTGATTTATACTTAGTATGGAAGCACTTGTCCATCATAGTTAAGGAAAGACCCATTCTTTTCTTCATTTAAATCCTCAATTAATTTAGATAAGAATGCAGCACTCTCAGCTGGAGTGATGGCCAACAGATCGATAAAGGCAGCAGCTTCCTGATTTTTAGCTTTTATGTCATCCGTGACCAATGCAAACAGTTCGGTCAGAACAACACCTGGATGAACTGCAATGACAACGAAGCCTTCCAGAGCGAGTTCAGAACCAGCTGCTTTGGCGACAAAATTGAGTCCAGTCTTCGAAACACCATACGAATCTACAGGGAACATAGAATTAAAACTTGCAATAGATCCTGACAACGAAGATACAAAGACCACCTTCTTAGTATCTCTTTTCTTTAAGTATGGGTACAATTTCTGGAAAAGAAGAATTGGACCCAAAGTATTAACCTTAAAGTGCTCATTCCATGCTTCCACTGAAGTAGTAAGGATTGTTCCATTGGCTTCAAGATAGATACCCGCATTCGAAACAAAGACGTCGATACCATCCGTTACATCCTTTACTTGCGAGTCAATGGCTTCAATAGAAGCTTGATCACCGACATCCAACTTGAGAATATGAAGATTGGAATTCTTGACAGCCAACTCAGATAAATCTTTAGCTGCAGCTGGAGCTCTAGCGGTAGCCAAAACGACATTGGCTGAATTGGCTTCGAGGATATTTTTGGCTAATTCGAAGCCAATTCCACGATTAGCACCTGAGATGAAGTAAGTCTTTCCTGCAGTCATAATTGATTGATTTGAAGTGATTAGAGTAAATTAATTTCAAGTCGTTAAATGGTGGAAATTGTACCTATTTATATTGTAGAATTCCAAAACTGATTCATGTTGACATAGCGCATATTAAAGCATCTGAGTTGAATAAACATCCTGGTAAATCTGTTTTTGCAACTGAAGTTTACTAATCACGCATGCACATAAGTACACCAGACTTGATCAACCGACGTCGGCTTTAATTATTACCCCAAACTGCGGATTTAGTGAGCATAGTCTCTTCTTGCAACTGAGGTTTACTAATCACGGTTCCACAGAACCTCGTCTCGATAAAATGAGTTCGGAATTAATTGTTTCTTAATTTGGATATTGTAAAGACTCGGGAAATAATGGCGACATTCCTTATTTTTATATTGATCTGCTATTCATAACTTTTTATGCAATTGTGGAATAAAGTACAGTAGATTTCAAAAAATTAATCCTCCCGTAAAAAGTATTTAGCCTGTACTAGAATTTGCTTGAGCCAAAGAGGGAAATTGATTTAACCTGTCTTATCAGGATGTCTTCAGTTTCAAAAGTTGTGAGCTTACTTACAAAGTAATGCCCTCTTCAAGATTAATGAGCCGGTTTAAGAATTGAAGCTCCCTTAGGAAAATGAGTTAGCCACATTGGAATTGGATGATCCAACCTGAAAGAAGATTTACTAACTTTCAAATTGGTGAACCTACTTGAAAACCGATGATCCAGGAGGAGCAAATTCGTGATTGTATATCATTTAGATCATTTAAGAATAGTACTAATAGTATAGAGTTTGGTCAGGTTTTCACAACTCACAATACTCAAGGATCAAAATTTTAACATCTGACTAAAGTAATTTTAAGAAGGATCAAATTATTCAATGGGGGATCATAATTTTACGTTATGGCTCATGGTTTTTGCACCTATAGCTTTTCTTTGATAAAAGGCCCAAAAAAATCAGTGAAGGAGATTCAAATCAGAGAGGTATTATTCCCAAGTGCGACATCCATAGTAGATAGAGCTCAATGAAATTTACGATGTGGCTCAAGCAAATTCTACTACAAGCTAAAATTTTGTTAGGAGAGGTTTAATTTTTTGAAGTCTACTGTACTACATTTCTATTATAAAGGTCATTGCGTTCATTTTAGTATTGCAAATTTCGTTAAGGTCGTATATATCGTGCAATGTTTTTTGCTGTTACTCTGGTTTCTGGTTCTGGATATCCAATTTGATGATCTCTGCCGGATCCTGATCTGGCTCTACCCATTCGAAGTTCTCGCCGTGGGTAAACCAGAACTCGAGGAAAATCAATTCCTCTGCTAAATCGTTGAATACCATCTTCCGGCTATTCAATTCAAGTTTAAAGTACTGCTGGAGCTCGACTATATCCTTTTCCTCTTGGAATGTCTGTGAGCTGTGATCAACTAATGAGACTTCTAAACTGTCGTTAGGTAGTTCCAATATATACTCATTCTGGTCAAACAATTTGAGGTTAGAGAGCTTGCGTACTTGGCTATGGTGGTAGTTTTTGATATTCACTTCGTTGTGCTCTTCGAAATGTGTAATAACAGTGTTGATAGCGAGCAACTCATCACGATGTAAATACTGGAAAAGCATGGAAACGTAAGGTCTCCAGCTGATTCTGCCTAAATTTTCAACGGTGTTTAACCGTAAAAGTCCGTACATCAAAATGCCTGCAGTTGCAGTATTTACCGAGAAGAGAGCTAATATCGAAACCAAGGGAAAAAGTACAGCTTGTACTACAGTTACTACAGCAATGTACAGAAAGCAACCAAACAAGCATTTACCGATTTGATGTCTTCGTAGCTCCAAATAAGATTGGCAATTGAAAGTTAAATCAATCAACTTGAAACAATTCTGGTAATCCTTTCTGTCTAACAACAAACGCAAAGCTGTGAAAATCAATGTTGGTTCAGCTTTTTGCTTCAAAATGCTGAATTGAAACCCTTTCGCTCCTACATCTATTACTCGCGCTGTACTTGAAGGTTGCGGTTGAGTAATGAGATATGAACGAACAATCTCAGGACTCAATGACTGATTCAGAAGCTTGTCAAATACAAAATTGTATAGTTCATTTTCAATAATGCTGTTGCTAGGACTCAAATTGAGATTGAGAAAGTCATTTCTGGATCGTGTCTGTTGGAATGTTGGGCTCAGATTCCAGTTCTGTTGCTGCAACAGTCTATTTGCTCTGATGCAATCTATTAGAATGGTTTCTCTGAATTTTCCATTCTGAGCGATGTAATGTTTTGCCCCTTTCAATCTCCTGGAGTACGATTCATAGTTAAGTGGAGAATGTGAAAAATATGATTCCGGTGGTTTCCAATTGGATGTAGAGAGGAATCGTCGTATTCTGATCATCTTTACATGAATTTGGACAAATGGAATCAACTTTCTATTGAATAACTTTCAATAATGAGTTATAAGAAATCCCTTGTACGCCAATAAGAATATCAGTAAATATCACAATTGTGAGACTATCTCAAGAAATTAAAATGTAAGTTGAATGTTCATCTCTACGAATTATTATAGCATCAAATAAATCAGCATACTGCATATAAAAATATATATACATTTTGAGTGTTAGAACCACAACTAGTAACATTATTAGTAGTCGAATAGCAAAATGGTATTTTCTATTCCACTAGATCGTACTGTAGTGATATATGTACAACGGTGCAATGTCATCACTTCTAATAAAGTATTTGAGAGAAGTATTTATATATATAGTTTTAGCAACTATTTTCCAATATTGAACTAAATTACAATAAAATTACAATAAAAAAATTGATTTCTTTCGTAAAAGATTGCACAATCAAATACTCTCTGCAGGTCAACACCTGATACCGATAAATACATGATGCCGCTATAAGCTGCCGCCCCGACTTGAACATTTTACAATAAAAAGTTCCATGCTAATCAACAATACTCTCGCGTGCATAGCCGCTGAAGGAAATTATGCCAAAAACGAATTATCGTTAAAAACTTCAAAAATATGAAGAAGCCTACTGCATATGGGAATTTAATTATACTTCCTGATTTGGCCCATTTATAAACACTTTACTCCAAGATTCGATATTCACTCTTCAGCTTTTTTAAAAGCTGCAATAAGAAGCTCTTTTCACTCCTATTTTCTAGAACTTACATAAACTCACTTTTGAAACTTTTCCAGCCATAAAATATCGCCCAACCGCTATGGATCCGCCAAACAAAATGGACCCCCTTGGCTTCTTGGGTCCTTCTCCTCAAAGCTCAATTAATTCGATTGAATTTGACAATCATCTCGTATCCATGGCTGCGGACCACAAGTCCAAGAAGGCAGACGCCTCCGAGTTCTCCTACCTGGCTTCAGAAAATTTGAATACGCCTCAATCGTCGAAGAACCAGCCACAGGAACCTGACCAACCCACCTCTGGCTCCAGCAAGATCGATTCTCTGCTCCTCCACTTAACAAACCAATCTGGAACCAGTGGATCCGAACAATCAAAGAGTAAAATGGCCATTGATCTACACGACTTCCAAACTCCCGTGCTCCAAGGTGAAGATTTCCTCCCTAACCTTCATCTGCCAAGTCTGGATTTTAGCAAATTCAAAGTTCCCAGAACAAGGGAATCGTACTTATCCCAGTATTCCGGCAAAGTAGACAAAGTCGACGATATGGGAGCACAGGCAACTGTTAAACTTGTCAGGCATGATAGCACCAAGAATGATGACAAATCCAGAGGTGTTTCGACCAACTCAGCTTCTCCAAGCCAGATGTCACTTCAATCTGAAAAGGAAACTTCCATCAAACTTGGTAAGCTTCCTACAGTTAGCAAGTCCCACTCACCAGAGGAAGACTCTAAGCTGCCTGACATTTCATACACAACCAATATTGAAGGATCCGTTCCTCCCAGGTCCAACAGGCGGCCCCTTTCTCTGGCGGTTTCTTCAAGTTTAGAAAACGATCATCTGAACGAAGACTTAGAGCAGAACATGGAAAAGAACATGGAAAGTACTCCAGAAACAAAACTTAAACAAAGACGTTCAAGAGCATTTTCGGGTACTCTAAACCACGATCTCGACCAGTTAATGCTCAGTGCCAGTTCCTTGAAATCTCAAGAGGCTCATGAAGAACAACAACCAAAGATAGCTGGCACTTCTGCCAAGCTCGCTAGAGAAACGGATGTTGAACCAACTACACAAGATGGTTTCCAAGGGTTTGGAGGGAAATTGTCGGAGTCTGACATTACTCTTGGGCCAATACAACGCCCACAATTGCAAGAAATTCCCAATGATGAGTCAGACATAGGAAACATCAAATCCGTTAAGTCCATCAAATCACACACAAGTGTAAGATCTGGACCACTGGAACCTAGTCGAAATCCAAAGGATTCTACAGACACATTCCAGACCGCTGAAAGTCCAGGTGGTGAATTGCATTCCGAGAAGTTGAGATCCAAGACACCAACTTCAATCCTTCCACCAAGACCTTCCCTAGACAATATCATGAGAGCTAGAGAAGCTTCCGCAAGCTACCAAAATAAGGAGCTGGCTGATTCAGAAGAAGACGAAAATGCCACTGCCAAGTTGGAAGAAGTCGAGTTAAAAGAGGTAAATCAGAAAGATCAGGAATTGGATGTTACCGGTGATCCAATTGTTACTCCTCACATTAACCAAGGAAATGACGACGAGTATTTCGATATTGAAGAGCCCAGATTGGTCCACAAACCGTCGAGAGGAAAATCCGTCAAAGAATCCACCAGACGACATGCACACAGGAAGTCCAAAACTATCAAGACGAAACAGTCGAAGGGCACTTCAGCAAACTTGAAACCCTTCTCATACAATACCTTGATAAATTTGCTTGAAAGCATGAACGGAACAATCATTGGTGAGGAATTTTCCCAATTAAACTTGCCTGTAAAAGAGAAGCAATTAATAGAAAAAATCGTAGACTCCTTGTCCAGATTAACACTGGACATGGTTCTTGATCAAAGCAGATACGATGTTGGCATACAGAGATTGGAGAAAGCCTTGCGTGTACTCGAAGGCTTTATGTGATAATAGTTTGTACTTAGATTATTTATAATCGTGCTTCAAATGTATACTTTAATAGTTATATTATCTTATGTATTAAAGCCAAAAATCGATACAATATAATTATAATACATCTCAAATTTACAGCTGGATTGCAATTCCTAGACTGTATCATTGGTTATACTTGCCGCTCGATTCCGCTTGCAAGTACAAAACGAAACAATTGGCTATTCTCACCATCAACTCACCCACTAAGCTTGAGTTAACCAAGAAGTCATAATTCAACTTGATCAATTGGTGAGCATGAACATCAACAGAACCGCTGTTACTGTAAGCTGGTGTCTGCACCTGCGATTCAATTTGGCTCTGTTTTTGATTTTCCAAGTCATACTCGTTGATAGATTTGAAAATCAACTCAAAAAGCTTCTTATATTTCAAATTCTTCGAGTTAAGATTATCCTTCAAGGAAATTTTGATCAAATTCTTGCTTACTTTATCGAACTTGTTGCTCTTGAAACTTAAACTGATCACTATCTTATCCTTGAATATCTTTTTTGATGAATTGGGAGTCTGGTAGTTCATATGGAAAACATACTGAATCAAGTTCAACGTGGTGAATTTAATGTCGAAATTCAATTTCGATAATCCATTGCTCAATTTGAACATGCTTTCGGGTTTTCGTAACTTCTTTTTGATTGTTTGTACTGATTTTAAAATTGGATTAATTTCCTTCAAATACTTAATAATACCAACAATAGAAGTTCTCTTGTTTTCATCGTAGAGTTTGTCCTCGTCGATGGCAAAAAAATCATCCGAGTAGTAATTGCTCAAATATTTGTTCAAGTAGTCTAATATCAATTTTACTTCAGGATTGCCGCCATCTTTCATTTCCTCTTCGCTGATTAACTTGATAGAATCAGTAGCCTTTTCGGGGAGCTTGATAATCAAATTGTCCAAATTGTCATCAATCTTAATGATAATATCGTCGACGGAGTTATTAATGATTTGGATTTTGTTCTTATTTAGCTGATCCAAAATCTTTATCAATTTGTTCAACTTATTTAAATTGTTGAAAATCTTGTCCAATAAATGATTCGATGCCGCTGAAGATGAATCAGCACCTGATACTTCGATTTCTCCACCGCTTGATTTACTTGACAAGTTAATCAAATCGTCGATCTCAAAGAAATTTTTGACTTCGTCTATTTTCAAATTCAATTGCAAAAAGTTTTCTGGAGAATTTCTTATAGACAAGTTTCTTAATTTACCAAAGAGCTTCAACTTCAATTGTGTCAAGCTATTCAAATTGATCAACTTAATTTTCAAGAATAAACTGGTAGCAGAGTTGTAAACAGGAAGCAAGTTATTGTCGTTGTAGATCATGATAATTGACTCATAGATCAATGGCTTCTCTTTTGGTTCCTCCTCCAGTTGGTCGTCGATCATGAATTCTGCTATATCGATCTCTTCCTTGACTTTCTTATCTTCTGCATCTTCATCGTCTGGAATCTTATCAATGTTAAACTTTTGCAAGATGAGGTCGGTGTTGTCCACCTTGAGGAACTTGATATTCCGCTTGAACAATTCTTCAAGAAGCATGTGGTCTATAATCATGTTTGAGCATGCTGTCGATAAGTTGTTGAAGAATTCAAAGTTTAAGCTTGTAGGCTCGACTCCATCGTAGACAGAAACAGTGTTGTCATCAAATTCTACAGAAGGTGTGCTTTCGTTTAAGCGTAACTTTTGAATCCACTGAATTTTCCACTCACCGCTAACAGACTTGATTCTAGCTACCCACCAGAAAGTAACTGACGTGACTCCACTGACAAGGTTAATCAAAAACCAGCTGGAGGGCCAGTTCTTGCGTCTATAGAATTGAATTTTGTTGACATTGACATTGTACTCAAGGCCGTTAGCAAAGAAGTTGGAGAGTCTATTAATTTCGTAGTCGTTGAGGTTGATGATATCATTGTTGATCCATTCAGTGGTCAATAATCTGTTGTGAATCTCCTTGTTGAAGATTTCCAATCGTAACTGAGTTAATCCATCGACAATTGTATTCACCATATCACTCTCAGCTACGAAGTTCTTGTTTTTGACTATTGTGGGAGGTGAATTGATTTTCTTTGCAATCTGATTTTGAACTGGACAGGGATCGATAAAGTAAAACAACCCAGTCAATGGATTGATACAGAAAATTGTTGATTTAGTTGGTGACGATTTGATCAAGAGCTGATGTGGTGTAATGTAGGAGACTTGGTCGGGGTTATCAGCCGAGTTCAACTTTGCATCTAGAGAATTGAACACTTTACTCATAAGTAACTCTGAATGCTTGTTTACTACTATGTTCAATATTAGATCCACATTCAAGTCTTCTGGCTCCTCGATGTCGTCTGTAGAGTCATTCTTCTCTTCGTCACCTTCATTGGAGTTCTTGAGATGTTTGTTAAAGAGAGCGGACAACTCGCTATTGACATTGTATTTTCCATTCTTGAACCACCGGAAGTTGAGGTTATAGTTGCGGTCGATTCCAAGTTCAATAAACGATTTCCAGCCCTTGGACAAGTATTGGCCAGACCAGTAATTGAGTATAATGAGCAGCTTGCCGTTCTGGTAGTTTACCTGGAGATTGTTCCTCCACCTGGTTATGATTTGTAGCTCCTTCAATTGCTTGGCAATCAAGTACAATTTGAAGGAGATTGAGAATTTGTGAAGAAGGTCGTACAAGCCATGTAGGCCCTGGTTCAAGAGAATGTTGTTTACAGTCTTTTCAAGGTTCTCGTGGCTCGAGCGGGGCAATTTGGTGACGATCTTGTTGTCTCTATGGGTAATTAAGGAGGTGTCTGGATTGATTCCAAAAAGGAACTTGAAGTCGATGAAGTAAAAAGGAGATTTACTATAGTCGTGATGTGATTCTATTATGATATCGTTTGCTACTGTTATAGAGACCTGAAACTCATTTGGCACCGAGAAGTATATTCGGCCATCTTTTATGACGTAGTTGTTGATGAACCGTTTTGGTATGTCTATCAAAGCGATCCGTGTCATCAAAATGAGATTCAAGTCTTGCATCACTTCCAAAGTCTTCTCCAGGCTAATCTTGGGAATCTTGATATAATTGTAAGAAGGTAGCTGAGGTCTTCCTTTGAACAACACCTCCAAACTGGTGATCAAGTCCGAGTTCGGTAACTTTGCTCCACTGTAGCCGTTAAGGGCGTTAAGCTGGAAAGTGAGTTGGTCGAAGTAGAACTCCTGCAACCTCAACCAATTTAATAAGTCAATGAATTTCGATACGTCTTTCGAGTTAGCAGCCCATTTCACCAAAGTGTATATCTTGATGAAGTCTTGCCGTAACGCAATAATGAGCTCCAAGAACTTCTTTTTACGTACCGAGTCATCCTCGCTATCTTTGGTGGATGCTAAGTTTTCCACAAGAGTCGTGATCTGCTTGAACGCTTCCTGGGTGTAGAATTTCAATACGTTGGAAAGCGGGATCACGTTGTTCGTAATATGGGGAAGCTCTGGCGGACGTCTGTTCATTGCCGAACCACTTTTCACCACTTTAGCCGTTGGCTCTACACTGTCTACATCTTTAACAACTTGGGAAACGTTGTCGCTAACCAAAGCTCCATTGGCTCGACTTCTAGCTAGGACGCTTACGTCGCCGTGGATCTCGTCCATGGTCATGTGATACGCGTGGAAACTTTAGCTTGTTGTGAATTTTGGCTATTTTTGCACTTAATTGATTTCGTTGCGGAAACTTCTAATTGAAATTAAATGAAATATGGAGAACGCCGGCGTCAGACCTTTGGGCGCATAAAAATTGGAACTTGTGTTTCGTCCACAAACACGAGCTGGCACGTCTATACGGTCTTTCCAGGCGATAGAGTTGCACACGGAAAAGAATTCGTCCGATGAAGAGGCACTGTCGTTTCCTATGAATATGTATTTTTTGGTGGAGATGGTTTGGCACGAGCGCGACATTGTCAGAATGTCGTACTAATACGAATATTATGTGCAGGTGTGGGGCGGTTGATAATAGACCGAAGTAAATGTCCAGAGGAAATATTGTGAATCATGGGATTCTAGCCAAACTATAAATCGGTCTTGAGGGTTTAGAGTGTACAAATTATGGTACGAATCGGAACATTTTTGAGACTTGTGAGTTTAGATCTCGTTCTCCATTCTTCACTCTCTACTTTATTTATTGTTATATGCACAATTACATATATACTGTACCATCTCTAGCAAATAAAATATATGGATATGCTAGACTTACAAATCACCCTCCAATAACCGATTCAATAATTGTAATCCCATAATCGTTCAGAGTTCTTTTTCAGAATTCTACTTTTTACATCTACATTTACATATCTCTAATTCTTCTATCGTATATTGTCGTCATAATGATACAGCGAGGTAAAGCATGTAATAATAGCAGGGAGAAGTGAAGCGAATGGTCGTTGTCTATGATACGAGCTTGGCTCGTGGTATATTAGTTTAATTAGTACTGCTGTTGCAGTGGGAGTATTGGATAAAATGCGGTGGAACAAATTCTTCGATCCATCGGAACTGGTCCTGGGCAAGAATGTCTCGGATGGCTACTCGTTTGTCCTTTCTCACTAGAAGTAAGTTCACAAGCATTTGGAGATCACGGAAAATGTCCTTGATCTCCGGTTGGATGGAATTGTCAGCCAAGTATTCGTTGACTTTGAACCAATCCCAGTCGATCATGGCAATACGGTGAGCCGAACTGTTTCTCAGTCTTTTACGCCTGAGAACTGAGGGTGAGATGCCACTTAAGTTGGCAGAGTCGAGCGGTGGAAGATCGAACGGAAGTCTGTTTTCTAAGATCGAGTATATGAGAACTCCTACTGACCACGAGTCAGTCAAGAAGCCATTGTATTTTACTCCCAAGAGCACTTCCGGGGCAATGTAGTCCTGAGAGCCACACCGGGTGGAAAGGTACTGGTCTTGTGTTTTGAGCTTTTTGGAAAGACCAAAGTCGCTCAAGTTAGTGAACGCCGGAAGTTGCACTGGAACATCAACCGTCATCAACTGCACCAACTCTCCAGCCGTGTAGTTCAAGAGAATGTTCTCGAGCTTGATGTCACGGTGGATAATGTTGTTTTCGTGCAAATAGCCGACGGTTACAATGAGTTCACACACCATTCGTTTCACAACGAGCCAGTAGAGTAAGTCATGCAAATGGTCCTGCTGCTTGTTAACAGTAAGATATTGCAAGAGAGTTCCGCCAGGACAGTACTGGAGGAAAATGAGCTGGTCGTTGCTACGAACTACGTTGGCATGCTCAGCCTCGGATACCAGCTCGTCTTCTCCATCACTGTCGTAATTTTCTACAGTCGGTATATCCAAAGTAATGAAGTAATCGAGCAATGTCGTAATACACGGAAAAGGAGCGATTTGCGACAAGATGCTCAATTCTCGCCGAATGAACAGTTTAAAATTAGCCATCTGACTTCTGCTCTCTAGCGGCACAGTGATCGCCTTGATTGCCACAAGCAGATCGCCGGAGCCGGCCAAGAGAACCGTGCTGAAGTTTCCGGAGCCAATTTCGCCGATATACGTGAAATTCATATTCAAACGTTGCGAATAAAATGATTTCTGGTAGAACTTCGATTTTGGAGCTGATCCTACTGCGAGTTCTTCTTCTGGAGAAGTCGCAACAACAGATTTGAGAAACCGGGGAGGTGTGGACGGTGGGGGAGTTGGAGTTCCGCGTGGAGATGTTGGATGTACAAACGGACTGGATACAAACCGTTTGGTGGCAGTCGAAGTAGGTCCATCTAGAAGCGAGTTCCGTCTGCCCAACGCCGGAATGGGCTTGTAGTCGGAAATTACTCTGTGCGGGACTATTGAAACGTCTTCACGGTAATTATTATGCTGGGAATTGGCATTATTATTAATTTGATTTTGAATCTGAGTTCCGGTTATATTCTGAGTATTATTGTTGGCTAACCTTGTTTTCGGAGACCGCTGTTTCTGGACCGCGAGAGTCGAGGTCTCCTGAATTGGCGAATTATTGAGAAGCAGTGAATTGGCCAGAAGCGTCAGATAGTTGATAAACAGCCCGTTGTTGAGTACAGGTGTGGGAAGCTGAGCTATACGGTCGAAACTGGTTGCTGAATTCGAAGAGGTGGAAAACCTGACCGGATCACCGAGCTCCGGTGAGAGGTCACTGGCTCCACTATCAACTCTGTTGCTGAAAGTGCCGCTCTGGTAGTTATTGCTATGGTCAGGGTCTATAGAGTTCTGGTTGCGTTCAGAAGTAGCAGGTTTTTGACCGGGTTCACTCGCAGTGACATCTGAGAGCAGGGTATAGCTTCCGTTGTTCCGCACGACGTCCGTCTCAATCGTGTCGATCTGGAGTCGTAAGTTATTTCGATATTTGCTTGGTGTTGGCGGATTTGGCGAGTGATAGATGTTTCTAACGTCTTCGTCATCGCCATTTTCCGGTGGTGAAAGAGGAACCAAGAGCTCCTTAATCGCTGTCTGCCGTGCCTGAGTGTGGGCCATTGTACTGAGGATCTAGTAGGGCTTCTAGAGGGTTATTGGCGAATTAGCAAACGTTGGTATATTGGCCCAAACAGTGGTAATAGTGGAGACTGGGGAAACGGCACGTGCCTCGAGTTTCAGTGTTAGGAAATAGTATTAAGAGGGTCTGGCCAGTCTTGAAGATGCTGGTAACCTTGCCGCAGTTAAGGAGTGTATTGGAGATGAAGGCGACTATTATATATCGAAGAAGAAGTAGAAGCAAATAGTATAGGGGACGGGTGTTTTTGAAGATAGTAAAATTGATCACAGTTCCGGGGGGCAGGAAACGGCCGGAAAGACGGTTAGATGGCGGACAAAAAATTAATGACTGGCAAATGACACAGAATGGGGCGGCGGTGACACTTATGCGAGACGATGCGAGTCGGGGAGGTGTGCATACAGTAAGAATATTATAAGCCCATTAGCGCGAGCGGCGCCAGCAGCAATAAAGTACATTTTCGTATGGGAAATGCCATAGAAGATGAAGGGAGGATGAAGTTTGGAAAGAATAAAATTGGCAGTAGTATGATATATTGTATCATTTGGCAATCTAAATAGAATCACAATTGTTATCAGGTGCATTTGGCGATTTCCCTCATGTTTTTTCTTTTTCTTGATAACGAATTCCTTCATCATTTTTCGTTTCTCAAGCAGTAATTTGACTCAAGAATATTATGTCACAAAAATCAAATAGACGATATGGTCAAAAAATACAGTGTCCTTTGCACAGCAATGGTGCTGCATTTTTGTTTACCATGTAGGAAGTAAATTTGGCTAGTTTGAAGAAGATAAACTTGAAGACTGATTGGTGGAAACATGTGCTATAGAGGGTTACAACGACACAAACTACAACGATCTCCAGAGCATTCCCGTATGACTACAAAGTACCATTAATTCTGGTGGGTACGTACGAATGTGGTAACTCCGCTGTATTGTTATGTGCATTATACGCCTGCAAGTGTGCAATTATTTCGACTTAGCTGCCGTTAACAATTGCGCGTGTCTCCAGTAATACTTCCTGTTTGGGCCAGTGCAGGAACTATAACGCGAAGTCTTTGTTGACCCAAACAGAGCCATGCGAGAATTGAGGAAATTGGTAGCCCAATCGAGCAACGAAGCAATTGTGACAATAGCAGGTGGTCCGTGGATATGTAGCCGATTCTTTGTCAAATTGGCTACAGACAAGACCAAAAATTGTTCCTTGCAATAACTACTGCAGCAGCTGACTTGTGCGTAAAAATAATTGGGAGATGGCTGGTCAAAAGTAGTCTGTAGCCAATGGCGTACAGTTGCTGTTGCAACTCCTCTGGTTTTTTTGGGTATAAAGCAGGCAGATGGCTGCGAGCGGTGATGTAGGATCGTCTGACTAATCGTAAGATTTGGCTCTGGCGAGTTCCTTAAACTGTGGATGTCAATGCAAATGAGATCTGAGAAATATTTGCGGAGGAAATAATAAGAAGAATGCGAAAATGTTCGATTAAGGTGATGAAAGAAGTGTCTTACTGGCCGTACAAGAGATCGACGAGCTGACGAAGAGTTGAAGATTACCGGGGTAGGTCTGGAATTATATCATACCCTTTGATTCGATATTTAGTAGAATCGTGATTCTAAGATGACTCTAGCATTATCTTGAAACTTCGTTTTATAAGTCAAATAGTTAGTAAAACTTTTGAATTGATTCATTTTATTCTGAAAAGGTATCTGATGTATCAAGTTACTATTTTTCGTCTACCTATTTGGAAATTTCATAATCTTCTGATAATATCATAATTGCACATAAAATTCATAATCCGCAAATTAATTCTAATATCTACGAAGTATTCCAATATTTTATTTCCATATAAATTTACAGATACAATAAAACGACATTAGAAATCCAGCGAAAAATACCTAACGTTGCAAAAGTTACTACATCACAGAGAGAGCCACTAAGCTTAAGTCTTCCAATATGCAATCGTTATGGCTCATGCTACAGATAATTTAAAGATTGGAATCCGCATAATAGTACGACCCCAAGAGTAGAGATGGTAGTATTTTCAAAATCCCCATGAAATTTTTATCATTATTACTATTATCATTTTACCTCCCTATATTGTCCCATTGCCATTATCAGTTGCAACCATTTCGCTCCCCACATTACGAATCTGGAAACTGGGCCAATGCGACTTCGACAGGCTTATTGGTATACACCCGTGCCGCAACGTTGATCTTTGCACAACTGTTCATACTTTTTAGCGCATGCACGACCTGGAAATCTCCAACTCCAAATCAACATTTCACCATTTGCAACTAGTGTTCTTTCAATTCTTCTTTCTCCTTCACAGCTCAGCTATTCTCTTTTATTATAGCACCAATCACGGCCACATCTATGAGCGTCCAAAAGAGCACGACACCCCCGGTTTCTGGATCCGACCGGGCCGAACTCAACGACAGCTTTGCCGTTCCAGAAGCAGAACTTTCACAACTTCACAGACATTCAGAGGACGCAACAGACTTGTCAGTAGGAGTTGAAGTTGCGACTTCTTTTACAGCTGAAGACGCGTTTCAAGTCGGCGGCGAAGAAGAAGGCGAGGAAGAAGATGAGCCAGTACCGGCGGTGAAGAACGGCGCAGCCAAATTGACAGAATCTTCAATCAAAGACGTGTTTCTGAATTTCACCGAAAAGGAAGCATTTCTTCCGGAATCGACTTCAATTGGAGGGCTGGATACTGTTGCTGATAATTCACATCCAGTGTTGAACGTTGTAAATGCTGACAACGGTCCTGATACCGATTCATGGATGAGAGTTCGCCTGTCTGAATTTCCTGCCATAAACGAAAACCTCCCAGAAGCGACTCCAATTTCAGAGAATACAGTAGACGTTCCGAAAAATTTTACGGAACACCAAATTGACCCTGAAAAAGTGGATAATCTAATTGAAAATCAAGCCCTATTTCAAGAAACCGTGTCAGATCATCCAGTAAATACCGTAGCAGACTTTTTTCCAACACCGGAGCCCGAACATTCGAATCTTAATATCAACGAGCCAAATAGTGAACCAATTCAGCAATCTGAATTACCTTGGGAGAGCCATTTAGAACAGAATGAGCAGTGGGAAGAATTTTCAAATGAACCACAAAAGGTGAAAGAAGCATTACCATGGGAAGAGCAGCATGAACAAAATGCTGAAGAATCGTTGCCATGGGAGCAAGAGCAAAAAGTAGATGCATTACCATGGGAGGACCATCCTCAAAAAGCGGAAGCATTACCATGGGAAGAACAACCACTAAAAAGTGAAGCATTACCATGGGAAGAACAACCACAAGAAGCAGAATCATCTTTACCATGGGAAGAGCAACCTCAAGCAGAGTCTTCATTTCCATGGGCAGAACAGTCTAAAGTAGAAGAATCGTTCCCATGGGACCAGGAACAAAATGCAAGATCTACTTTGCCATGGGAAGAACACCCTAAGGTAAATGAATCTTCATTACCATGGGAAGGAATAGTAGATGAAAATCAATGTGAAGAAACTGAATCACCAGGAGAACAACATGAATTAGAATCTACATTTACTGAGAAAGAACAGGCAGCAGAAAAAGTAGAGGAAACTACAATGGCTTGGGAAGAAATGGTAGAACCAACAGAAAAACCTTTGCCATTGCATCAACAACAAGAACATGAAGTGCAAGATATTTTACAGTGGGAGCAAAGCACTGTACCACATGAAACACTACCACGTGTACCACAACAAGGATCACAAGAGTCCTCTATAACCAACGTAGTTTCAGGTGAAAGTGAATTAGTAGTAGAAAAAACCCAGCCTGAACTTCAGGCTTACGAAGGTCAATTCTTAGCTGGTTTCTTTACTGAATATCGCCCAGATCAAGAAGTTCAATCCAAAAAAGAATCGTTGGATGAATTATTTGAGAATGATGATGAGTTTCTCCCAGAATTAAATCGCCCTGTCGAACATAGTACTCAAACATCGAAACCGAAGGAGTTCAAATTACCTGATTTGGATCTTGACGATGATTTACTTTTGGATGACGATCTATTAGACGATGATGAACCTGAAGCAGCTCCAACACCTGTGGCTCCCGTGGAAGCAATTCAGCAAGTAAGCAATCATCCTGTAACCAAGTCTCCACGTCTGAATTACATCCCTACTCAACCTCATCATAATATGTACGCTCCTCAAATCAACAGAACAGATACTGGAGAGTATGTGAAGAAGCTCGAAGAAAACAAAAAGAAGAACGATGCCTACGACTTTCCTGACTTGTTAATGCCACCGAAAGTGAAGCCTGCTCCGAGACACCACCAGCCTTCCACCAAATATTCGCAATCTACAGCATCTCCTAGTATTTCTAGTACACAGTCTTCTCTACCAGTAGCTTCTCATCCACCTTCTGTCAGTATTGGATCTGAAACTTCAAAGAAAGAGCTTCCTTCAGCCCCTCAAGTTGCTCCAGCAAAACCTAAGTCTTTTTTTGAAGAGCTTCCTGTTTCACTACCCAAGAAGGCCACAAGGGCAGCACCTGTAAAGGCTCTTAATCAACCACATCTTCAAAAATCTCCACAAGTAGTAAATGCGCCTATCAGTACTAGCACAAAACCAGCACCAGTAAACCCTTACATGCCTAGCAATCCTCAACTGCAGAATCCTCATTCCCCCCTTCAAAGCTCTCAGTTCTCGTTTCCAAGGAAGACTAGTTCTGGATTAGTGCCGCCTCCAGCTCTGAACCAATATGCTCCATCAGCTCTGAACCAATATGCTCCACCAGCTCTGAACCAATATGCTCCATCAGCTCTGAACCAATATGCTCCACCAGCTCTGAACCAATATGCTCCATCAGCTCTGAACCAATATGCTCCACCAGCTCTGAACCAATATGCTCCATCAGCTCTGAACCAATATGCTCCACCAGCTCTGAACCAATATGCTCCACCAGCTCTGAACCAATATGCTCCACCAGTTCAACAAGTCCAGCAAGTACTTCCTCAATCAGGAGTGCCTCAAACAGGATTGCAACCTTTCCCACAACCCAAGGGACATATGGCTCCTCCCAACTTAGTGGTTCCTCAGGTACACAATTCTCCAGGAGGACAACCTCAGCAAAATTACAGCCATGTTCCTCCCCTCAACACCAATGTTGCCAGAGTACAAGGATCTTTATCAGCTACAAGTCCCTATGTACCTAACGTTGGCCCATACGCACCAAGTAACCATAACAGGACTCATTCGCGAGCCAGTTCGTTGGTAGGGGGTGGAAAAGGTAAAGAAATCAATCCGTATGCTCCTGCTTTGGCGCCAGTAAGTCATCAGGGTACTTCTCCCTCGATTTCCCAATCTTCGTTGACTACGAGAAACAGAGGAATATCCAACCCTAGAAATATATACAGTAAGGCACAACAAGCTCCAAAGGTTTCTAACCCCAACTCGTTGAATCAGAGACAGTTCCCTATATTCAACTGGTGCAATTCGCAGAAAGTTGTAACCTTAATTCCTAGCAGCAGTCATAACTTGTACCAGCTGCATGGCGAATCTGTCAGAGTCAGAGCTGCCATAGATTTACTTAAGGATAAGGAGATGTACTCTACTTTTCCGGGACCCCTACTGAAGAGTAAGACTAAGAAGAAAGATGTAGAGAGGTGGTTAGAATCCAACATTGCCTTATTCACCACCAATAGCATTGAAAACCAGGACGAGTACTTGCTCAACCAGATATTATTGGAGGCTGTGAAATTTGAAGGTGGTTTCAATTCGCGAGAATTCATCAAAGCGGTCTGTATGGTATTGAACCCTGCGGCCGACTACAATTCTCCTGGTGATATCTCGGGAATGATGAGTGTCAGTGCGAATGCCTACAAATTAGACAATGCTGGTATTGGAATTGTATTTGGATTGATTCATGGTGGTCATATCGAAAAAGCTCTTGAATTCACATTGTCTAAAGGTGACTGGGCCCTAGCCCTTGTAATATCAAACTTTGCTGGCCATGAACGTTTTGCTAAGGTAGCAGCCGACTACGCCAGGTTCAGTTTTCCCTATCAAAAATCCAACAATAAGATCCACCACATTATTCCTATCCTTCTTAAGTTGGCTGTAGGAAATGTCAAGAGTGTCATTGATGATTTGAATGCAGTAGCTACTGAGGGTGAGTATGCCAGTCAGCACTGGCGAGAAATCGTATCCTCTGTAATCATCAGTGGAGCCAGTAAGTCTCAGGACTTCTTGGTTGAATTTGGAAAGTTTTTAGGTCATCACCACAATATTGCAGCCTCGGAAATCTGCTACGTAATCGCAGGTTTGCCGTTGTCGCCTCAAGCATTGCAACCTAGTGGTATAGTAGTATCTGTAATTGGATCTCTCACTGGCACTTCGATGTACACGGAAGTGTACGAGTACATTTTAAAGATCAGCACTATCTTTGTACAGCAGGGAGTAGATATTTTCCCCCACTTATTGCCATTGAAACTCAAACATGCTACTGTTTTGGCTGATTATGGGTTGTTCAATGAATCTCAAAAGTACATTGATAGCATCAACAACAACATGAAAACTTTGGGCAATCGTTCGCCGTACTTGAATGCTGCTTTCATTCACGAGTTACAGTGCTTGATTGTCAGACTTCAGGAATTAGGTTCCAGCGAACTGAGTTGGTTCAGTGGAAAAATGAGTAAAGTAAATCTTGACAATATCTGGGGACAAATCGATAAGTTTATTGGTGGTGAGGAGCCCAAGTCCAAGTCTGGCGAGAATGGCGTTTTCAGTAAGTTTAGTCCATCTGTTTCAAGAAACACTTCTGTTTTGGATTTCACTGCAATGAACGCTTCTACAAACAAGTATCCTCATTCTCTGCCACAGGTACCTTCGGGACAGTTTGGGTCTTCTTTCATTGCTCCATCTACAGCTGATGGTGCTCTGGGTCCGGTTGCTAGAGCGATGCCTCCATTACAGTCGTTTAACTCTACTTCTGCTATCAGCACCGTGAGCCTGACCAACAAGTACGCACTTCCCCACATGCAACATGGTAAGAATGCCAATTTCTTCGCCCAATCACAATCTACACAAACGTCTCTTCAATCCCAACATCTGACCCCCCAACAATCCCAAGCACACCCTCATGTTCCACTTCATCATTCTACGGAGTCAAAGTACTCCCCAACGAATGCTTCATCACAGGCACCTGACTCTACTGCTTCTCCGTACACTCCACCTGTGAAGAGAACTACACCCAGAGTTCCTGCTAAGGTAGTGAATTCTACTGGACTGTATATCTATTCTAATCCTGAGGGCCATATCTCAAATTCATCGATTGGATCGCATAGACAGCATGGCACCCATCCTTCTACCAGTCAAACTCCTACTGTTAATGTTAAGAGGCACTCCGTAAGCAGCGTTTTGACCAATGAGGCCATACCCCATAGCGACGTGATCCATTCGCACCACAACCATTCTCCACTGATTCAAAGCGATATTAGTATGGATTACCCACAGGAATTCAAACCTCCTCCAACTCTAAAGCATATGGTAGACCACAAGCTTGGCTCACCTCTCAATGAACATGTTCCAGACACGATCAACGAGTCTCCGGAGTTTAAGAGTGAAGCTGCGGTTGAGCTGGTTCCACCTATGAGCACTTCACAGACTGTTTCAGAACAACCTGCAATTCCTGTTTCAGTGGCAACTTCAGAGAAAGCTGCAACTTTAGATGAAGAATCTACATCTAGTGCTGCTTCTGCTCCTCCGGCTCCTAGTAGGGCTCCTATTAAGAAGCTGGCAAAGGTTAATCCGTATGCTCCAGGAACCAACAAGTCTGCTACTTCTAGAAAGAGCAAATACGGGCCCCCAACAGGAGCTACTTCTAACAAGTATTCAGTACCTGCTAACTTGGCTCAACAAGATGAGCCAGCAAATGGCGATTCCTTGAATTACGGAAGCATGTTTGACTATAGTGGATATAAGACAGGAGAACCAACCGGAGCTGCGAACTTAAACGTCGAAGATCCTAAGCAATCTGAGACTTCTTCAAAGCATGAGGCTGATGACGATGACACTGAATTAATAGTCGAGCCCAAGCCAACTATTCCAGAAAGTCCTAGTGCTTCAAAGAATTTCAGACTGCCAGAATCGTCAGCACCACCTCATTTCAAACAGCCAGATTCTCATTTTGCTCCATTTGGATCTAATACTCCATTGAAGGCTAGAACCAAACACTATGCGAATATCGATGACAGCTTTGACAACTCTGAAGTTTCTGGTGACAATGACCTGTCCGAAATCCATACCCCAAGAAAGAGACCGTTGATTCTCAACAATGGCCCTCCACAATTGACAGGCAAGGAATCGATGTTCAATCCTTACCAAGGAGATAGTGGAGTTAATAAGTTTGGACTTGACTTCCCCATTCCTGGCTCTCCCGATTACACCACTAGAGCCAACAGTGTAGTAGATCAGCCCGGCTTCTTCTCTTCAAGATTGTCGCAATCACAGCAGTCTGCCTTGTACCAACAGTACGAAGTAGAGGACGATACTGTGAGGGACTATGTTCCAACTGTAGAAGAAGATGACGAAGAAGATGAAGACGAGGAAGACAAGGAAAAGAAGAGGTTACAGGAAGAAGAAGAGAAGAGGGCCAAGACAGCATCTGAAGAAGCTAGAAAGAAAGCATCTGAAGCAGCTGCTAAGAGGGATCCGGGTAGAGGATGGTTTAATTGGCTGGGTAAAAATGACGGCAAGCCTAAGCCTATCAAGGCAAAGCTTGGAAACCCCAGCACTTTCTACTATGACGAAAAGCATAAAAGATGGCTCGACAAGTCGAGACCCATTGAAGAACAACTACAGGCGGCTGCTCCTCCACCACCACCTGCTATGAAGAAACGAGCCCCTGCAACTTCTGGTAAAGCACCTTCGCCTGGTCCAATTTCAGCAGGTCCACCAACAGGAATTTCTCCATCTGGTCTAACTCCAACTACTGCTCCTTCGGGGCCCCCACTGTCACATCTAGGAGTCCCTAGTGGACCTCCTTCCAACGGCGAGGGTCCATCTAACGGAGCTGGAGGTCCACCAATTACCAAAGCTGTTTCGGTGCCAAGCGGAGCTCCTAGTCTTGCAAATGCTGGATTGGACGATTTACTATCTATGGGCGGCAGTTCTGTAGCAGGAGGAACTCGAAAAGCGAAGAGAAACACCCGCCGTGGGCATATCAACGTGTTTGACAAAAAGTAACAGTGTATATAAATAGCATTAGATCATTCAATTTATGAAAATGGTAGACTTATAAGATAAGTGATAATTGAAAAATAGAGAACATAGTATAAAATACAAACATTCGTACAATAGAAACAGTTCTAAAATATCGACTCAATCAGCACATAACCGCAGTAATAGAATAATTCACAATGGTGACAATACTTGATAGTCTTTCGAACGTATGTTATGGTAATGACGAAAGTCCGAAATGGCTGCGAAAAATCTGACAACCTTTTTTCTCTAGACTTTCTGTTGCTACTATCAGACAAATATAATATATACGAATATGACATAACTATTTTGGTCATGACTACCATTACGGTTATAGTGGTTCCATTGGTTCCATGATACGATCGTGCACAGTCATTTTATTAAAATGATGTTATACGAGAATGACACGATTTTTCATTCACGACTTGAAATACGAGATCATATGTGACAAATCCTTGACGCTTCAAGCAAGTGATCAAATATGGAATTCACATTTCTCCTTTGGGTCAAAGGAAACAGCAGATAAATCCAAAGAGGTTCTCTGGAATCCAATCGGCTTTAAAGCCAACTGGCTGGCTTGGTGGGGATTCAATGCCACAATGGAAAAGACTATAGTGCGATGAGAAATGTCGCGATGTCGCAGAATGTTGTGCAAACCTCGGCAAATGAAAATTCTAGAGTCTGTGCGACATGCTAACTATAGCACATCTGGGATTTGTGTCTGAAAACCAAAAGCGCAGAAGACCTCCTAGAGACAACGGCGCTACTATGAGCAGTTAATGTCGATATGAGATGGGTCCATGTCGTTGGCTCCCCCCCGCCAGACCTTTGCTATCTGGATCGTACGTTCCGTCGGTGGGATGAGATAGCCAGACATATTCGGATAAAAGTCAGACGCAAAACATCGACGGAGATGTCAGACACCAGCGGCACATGGATGGGGAGCCAAGTCGGGCGTTTTGTCTGGGTCAAACTCCATTTGTCCAGACTACTTTTGTCGGGGTAACCAGACAGAAACATCCACGGCACAGATAAGCCGGAGTGTGCATACAGACTCGGAGTTGCGAAAGCGCTGCTTTCCAAACTATCACAGGTTGGCCCCTCTTTGCATAACCGAGCTTTGAAGGAATGAAGTGAGAGACGGAAACATAACTCCGGAGAAGAGGTTGGGGATCGGAGAAGAGATGGAAGAACTGTCGAAAACATGGAAGAGAAGTTGTCGATTCAAAAGCGACAAAGTGGCGTCAGATTTGGGGGATTTTGGAGTGCAAAATGTGAAGTATGAAGATTTGTATGTGAAAATTGAAAAAGTACGATAATAGATATAACTACAGTGCAAAAGTAACGAGAACAGTCGTATATATCGGGAGACTGTGGTGATCGTACAAGTGGATAAATTCGGTAGAGTATACAAAAGATAGACCAAACAAAAGGATAACTTCAAATTAGAAATCGATTAATTAGGGTGCAAAATTTAACAATGAGCATCAACAGGGCTTTTAAATGTTTCAATTTGAACAATTCATACTGTAGCACCAATCGTAGAAAAGAGAAGACTTCTTACACTAGCTACATATCTCTACAGCGTTTCACTATTAGTATTATGTTATTATTAGTATGTACCCCGTACATATCCGTATGCCTAAACCCAATGATAAATATCCTTCTATACCCAATAAGTAGTCTTGTTGTCGAACAAACAGTCAACACTCTTCTTGATACAGCTCTCGCACTTGTTCTGAGCTTCAATGAAGACACACTTGACTTTTCTCTTTCTACAACAAGTGCAAGACGACTTTCTGGTGTTGGTCAGATTGGAAGAAGCCGACAACGGGTCAGAAACAGCCACAGAAGACATAACAGCGCCGGATGTCAAGGGACTGTTGCTCCTGATCAAAACTGGCTTGAATGCTATGTTTTTGTGCGATTGTTGGTGGTCATCACCATTGTAGACTTGTACTTGTTGAGTTTCCAATGTCTTAGACAAAGCCTTCGTCAACGAAGAAATGGGCTTCACTGGATTGCCAGAAGCAGAAGTTGGCAGAACCTTCTTCTTGGCGATCTTGGCTGGCTTTTCCTTTTCCTTTTTCGAAGACGAGCCGTCAGACTTCTTCGAGCTGTTGGACATAATGTCTTCCTTAGTGAAACCCTTCGTGAAACAACAGGTCAAGCTTTTCATGTTGCAACTGTTGCAAGACTTGAACTTGATCAACTTGTTGTTGGAAATTATCAAGTTGATCTCATCGGCAACTTTCACTAACTCACCTTGACGAAGGACAGAGTCAGCTTGTTCCGCAGACAAGTTGTAGGCCTGCAACAACAGATAGACATTTGCTTCGTCAGACACAGACTTGCTGAGAATGGTGATTTCCGCGTTGCACTTGACTTTGCGCAAACGACACGAGTCACAAGATGGACCCAATCTCTGTCTTCTTTTACTATTGTTGTTGGCAATGACGGAGTCTCTTACGGTTGCACCCGAAGCAGACGCCGAAGGCATGCTTGGCGAGGACATTGGCGACAATGACGACACAGACGAAGCCACCGAAGACAAAGTCGACGACGTAGAATGGAGGAGCAGTGGGAGCTGGATGTGATGAGTAGTACTAGAAGTGATATTGGGAGGAGGAATGGTACTGGTGACACTAGGGACCTTGGCATCGACGGCATTTGCACTCAAACGACGGAAGTTTTGAGACCCGAGAGAGTCTCTTCTGGTCTTCTCGAGTCGCTCCTGGTTGCTGATGTTGGCGATGGCGCTGGTCAAGAGACCCAAGCCGGTGTGGGATGCCGTTCCAAGCGAGTTTCCCAAGTGTCTCAAGTTGTTCTCTGTGAGTTTGGCAGTGTGGGAATAGTTTGGAGTGCTGGAGCCAGTGGACACGGCCGAAGAAGGCGACATCGCAGAAGCGTAGCTGGTTGTGTAGTTGCTCGAGAGCGGAGGCAAGAGGATGTGCTGGTGGTGCTCGGGCGAGGAGGCCGTGGAAGATGGTACAGGAGCCAATTGCTTGATGATGGGATAGAGCGGAGGCAACAGCATTGGGGAACGGTCGCGTGGGTAGACAGACGAGGCTGGTCTGTAGTCGAGCTTAGAACCGTGGTTCATTATGGAGTATGACAAGAGATCGTGTGATGACATTATTGTAATTATGGTGGAATATTAGGAGATGCAAAGATGCGATGGCACGATTATGTGAATTATAAGGTAGTGATACAATGGTCTACAGTTCAAGACTTGCTTGATAGGTAGCAATAGAAGTGAATCTTAGCGATGAAACCGAAGAAGAACTGGGTTCCTGAAGAAAGTGGATTATATTGAATTGATTAAACTGGCGATTTCGCAGTATACATAGTGTTTTCGTTTGGTGTCTGAAGCTGGAGATTCAGAGACTGGTGTGATAGTGGAGTCAGCAGACAGTACGGACAATAGACAGTAACAGACAGTGACAGACAGACAGAACGCAAGTAATTTAAAAGGTAGGCCAGACAGACACATACGGAGGCTACGCCTACGGGAACTCAGCTTCTATATATAAGTGACTGCCAGAAACCAGACACTTAGGCGACTGCAAAAAGTGAGAAAACTTTTTATGGGGAAAAAATATCCAAGGTGCGGATCCCGCTAAGAGGGGTAATGGTCGATAGTGTGAGTGTGAGTCTAGAGACAAATCTGTGTGCAGGCGAGCAGAATGCCCGAAAAGTTCGGAGTGACTTCTCCAACTGAACGCCTGTGTTACTGGTCTGGGTATGTGAAAGTGTCGAGCAAGGGCTGGAATCTGTGGCACGCATAGTATGGCCAGCTAGCAACTGCGAATTCCAGCATTGTCTGTTTTTTGTCGTTTATCCGTTCGTGTCTGTCGGTCTGTTGCAGAGCCAGACGCAGAATCAGAAGCAGACAGCAAACTCCGGAGATGGTCCGAGACGCCCAACGTCAGAAAAGAGGGGTTTTGCCGTTCGATGTCCGATTAGGAAAACCTCGGAACCCACCTTCGTTGTCCTGTTTGGACAGGACTGCGGATGAAGTCGGGTGTCTGCCGGCGTGCGACTCCTCTTCGTCTTCTCCCACACGAGCGACCACGGAATAAGCGACCACAGCCTGTCGCGCCTCCGGATTGTCTGTCTGTCTGTTCGGAGTGGCCAGTTAGCTGATTCTGGTGAGCCCGGCTCTGCAACTGACCGAAGTGTCGGCAGTTAATCAGACAGCATATGTCGCTATGGCTACGGGAAAAGCTCGGATTCCACTGCCGACTCCACAGACAGCCCAAGACACAAAATACCTCCATTTTTTCTGCAACTGTCGTATAGTCTACTATTGGCTGTAGTGGCAAAATATTACGATACAAACTCTGGCGATTACGCAAAGACCGCCGTCTGCTACTGTTTACCCCATCTGATATTGCTCCTCTCGTCGTATCATCAGCAGCCCTCTCTTGTCCGTTTTCCTTTTTTCCTCAAAGAGGAGAAAGTGAAAAAAATGGAGATTCCTGTGATTCGCAGCCGTCCACGCCTGCAGACAGAATCCCCTCTTTCTGTCCGCGGGACCCCACCTCATACGGTGTCTGTCGGAGTTGGCTGGACAGAGGAGAACTCAAGCGAGAATGGATCTACGGAAGGAAGATGGAGAAGCCTTTCAGGAAAGGATTGTCGGGGAATGCTGTCCTGAAAACGGAGACTGACTGGTGGCAGTGCCAGATTCTGATTTTCCATCGCATCCAGACACCGACTATGGCTGCGAACAGAACGCGGAAACCCGCAGCTCCGCGTATGTCGCATGCACATATTGCTACATGGCCAAACCATTGCATACGATTAGCAATTGCATGTTAGAGCCAGACTTGACCAGAGAACGAAACGAACCATGGAGCACGGATACCACCAGCTTCCAGAGCTGCCATTGGCAGGTGGCGATGCTGCTATCACCGGATGACGTCTGGTCGCAAAGAGGAGAATGGAATCTAGCCAGTTTCGGTTTGCATGACAAGACAATACCGACGAGCCAACGATGACCAGTGAACCAAACACAGATCCTCGCTGGCTCGTCTCGCAACAGCCCTACATCCTGGATGACGGTTGTTGTCAGCTACAGAATCATCTTCAATATGATCTCACATTCTGATCTTCAAACTACAATTAGTGTCTATCTAAAAGCTTAGCCTACCCATCAACTACGAATGGTGAAAATATAATATGGTGCGAATATGAAAATTTGAAAATATGATAATGGAGAACGAAAATGTGAACGAATATGTGAATAAGAAATAAGGAAATAGGGAGCCATCCCTCAAGCGCATAACAGGAACCAGAATGAGCCAACATGAGCCCCCATGAGCCATGATGAGCCAATTCTGGACACAGTGCTCAACCTTCTCTCCGTAAATCCTCCTACATCTCTCCATACACCAATCTCCAGTTCTCACAAAGTCAGGTGCGGTCGACTCTTGTCCATTCTGCTACAAATTCCACACACTCTCTGGCTATCGCCCGTGCTCGTGGTTCCCCTCATTGTTGGGTGTTGAGTCTCTACATTTTCGTTCCTAGGAAAGTCCAACTCCGGAGACCGTAGTCTGCCTCAGAGATCGAGTTGAAAAGAAGCCTGTCTACGCTGGCTAACTGTGCAAACTGCCACCGCCATTTTCTATACTGCAACATTCCAACCAACTACTAGCCCATCCTCGGACCCAAGCTGCCCCGGCCTCGCCTTGGTGCTCCCAATTCATTCGGGCCCGTTCTCCGATGCTTGTGCCATTTAAAAGACCGTTGTGCTACCAGCCAAGTTTTTTCAGCGCAGTCCGGATAGGACAGGTATCGGAGTATTGTGCTCGATTACTGCCAGGTCGGGCCACCTGCAGGTCTGCTCAATCCGGGAGTGAATCAAATGACTCAGATGATTCCGAAATACTCTCGGAACCATAACGGATAAATCACGTGTCGTGTCACATGTAGCCCATCGCCTATGCTACACCGAATGAGAGTCTTTCGGAACAATAAAATCGTAGTACGATATTACGTCGCAGCGGGCTAATGGGTGGTGGTGGTGTGATGACATAACGGCCACAGTAGCTACAACCGTGTTAGCGCCGGACCCTTCCTGCCCGTCTCGCCATCAGCTGTAGTTTTCAAATCTCCGAGAAAAAGGAGATATGCCAGAAAGGATTAACCCACACACGTGATCACTGTCGCATGTCCTTTTTTAGACGACAATCCATCACTTTTTCTTAGTCTTTGTTGGTCACGTGCAGTATTTATGTTTCTTCCCGATTTGGACGGTCTGCAACTAAATCTTCAATTTATCCAAACCATATGGCTACACTTCTTTGATTGACAGCTCAAGATTTTTAGCGATTCTACTTCCTCAAGCAGCTGGAGTTGCTCTATCACAGCGGGACTATCCAATAGACATCATCCTTAGGCGGAACGCCGTGTTTTCACCCTCTATCGATTACTGCAAAATCCGCAATCCTTGCAAATGGAGTTTCCAGGTTCGTACCAGGAAACATCTATTCCGGAGCCATCTCTCAACACGCCTATTAAGAGGATCCAGAACTTGACTCTCAACTCTCCGACTTCACCATTGTATCCTTGCATCGACGACATCTTTGGAACGGCTCCAGATGTCCGGACCAGCACTGCAAATAGCGTGTTTGAAAGCAGTCATAGGAACAGCAATGACAGCAAGTTCAGCCCGGTATATTCTTCCATGTTGGATCGAGGCTATTCCCAAAAGTTAACCAACAACGTTCTCCAGGAGTTGAACTCACGAGCCAGCCAGATCTCACAATTGCTCAAGTCTCCTCCGACTTCAGCAAGATCGACTGCTACTCCCGCGTCCAGGCGATCAAAAAGATACAGTGGAATCCACCACAACAAGTTCCAGCAGATGGACTCCATCTCTCAGCACTACTCTGTACATGTGCAAAGAGCCCAACAGAAGTCTCCATCAAGACAAGATAATCCCAACAACAACAATAATAATATGAATAGTACCAACAGCATGCAAGATGAGGAAATGCCCGAGTCCAGTTCCAAGAGAAGAAGAACCCTCACAGGCATAGAGCCTATTATGAATCCACTTAGCATGGCCAGTTCTCCTGACAAAATGAACTCCAGTCCAATCAGAAAGATCTCCCCTTCGAAAAAGTCCATGAACTTGCATTCTCTTCTCAGCGAGCCTGAAAGTGTTTCCAGCCCCTCCTGTCAAGTCACAACTACATTAAACTCCTCTCCTATACGCGAGAAGGAGTTTGTCAAACCTTTTCCTCCTAGCAACAAGTTGCGGATCTCGTCGCTTCAGATGGCAGGTGTAGGTACTCCACAATTGCTGAAAAAGTCGTCGATTCCACAACTTCAAAAGAAACCATCCAATTCACAACTCCAGAAATCTTCAATTCCACAACTACATAAGAAACCCTCAGTTCCTACCTTACAGAAAAAGCCTTCATTAGTGACTCTCCATAAGAAACCATCAGTTTCCAACTTGCATAGACCTGAACAAAACTTTAATCAGCCCAAACTCACAAAGAAATCATCTATACCCCAATTGCAGAAAAAGCTGTCAATTCCAAATCTCTCCTATAACACCAAGGTATCCAGTTCGATGTCTACCACATCTATGTGTCCCTCTAGAATACCCACGTCCAACTCATCCAGACAAATCTCACCGTCGTCGTCCTCAAAGTCATTGAACGCTGCCATCTTGGGCAAGTCCCAAAAGATTAATACCGAATACTACTCTTCTAAGCATAAATTGACGACTTCAAGCTCAACTACGTCTTTTTCAAGTAGCAAAGTCACGACACCTCAACCTTTCAGTCTCTACGACAAGCCTACAATCTCTTCGTCGCAGAAATCGTTGAACAGGTTCCAACGGTTCAGAGACAAGTTCAATTGATACAGCATCTTATGTCATCATGTCTTAGAACAAAGTAAGAAAAACTATAGAGAATTTGTTTTATTTAATTGCATGGTCTATTATAGGCGAAATAAATTTAATGCGGAATGATACCTTTTAATACACTATACAATGTTCAGTTCGTATTGTAGTAGATACTATTGCTAGCTATGTATTCAATAATCAACTACTATTTCTTATGAATAAGTCTTTAATCTCATTGTCCTAGTAAATGTTCGATTGGACCTTTATCTCACCTCCAACAGTCAAGACCTGGGCACCAGTCCATTTTTCACCCTTTTGTAACTTGACAAAGTCCGAAACGTTACCTGGTTCAACACAGAGCATGTTCAAGTAACCGTTCTTAGGCAAGAAATCAGCCATACCATCGGACTTCTTGATCCAAGGATTCCAGACTACGGCATCGGGCAAATTCTTACGAACTACATTGATCAAAACTTTGCCAAACTCGATGATCTGGAAAGTTTTGCCATAATCGACTTTCTTGTAGATTCTGTCGAACTCTTCGTGAAAGCTGATGATAGGCGACTTTTCCACGTACTCCTCAGCCAAAAGCTGGTCAAAGCATTTCTGTTCAATCAAGTTGTTGACCAAGGTGTCAGTGATATCCGGAACTCGGAAATAAGTGTGAAAGAGCCAGTTGAACTCAAACTCCTTATCGCCAGCGTTTTCGACTTCGATTTCGGTGGTGAGCTTGTCCAATTCCAAGGAGATAGTAAGGATTAGCGTAAAGTCGTAATCACCGTTTCCCCATAACTTGAGTGCTTCTGCCAGCACCTGCTCTGGGCTCAAGGCAAATTGCACTGTAGGAGGGTTTGCGGTAGTCTGGCCCAAGAATTCCCATTCGGAAGATCTGGCAAAACCGTGCTGAGGAAGAGGGAAAGTGGGATGCTCTGGGTCTTTCTGTTTTCCAAACACTGGGAATACGAGCGGGATACCTCCTCTGACAGGTTTAGAGCCGTCGAGCTTGGCACCTTCACTGAGCCAAAGTTGTTCGTTTCCCTTGTTCTTCCACGAGAGTACGTTGGCACCGTACTTGAGAATTGTGACAGTGGTGGAATTGTCGTCTGGGTGGGTGAGCACGACTTGGGAGTCGTTGTCTTCTACTGGCATGGTGTTTAGGTGTCTTTGTGAGTGACTGAAAGATGTCAATGGCACGGTAGAGAATGGGAGTATGTGAATGAAAGAATAGTACCTTGGTTTTGGAAAACGGAAACAGTGGAGTTTTAGCGAGACTCCCATGTGGACGTGAGGCAGGATAGCGAGAACAGAGCGCTGTTCACAGAAATACCGAGAAATCCTGGGACACAGCCAGAAACTACAGTGATTCGTTCAGGGAAAGAAGCACGAATAGCGGGAGAGAATTAGGTGGACGGGTTACTGGAGTTTTGGAATTAAGGCGATTCAATGTGAAGTTCCATCCACTGAGCTAGACTATGGTTTTGTAGCGGGTTACTTGTGGCCGGAGTGAAATAGCGAGAACTTCGCAGAAATTAGTGAGAGTTTTTGGGTGAAACAAAAATTACTTTTCGGAGAAACTCCTGCTAAGGAACTGGAACGCACTCCGAACGGATGCCTTCCGTCTTATAAATATAACTATTTGTCAAGGAACTCTTAACGTTCACCAATAATTTTCTCCGCAGCTACGCTGGATCATTCTTCCGCGGCGTAAATAATACAAATGAAGTAATTGGTATCGGAGTTTTTGTATTCTAGCAATGTACATCGCTGCCATAGAAGTTCTTCCGGTCGGCTGCGACATTCTTCCGTCCATACAAAATGCACGGCTGAGAATTATGTATGGCCGAAAGGAACCAGTCGGTGCTTCCAGAGGAGGTTTCGAATTTGGAGAAAGTACAATAATGTAAATAGAGAATAAATTCATATGTAGAGGTAGTTTGAGTCCATTGAAGACGTTCAATAGACATATCCATTGCAATTACTCAAGCGAGTAGAAATATGAAATTGAACAATGGACAGTTGGATCATTGCAGGCATTAAAAGAGAAGCAAAACAACTGATATTAGAGATTCTTTATCGCAGAACGCCTGGGAAACCGTTTGGAAATGGCCAGACAATGTTACAAGAACAGGACAAGGTCACTTGTCAAAGTAATAAAATTGGACAATCATATCAGTATACCTATATATCTAAATGAGGATTTACAAATGCCCACCTTCTTTACAGAGCGAATAGAAAATTCCGTCCCGATTCTCTTTCAACTTGGCTGGTGTGTCAAATTCCTTAACTTCGCCCTTGTCTAAGACCAAAACTCTGTCACTGTCCATAATAGTATTCAATCTATGAGCGATAGTTATGATAGTCTTGAATTTGAACTCTTCTCTTATAGTCTGCTGGATAAACTTGTCAGTTTGCACATCCACAGCTGCAGTTGCTTCATCAAGCACCAAAATCTTGCAGGTCGCATGTAGAAGAGCTCTGGCTAAAGACAACAATTGCTTTTGACCAGCTGAAAGATTGGAGCCGTTTTCGGCTACCTTGGCATCCAACCCTCTTAATGTTCCTGCGCTTTCTTTGTTTTCCTCCTCCTTTGGTTCTGTTACCATCTTTTCCACATGCTCCTTCAAGTGAGCAGCTTCCAAAACTTTCCATAATTGCTCGTCGCAATGTTCACCAAAAGGGTCTAAATTCTCTCTTACAGAAGCTCTAAATGTACTTGAATCCTGAGGAATAATCATAAGGTGTCGTCTTAAGTCGTATAATCCGATTTCACTGGTATTGACTCCATCGATTACAATATTACCGGACGCAGCTTCTATGATTCTGAACAATGCCAAAGTAAGCGAAGACTTACCAGCACCAGTTCTTCCCACAACGCCAATCTTTTCGTGGGAATTTATGCTGATGTTAATGCCTTTAAGAACAAGATCTAAGTTCTCTCTATATCTGACAGAATAATTATTGAAAGAAATTGAACCTTGTTCCGGCCAACTGCTTGCAGGTTTCTTGTCTTCGATCTCCATTGGAGCTTCTGACGGAAGTTCACTGAACTCGTTGAGTCTTTCCAACACAACAACCTGAGTTTCTGCACTAGCCCAAGCAGACACAATTGAATTTAATACATAGACTATATTCATGGCGTATGACATAACAAAACCAAAGACGGATGGATTGATAGGAACTCTGGAAGTCAAGGACGTCACAGCCAATGCTGCAGTAAGGAACAAAATCGTAGAAGAAATGAACTGCAATCTAATCGATAACCATCTCTGGATACCCATAATAATCAAACCAATAGAAATATTTTCATCAACCATTCTTCTTGCGATGCAAGTAAACCTATTTTCTTGATTGAAAGCCTTGATAGTATCAGCACCATTAAGCGACTCCTGAATTGTTGAAATAATAGGACTCTTGGAAGCACTTTCAATTCTCTTGAGGTCTCTAGCTGCTGGAATGTAAAGTAGACGAATGTAATTGTAAATAAATGACATGGGAACAAGGAAGATCAAGATAATTGGTACTGTGCAGATTATTACACCAAATGTAACAATCGCAATAAGAAATGTCAGAGCCAAACCAATAAAAACCCATGGAACACTCAAATCAAGACTTCCAATATCTTCCGTGAAACGATTCAAGATTCTTCCCACTGGAGTCGTCTCGAAAGACATTGGAGAGGCCATGACCGATTTAGCTAATCTAGAGTGGAAGTATGATGAAGCTGGTACAATACAGTATGACCAAACAACAACTGAACTAATCAAAACAAACACTCCACCCAGAATTCCAGCAAGTCCATATAGAGTTAAATATAGATGTGGATTGACAGTGTCTCCAGCGGCACTATTTTTCTCGGACCAGCTTGTCAAAACAAGTTTATCCAACATAGCACACAAGCAAGTACCAATAGACAAAACCAAGTAAAGTATGATGTTCTTATAACTTGCAGCTCTAAAATAATTCAAAATAGTATCTTTTTTGACTTGACCCTTTCCAAGCTTCTCATCTGATTTTGTAGTTTTCCTTGCTGTTTCATCTTCTTCGTCATCAGTATACTCGTGTCCAAATGAAACTAAACTTCCACGACGGAAGCCAGTGTTTACTTGATCCGGGTTAATACTTTGTTCAACATATTCTAGTATTTCCTCTTCCAGATCCTCTGTACCTCCTTCCGGTTGAATCGCGCTCACAAATACTTGCTTGGTTTCTTCTTCAGATTCAGATTTGGTCTCAATCTTTCTAGCATTTCCAAACTCCTCTAACAATTCCGCGATATCTGACTTTCTTTCCATAACTTTATTGTAGTCACCGCTCTCACTAATCGTTCCATTCTTCAACATGTAGATATTGTGAGCTTCATGTAAAATTTGAATGGAGTTCGTAGCCAAAATAACCGTTTTCGAAGCAAGAACACCATTTCTACCCAATACGTTATCAATTATTTTCTTTCCTACATGAGCATCAACAGCAGAAAGAACGTCATCCAAAAGATAGATGTCAGCCCCCGAGTAAACAGCACGAGCCAACGAAATTCTAGCCTTTTGTCCACCACTCAAGGAAATACCTTTTACTCCAACAATAGTCTTGTCACCATCAGCCAAAGATTGAAAATCACTGACTAATTCACAGACCTCGATTGTCCTCCTATAATTGGTAGCATCATATCTGTAGCCAAACAAAATATTTTCCTTAACAGTGCCATCCAAAATCCACGGAGTCTGGGGACAATAAGCTATTGCACCATTAACCTTAATGGACGGAATTTCATATTCAGAATCATCTGAATAATTATATGTTTGAATTGGAATTTCACCCAAGATAGATCTTATTAGAGTAGATTTACCACTTCCAACTTTTCCTACTATACAAGTCAATTTCTTAGCCTCGGCGGTAATGCTAATGTTGTTCAAAGCAATGTTACTATGTGTTTCTTCAATCCGAGCCTCTTCATCTTGGAATTTTTTATTTGTACCTTCTTTCGTAGACCATAACAACGTTACATTGTCAAGTCTAACTGGAGCCGAGTTACAAACTGGATCAAGATTGTGAAAATACATATTACTATTCTCCAATTCAACCTCATCGAGTAAGAGGAAGTCACGGATTCGTTCCAAGGAGACTAAAGCACGACTGCAACTCGTAATCAAGTTTGGAAATGACAACAATGGTTCTGCGAGTACATCAAAAAGTACCAATGATGGGAAAATAATGTCAGCAGTTAAGGGAATGTCGTAGATGAGAGTGAAAGCAATATAAACTGAACAGCTTATCAAAAATGGAACACAACCCCAAATAAACGAAAGAGCAGCTAGTAATGTTCCTATCTTTTTAAGTTCATTCAATTCCTTCAAATCCCTAATGTCTGCTAATCTTTTCAACATTGGCTTTTCCCACGAGTACAACTTGATGTTCTTCATGGAAGTGAGAATATCGTTTGTTAAATTAGTTCTTTCATCCTTGAATTTCATCAAATTCAATTGGAACGTTGCAAACCTTTTGAACAAAACAATTGAAAAGGGCAATATGACCAAGAAGCCAATCAATCCTGCCCAGATAGAATTACCTAGAAGCCGATATAACAAAAGCAAACTGAAAGTCAACTTCAATGGGGCGCTAATAAAATCCAGTAATCCTAAAAAGAAACTTTTGATGACGTTAACATCTACTGAGATGTGATTGATGATATCACCAGTGGACTTTGCTTTCTTGGAATCAGGAGATAACCTTAACGATTTGACATGTATAATTGAAACAAGAGACGCCTGCACTGAATACATGGACTCGAACTGGTACTGGATCGCTTGGTTGAAGGTGAAGAATCTAGTACAACTAATCACATATGTCAATATCGCAAAACCATAGCCAATGATGATAGGAGGTTTTTCTTCCGCAATACTGTGTTCTTGGAAGTAGATGATCAACTGACGCAATACAATAGGCTGGGAAAAAGTGAAGATCGTTTCGAGAAAATCAAAACCAAGATTGAAAATATAGTAAGACAAGAACGACTTGAAGATAACATTCAATAGCGAGGGACCTGATCTGAATCTTTCAGGAATGATCCAGCTTTTTTGAGCAGCTGCGTTTATCTCCTTCGCCCAATTATCCGACAAGTTTTTTAAAGTAATGTCGCAAGCCAAATGGGAGGACGTGTATGGTATATCATCTTTGGCAAGCTCATTGGCAGTGTAAGCCTTTGAGATAAGGGGCTGGATCCAGTAAAAGGTCAAATAGTACAAGATGTTGTAGGTGTTGTAAGGATCAGCTTCCAGTTCAAACAAAGTTTGGTAACGGCCATTATCAAGGAATAGCAATGCGATGGAAGATAAAAGTATAAAAATTTCAGATCCATATGTGAAGATAGAAGTTCGGTAGATCGTTGTAGTAGAGAAAGTATCTTGAATGACTGGAACTACAAACAATACAATTGTCAGTAACCAGAAGAATAAAACCACACCATACGAAATTTGGGACTTTCTAGGAGCAAGTAATTGCAAGGGGAGTATCAAGAAGATCAAGGTAGCAAAGTGGACGATTATATTGACATCATGAGACAGAGTACATATGCCTAGCGTGGCTAAAGCTTGCAAGATAATTACAGTCAATTTGCTGGGATAGCCTATTTGCCAGTACGTCTTCGTGATTTTCTTCGTAGGAGTGAAAATTGCCACCAGAAGTTGCAAAATAAGCAATGCAACGAAGACGCAATTCACGTAAAAGGAGACTTTCTTGACGAAAAATGGATTCAACGCGTTTCCAGTAGACGAGTACAAAGGAGAAGTCCAAAATGGCAGTTCTATATCGTGAAGCGATTCAAGGACAACGTTGTGAACAGATCCTAGTGGGTTCTGTTTCAGCACCCATAGATGCGCGATTGAGTCCATGATGTTGAACGATGTGGTACGTTTTAGATTGGTGGCGTTGCCTGGTTCCAAAGGTTGAAGTCGTATAATTGACCGACTACAGGATCACGAACAGAACTGGCAGGACAATAATCTGAATTAGTAACAGAATGATTCAGTTAACTAAGCCATGTCAACAGCAACGAAGTTGGATTGAACATGCCATTTATATTCGATGAAATCAATGGTAAGGGAGTAGTAATGAATGTGACATAATTAATGGACCACTAGTTTAAAAGCACAATTCCATGTACATGTCTTGCACGGCTTCATAAATGCAGCCATCCTGTATGACATGTTAACCGACTGGTTAACCGACAACTATAGCAGTTGATAAGGCACATACAGCTGGGAACAGTTCTACACACGAGCCAAAGTGAAGACAGTGTATGGAACGGTGGAGCAATGACTTCCATGTCGGCACTTATAGAAAGGGATAGCTTTCGCATTGAGCGATTCACGGTATCCAGTTGGCCGTGGAAGTACAAGCTAGCGCAACAGGAGTAAACTCCTGTGCGATATACCTCACAATGTACCGTATTTGACCTTTGGGCTTACTATTGAGTACTCTTTTGAAATGATTCGGTAGTTTTCTTCTGTATAATGAATGACGGTTAATGAACGGTTCACGTTTTATTAGAAACTCATTTCCAGGCTAGACCTATCTGTAAACCTGAGGTTTTGGACCTTAATAGTGTTAAGGAGTAGTGTAAATATAGAAGAATCCATATGTAGAGGTAGTTTGGTAGCTTGAGTATCCAGTGAACTTATCATCCAAGAAATTGATATACTCAATTGAGCAGGATGCAAATCACGACACCAAGCGAATTGATCAGCATGCGATTGAACATTGTAGACATTCGGATCCTGGTCATCACTGCAAGAGAAGCATAACAACTGACAATAGAGTTGCGATGAGATGAGATGAGATGAGATTAATTGAGATGGCTACACAGAGAAATTGCAGAGAGAAAAATAGAAATGTGTACAGTGAATAATTCAGAAACAATAAATGGAAACTTCACAGATTTGCAATACGAGACGCACAGAATTGATCCCACATACTTAGTCCAGATTCCTCGACTCAGACAATACATGCTATGGCTTTGTCGAAATGGAACCAGCTGAAAAATGGCAGAATTGAGTCCGTTGCTTGAGCGTTTCCACCTCCAGACTTCCTCAACCATTTCACCAAATCACTTCATATTTTTTCGCAAGCATTGTTCTTCTAGATGCTGGCTCACATAATAATAATATTAGCAACGCACTGCAACTTTCCAATGTGTGTCTGCGACATCTAGCATAATATGTCGCTCTACCCCTATTCTCGGATGCAGACACATCCGGTGCATCCACCGTCACTCTCCCAGCATGAGTTGCTTTTCTCGCCTGACCCTGCACCGATGCCTCCTGTATGTTGCGCATACTGCAAAAGAAAAGTCGCATTATGTGCCAAAAGTCGTGCTCCCACCTCACAGTCTCTTCTTTCCTGGCTTATATTAAGAAATAAATTTACTGCTTAGCAACTCTGGTTCAGCCAAAGTCTGATTTTCTTCAAATTGTTACAACTCTTGTTTTTGTTTATCATAGTATAGTCCAACGTCAGTAAGCCGCCGGCATCCCCACGTCGTCGTTTTGCCATCGTTCTCCGTATCAGCACCCTTTTTCACCGTTTGACTGGACGCCATCGTGACCCGAATCAATTTCAAAACATACCGCGAAATCTTCATTAAAAGAAGACTCTCGAATCTCACCCAAACAGAACAGAAGTAGTCCTCAAATTCAGCCATTAGCCAGACGAGTCATCCTATAGTATCCATCTCGCTTTTGTCGTACCAAGTCATCGTTTTCTGCTTTGAATCATCATCTATTGCCTATCTTTCACACGGGTACTTTAACTATCGTTACTTACCGTTATAATTTGATTCCGCCACATCATCTACTATAACTCATCATTCTAATCATATAATCATAAAATCTCTTGTTGAATCACCATATCGACCAATCATATACAAACTATCATGTCGACCATTTTCAGATCAAGAGTCGTCCAGAAGCCTTTTCAGCTTTTCCATTACTTCTTTCTTTCCGAAAAACAGCCAAACAGCACGCTTGCGGATCTTTCGTTTGAGACGGACATCTCAATCTCGATTAGAAAATTTAAAAACCACAACTGGTCTGCCAAAGAAGTACTTCACTATGGCTTTCTTGCGTCAGTCATCTTTTTTGTGTTCATAATATTCCCGGCTTCATTCCTCGTTAAGATCCCCATCTTGGCTGCCTTCTCCTTTTGCTTCTTGTTGCCGTTAACGTCACAGTTTTTCGTGCATGCCTTGCCAATTTTCACGTGGTTGGCGTTATACTTCAGTGCTGGAAAGATTCCTACCTCATGGAAGCCGGCCATTTCCGTCAAAGTCTTGCCAGCAATGGAAACTATCTTGTACGGAGATAATTTGTCCAACGTTTTAGCCACTGTGACTACTTCTTTCTTGGATATCGTAGCCTGGCTTCCTTACGGAATTATGCATTTCTCAGCTCCCTTCGTCGTTGCTATCTTTATTTTCCTCTTTGGTCCCCCAACATCACTTAGATCATTTGGCTTTGCTTTTGGCTATATGAACTTGGTTGGTGTTATGACTCAGATCTTGTTTCCGGCTGCTGCTCCCTGGTACAAGAATTTGTACGGTTTGGAACCAGCCAACTATTCGATGCATGGATCTCCCGGAGGTTTGGGCAGAATTGACGAATTGTTAGGCTTTGATATGTACACGACTGCTTTTTCTAATTCTCCAGTCATTTTCGGAGCCTTTCCTTCGTTGCATTCAGGTTGTTCTGTCATGGACGTATTGTTTTTGTGCTGGTTGTTTCCCAAGTATCGTGTCTTATGGTGGGGTTATGCTACATATCTTTGGTGGAGTACTATGTATTTGACCCACCACTACTTCATTGACTTGATTGGTGGTGCAGCCTTGTCTTTTGTCGTTTTCCAGTACACCAGATACAACCATTTGCCAGTTGTGGAAGCCAACAAATTCTGCAGATGGTCATATACGGAAATCGAAAAGATCGACATTCCTGCTATTGATCCATTGTCTTCTCATTTCGTCAGCATCAATGACATGGAGGCCAGCATTGGAAATTCGAGATACCACTATCCCTACTTTCTTGAACAAAATAATAATAATGGAACCGTCGTAGAGGATTTCGAGATGTCGACGATCTCCAGATCTAGACAGGCATCGCGAAACTTTTTGCCCACGACTTTTGCAGCCGCAGAAGCTGCTGTAAATCCAATCAACCAGCATTTGGTGGAAGAAGAAGAGGAAGATATTTCTTCCGTGGAAAACAGCGCTACCCCTTCCGTATTTGAAGACGAACATCATCAGATGATGAGTTCGACGGCTTCGCAAACTTCTCTTGACGAGTTGGAGTCTACAGCTTCCATTCATTTGGATACTCAAAGAGCAAAGAACTACAACAAGATCAAGTAAAAGAACTCAGCATCTCCACTAATGTACATACTAGAAAATCCGGAGTTGGTCTAATTGCTAATTTAATGATCCCTAATATAACACCAACTCAGGAAAATAGTTCGTTTAATGTTTGCTTTATTGATTCGATTTGTCATGAACTTAGAACCCCCGCTGAAGAGAATAATAATCCCTACATCTTCTCTATCAGTGCAACAGATTATTGATAGTAGATATTTCTGTCGACTGTCTGGATTTTTCTGTTGTGGGTTATATTTAATACATATTTAATGCGTTTTAAAATGTCGAAGTTTGAGATGTAGTAGTATAACAATTTTTTGGAGTACAATGATAAATGGCCATGAAATTACATTTAAGGTCCTCCAAATGGCTCATAGTAATCCTATTAATGCCTCATTGTAAAAATACAAAATTAAAGTTAGCTTGAATAGTACCTCTCATCATAGAAGATGTGTGGTTTCTAAGGCAATTACTTCTATAAAGATGATTATGCCCATAAGAAAGTGGTTGCGAAATTAATTGGCCACAAAAGGAGAGGTACCTTTTCGCCTTGACATTATTATTACGGCATTCCAACTCTAGACAACGTTATCACGGATAAATAGATCGATGATGCGGCTTCTGTGGATCAAAGTATCAAGCTGATAAATTACGAGATGTTAGTCCGACTTTGTGTCCAGAAATTTTTGGCTCCAGCTCCTAAAGGGTTAGTTCCTATTTTGTTCCAACTGGTTAATTATATCACCGAACTTTCCATTGGCCGATCCGGGATTAGATGTACCACATTGGAAAAGAAGCGGAAATACGCATGGTTTCCCAGTGTTGTATACCTCCGCTGTAGCTTCTGGAGTAGGAGGAGGCAATTTGGTGGGACAATTTCGTTTATACGTTATGAAATTATTGCGTTGGAGAATTCATCCTTCAGCAAGAATGAAAAATTGTTCAACTAATTCATAATACTTTTCATTGTCTTTTTTCGACCACCAATTACGTTCAGATAGTAAATATATTCTATAATATATATATGAAACAGTATAGACACGGTTGCGGAGGATAGGAGAGGAAGGTGATGGAGAAATAAAAGAATTAATGTTGGGAAGGTGTTCTCGTAAATCAATATATTTTGGGAAGAGAAGGAAATTGCTCAAATTGTTCGGAAGAAAAGGAAAAACTCAATCTTCTAATGAACAGATCATAGCGAACAATATAACGAACATTACTGGATTAGGACAGTCAAGACTTTGAATCAACAAAATTATACAACATCCGATAATGTCTCCGAGTGGAGCCCAGAATATGAAAATATAGAGATGACTTCTCAACTGAGAAAACACTTACCAGACCAATTTTCACCCGCAACTGAGCAGAAATTGATTTCTCATTTCTGACAAACCACTGGTGAAATGGAACAGCTTTGACTTATGACCACAGAAAAAGACACTCCGATATTCTGTCCAGATTCATGTTTATCTCCATCTTAAGCCTGCCCGTTCTGTAGAGGCGAGATTCGAGTTCCTGCTCGTACAAGCATCTCTGTATAGTAGCGCGATTCATTTCCAGGTATGGCATTTTTCCGGCGCCAAAGGGTTTCCGGAAGGTGGATTCGAAAGCAGGAATGCCCTGGCCCGCTAATGGGGTTTTTCATGTACTTTTACGGAGTTTCACTTCATTGCAAATATCAGATTAGTATTTGTAATTGGTTCCAGAATCTTTCAGCCTGAGAATAGTTTGGAGAAAAAGCCTGCATTCGTGGTTAGTGTCGGAAGATCGGCGTATTATGTCTGAATAATTTCTCAGCGCATCTGGAACACTGAATCTTGCTCAAAAGATGACTTTTCTCTCTATTAGATCGCGCTAAATCAGACGGAAAATACCGCAGCGGATCAGAGACACTGATGCAGCCTCTGCCTACACATAATGCACTATGACTGTCAGAACAAAACTTTTGAAAAATATTACTTTGGATTACTCTGTTAATTCCATCTATTGTGAAATATTCCAGTAAATATTATTCTACTAATTAGCATCTATAGAAACATTGACAAACCATACAGCTCTCTTCTTTGTGACCCACTGCTCTGTTTTGTAACACTCTACTCTCAGCATAAACAATGGAACGCAATGGACTATACCAGAACTTACTGGGGCCCAACTCAAAGTCGCCTCTGCTGTGCTCTCTCTCTGCAAATATTTATCAAACCAAATTGTAGCCAGCAGATAAAAAAATAGTGCGAAAAGTCTGCAGTATTCGTGGTGCATTATACTCCTTGTTACATGCTTAACTAAGCCAGCATGCAGACCGAACACTTTCCGTCTGCCTTCCCGGCCACCATAGTTAAGACAGCATGAAAGGATATATTCAGCCAGTTAGCTTTGATGAATTTTCAATGAATATCATCGTTCTTTTGCTTCTGGTTTTCTATCTGTCTTCATTTCCACTGTCAGCTCACGGCGAAGCAATCTGATTACTTTCGGACCGTCTTGACAAGCGCTTGAAACAATTGAAGTGAGTTCCGGGTGTTTCTGTTTCTGAGTCTGTACATCCTTGAGCACTCAATACGTCTTGACAAGGAAACTTCTGCATTCGCCACCTTTCCTGCTGATCACTTTTACCACAGTGGAATCGATTCATACTTGCTCCAAACCCCTCCGATATAATTCCTTGTACTTCCAAAACATTTTTGGCCTACCATCACCTTTCATACTTCAGTAAAAATTGATCATTCAAGTTCAGTAACACACGATATCAAAACTGTTGATACTCTGAGCCTATGGATAAATTCATTATCATTGTGATAAGATACACCTAAAGTTTTGAAGAGTATCATTTCCATATTCATCTCATCACTGTTTTCGGCTTACGATTAATTCCAACAATTTCAAGAGCGCAACACTTATTAAGACGAACAGCACAACAATATTCAATTGATATACATCTCTGCTTGCTATAATTAAATCATCATACGGTCACTAATCCATCATATCTTTTTACGTGACATTCACATACAAAATAATAACTCTCACAGCCTAATTCCAAATATTTATCAGTTGATGCTCCTCTTCTTCGCCATAATACTCAATCACATCTAATTACATACAAAATGGAGCTGCTACTGCTGCTAACGACGACAGCAACTTCGTTTCTATCGGAAGCTACCACCCTTGCATTCACCGAAGATGCGGCAAATTCACCCAGCTCCAGCATCTTCGTTTCTGCCACTAATATGGTGATAGACTTATTTATCAGAACATCTGGTCGTAACCAGATAGAAGAATTTACAGGCAGACAGGCTCTTGTCCAAAGAATTCTCGCTACCTCCTCATCGTGTGCTTCAATCCTGATGTGTCTCGCTGCATTTTATTCATTTCTCGCTATCGACCCTAGAAGGTTGATTTTCAGACATCAGCTCATTTTCTTCTTGCTTTGCTTTGATATGTTAAAAGCAGTAATTCTTCTCTTGTATCCGACAAGAGTCTTGACTCATTCTAATTCGTACTACGATGACCAATTCTGCCAGGTCGTGGGTTTTTTCACAGCCACAGCTATAGAAGGAGCAGATATCGCAATTTTGGCATTCGCTGTACACACCTATTTACTTATCTTCAAACCTAGTCTCAGTACTAAGGTCAAGAACTCGACGAGAACCGAAGGAGGGTTGTACAAGTACCGTTTTTACGTGTACGCGTTGTCCTTCCTCATTCCGGTAGTTCTTGCCAGTTTAGCATTTGTCAATGGAACTGGTTATATCTCATTAGTCTGCTGGTGCTACTTGCCACAAAGACCAGTGTGGTACCGGTTTGTGTTGAGCTGGGTTCCCAGATATTGCATTGTGGTCATCATCTTTGTCTTTTATGCTCTTATATACTACCATGTGATACGAGAGTTCAAGACTCTAGGCGGTGTATTCACTACAATGCACAAATCTCAGGGAAATGTCCATCCGAAACTAGCAGACGATGAGAAGCCTGGTTTTTACTCTGCTTTGAAGTACTTCTTGAGTCTTATTAAGGATACGGCAATGCCTAAATTCGAATTTCCTTCTGAGGAGTTGTCACCTCTGAATACAAAACAAACCCGTGACGCACAACATCAAAAGAACGAGAACGAAGACGACGAAGAAGACGTTTCTGATCTCTCATCAACTCCTCCAGTACATGTAGATACTGAAAACATAGTTTACGATCCTGAATTACATGCGGCAAATTTGGAGAGTTTCAGAAAGAGGCAGAAGATTATCCAGAAACAGATGAAGTCCATCTTTGTTTATCCATTTGCATACTGTTTCCTCTGGTTGTTTCCTTTCATTCTTCATGTCACCCAAGTGAACTATGAAGAAAGACATGGCCCAATTTACTGGATCAATTGTATGGGTGCATTCTTCCAGCCTTTCAACGGTTTTGTAGATGCTTTGGTATTCTTCTATAGAGAACAGCCTTGGAACTATACCATTATGAAGAACTACGAAAAAGAGCACACGGCGAGGATGAACAATATGATGCTTCACCCAATGCACCATCTATCCCAAGCTTCTCCGCACCATCACCAGAGCATTGGAAGCGAGTCTATCACCACCAGTGCCAGATTAACCAAGAATTCTGATAGTACAACAGCGGGCTTGGTTGATTTGCTGCAATACCCCTTCTATCGCAGATGGTTGAACGACCTTCATTTCCCACTCTTTGCTTTGCCAACAGAAGAAAACATAATAAAGTTGCAAAATAAGTACCTCCAAGACAGAAACAATCATAGAAGTGTAGCAGCTGATCACGAAATAGCTCACGAAAAGCTTGTCGATGCGGGCATCGTCGGAAGCTTTTCTAAGGCTCATGACTTTTCTAACATTCTTGGAGGTGACCTCAACGAGGAAGACTTCAGAAAAAATCTAAACTTACATAATTTCAAACTAGATTTCGACGGTCGCAAATCTGGTGGTTCAAGTCTCAATAAGCGTTTGTCTGTTACAGGTGGATTATCCACCAGTTCCGGACGTAAGAGTAGTGTGATTTCATCGCTGAAATCAAGTAGATCTCAACGTATCAACCTGGACGTAGCAGATCCAATCGTTCGTGAAGATGGTAGAAGAGTTAGCTTAGGTAAATCCATGATGATGACCTCCTACCATCCATCGATTAATGAGTCTACAAACTTGGAATTGAAGCCTTTCAAGAAAACGTCCCATAGCGGGTCTCCAAATTCTTCCAGTGGCAAAAAATCGTATGCCTCTACAATTGGAAACAGCAACAGCGGTAGTTCCAATACTGAACCAAATGACGAGATCGACTTCATGGAGTTCTTGAAGAAAGGACCCCACTAATTGTATCATATCGAGTGTAAAACCAACGTAATAATCTAGAAATATTGATAGAATACTGAGTGTAGAAATTTGCAACAAAAATAATGTAGAAATTATGAACTGGAGGTAGTGAGTATGCTCCAACAGTTCATATATAAATTTGTAGATTGAGGATTTCAGAGGCTCCAGCGAAGAATGGGTGCAAATTTAGAGTTGCCTGCGTGCATATAGTGTATTCAACCTAAAGCACAATGCATAACGTACTTGCAGGATTCCTACCATATCTTACTTTTAGTACAAATTACGTATCTATCTATCTATATATATATATATCTTCTTCTTCATGTTCTACTTGACCTGTCAAATTAAAAACTGAGATTATCCCAAGCAGAAACACCAGACTTCACATTTGTTTAATTTCGTGCATATAAAATTTCCCAATTTGGGGATAACACCGAGATGCTGTGAACTCTGCTCAAGATGGCAGAAAACGACATCTAGATCAAATAAGAGTAATTCGATTGCAATGGATTTTGCTAATCTAACAAAATAGTAGTAAGGTGGATTTCAGAAGGGTAATAGCAAATAGCTCCATGAATATCGATAAGAAGATATAGAATGCAAATAGTTATTATTTTAATGACAGGTCGGTGAGCCGCACCGAACGGGAATGTCTACGAAATTCCGAAGTTGATTTACTCAAAAAAAAAATCAGAGGAACATTCTACCTAACCAGTATATAGCATCAGCAAGTATTGGTATATCATCTCACTTCTAATTAGGTAGATTTGTCTATTCTTGGTTTAATTTTGAGGCAATCTAAATTCTCAAAGGTAATTCCGATCGCGGGCCGAATGTGGTACCGAATAAAATAATCTGTTCGCGTGCAGCTGTAGGTAAAATTGGAGGTGATTTTTCATTCCCCAGCTCTAATTTGTAAGCAATTCTTTTTATATTGAAGAATCTCCAAAGGAGTCCAACTGTCTACCGGTGATAAGATTTATAATTTATATATATCTATACTGGATTTGTCCCGTGAAGTTGGAATTTTGGTGTGGTGCATTGACCTCGAAACTATTTTCCCTACTATTATAAAATAGCTGCGATGAGCCTAACTTCTGAGGACAAAGACTCAGAATTGCCTATATCCAGAGACTATGGATCAACTCCAGTAAGCCAAGACAATAGTGAAGATCTAGTGGTGGTGAATGAAAAGACCGATGGATCAAAAAATGAAAAAAAATACTATGAATCCAATGCTGGAGATGGTTCCAGAGCTGAAGATCAACATCTTACAGGCTTGACATTGGCAGTTACATTATTCTCTTGTGTGTCATGTTTGTTTCTAGTTGCATTAGACCAAACCATAGTGTCGACCATCTTGACACAAGTCGGAGAAAAGTTCAAGGAGTTTGAGAAAATTGGGTGGTTAACTTCAGGCTACCTTTTGCCAATGGCTACATTGGCTCCTTCTTACGGTAAAGTGGGGATTGCTTTTGGTAGAAAGTACACCCTTCTTGTGGCTGTAATTGTATTTGAGATCGGTTCCTTGGTTTCAGGGTTATCGACCTCCATGAGTATGTTAATTGGAGGTAGAGTCATCCAAGGTATTGGTGGAGGATGTGTTCAGGCAATGGTAGTTGTCATTTTAACAGAATCTGTTCCTATTTCCAGACGGCCTTTATCATATATGTTACTAGGGGTTACTTTCTCTATTTCTTCTGTATTAGGACCTTTCATTGGAGGAGCATTCGCTACTCATGTGTCGTGGAGATGGTGTTTCTACATTAATATTCCAATTGGTGGAATGGCTGCTGCATTGTTGATTTTTGGATTCCACCCTCCAAGACCTGAAGGAAACATCAGACAGAAGTTGGCCAAGATTGACTACATGGGAACTTTCTTGCTTACTGTCGGCTTGGTGTTGGTCTTGTTGGGCCTTACCTTTGGTGGCATTGATTTCCCATGGAAGTCTGCAGCCGTTATATGTTGTTTTGTGATTGGAGGCTTGTTCCTTATAGCATTTTGTGTCTGGAACTTCAGATTCTCGAAAGATCCCATCATTATTCCCCAAATCGTCAAGATTCCCCCTCTTATTGCTGCATGTATCTCTGGGTCTTTCAACTTTGGTTTCTTCTTAGCCAACTTCACGTATTTGGCAGTCTACTTCCAAGTCATATTTAATGCCACTGCTTGGAAGTCTGGTGTGGATTTACTTCCCATGATTATTGCCGTTACTTTAACTTCGATGATAAACGGGGTTTTCATAAAGTTCACCAGATATGTCAAGATTACCATGTTGATTTCAGGAGTCTTGGGTCCAATCGGTACCGGTTTGCTCTTGCTCCTCAAAAAAGATTCGCCTTTGGCTGATAGAATCGGTCTATTGATTCTCTGTGGTATCTCTATTGGTTTGCAATTCCAAAGTTCCATGTTGGCAACCCAATTATGTGCTCCTCCTGATATCACCGGGTCTTTGATTTTGAGTACAATTTTCCTTAACTTTCTTAAATCCACTGCAGCAGCAATTTCCGTCTCGTTGGCTCAACTTATTTTCCAAGCCAGCGGTACTTCATACATCAAGAGCTTGATCGAGAGTTTACCTCGTGAATCCACCGAGTACCGAGCTTTGTATTCTATACCACCCAAGGACCTTATTTCAACCCCTAGAATCATTAACACGTTGCCCGAATCAGCAAGACAGATGGTGTTAGACCAGTTCATGAGAGCGTTGCACAACGTCTTCTACTTGGGACTAGCATTTTCAATTGTAGCCCTCATCGGTGCTGTTTTCACCACCAACAAGATGATTCCAAAGGCTTCCGATATAGCCAAGAAAAGCGACGAAGAAAAGAATACCAAGGATATTGCGACACCTGAAGATCAGATTGAATCCAGTGCAAAGTAACAAGATCAAAAGTTCACAAAGTCATATAGACGATTATACAATCATATATTTAAACTTAATACAAGTAATAGTAATATTTAAAAAAAGTAGCCTTTGAAGCACTCAACGACAGCCGAGAACACGACGATCACTAGTCTTCTCTATTATAGACATATTGAGTACGGTACCTTTCTCTGTCTCAACAGAGTCACGGTATCGAACAAAAACCTGATTCACTTGCAAGATCGCATCATAAGTTTGGAAGTGCATGAACTATGTGCATTATGCGCATGATGAGCGCAACTATTTTTGTGCCGCAAATTTCTTAATGTGGGGATATGAGGCAACCATCATTCATTTATTAGCATTAGTCAATATCGAATCCTCGTTTGACACTTCTAGATTCCAGTAGTTCTATAAATACAGGGAAATAATCGCTTAGATCGCGTAACCTGTTCTGTTCTTTAATTTCAAGTTGGTCTTCATTTTGAACTATAGCGACCCCTACAAATGTTCCTACTATACCATCCAAGACTACTCTAACAGTTATAGCATTTAAATTTGCAATCTCAATTAAAGCGAAAGATAATTTCATTCAAATATTGTATACGCTTAGACCACATACAATCGCATAATACATGATACCAGTACATTAATTCTTAATGCCTGAACGACTAAACGCTCCAGACCTGGCAAGTACAACCAGCGCGTCCAGACGGTCTGAGTCCAATCTACTCTCTCAGGGGCTTTCTCCACAAAATCTGAGCTCTCGCTCTCCTAAACCAATAGGTAAATCTGAAAAGTACTACGAAAGCAATGCTGGGGACGGCACAACGTATACCGAACAGTATATCAAAGGAGTTAAGTTGGCTGTGACCCTCGTCAGTTGTGTAGCCTGTTTGTTCATCGTAGCATTGGACCAGACTATCATAGCCACCATCTTAACACAGGTGGGTGACAAATTCCAGGAATTCGAGAAGATAGGATGGCTAACCACGGGATTTCTATTGCCTATAGCCTGTTTGTCGTCCTCCTACGGCAAAATAGGCATAGCCTTTGGAAGAAAATACGTGCTTCTAGCTGGAGTGATTATTTTTGAAATCGGCTCTTTGATCTCAGCATTGGCTAACACCATGAGTATGTTAATCGCAGGAAGAGTCGTCCAGGGTCTTGGAGGTGGTTGTGTTCAGGCCATGGTGGTCTTGATCTTGACAGAATCTGTACCCATAAGCTTGAGACCACTATCATATACTTTGCTTGGGGTTACATTTTCAGTTGCCAGTGTGCTCGGCCCCTTTGTTGGTGGAGCCCTAGCCACCCATGTCTCGTGGAGATGGTGTTTCTACATCAACCTCCCCATCGGAGCCATGGCTCTGTTACTTCTAATTCTTGGTTTCCATCCTCCTAAGCCGCACGGAAACATTAGAGAGAAAATGGCCAGAATCGACTATTTGGGAACATTTTTACTTACAACTGGTTTGGTTCTTGTGTTGCTTGCATTGACTTTTGGAGGTATTAGTAATCCCTGGGATTCTGCTTTAGTTATATCTTTCTTTGTTGTTGGTGGAGTACTTTGTTTGGTGTTTATCGTCTGGAATTTTGGTTATTCTTCACATCCCATGATCATCAAGGAAGTGGTAATGGTTCCCCAGGCTGCTGCTGCTTGTATCAATGCCTGTTTCAATTTTGGATTCTTTATACCACTAATGACGTATTTGGCTGTTTATTTTCAAGTCATCTTCGGTCATTCAGCATGGAAATCGGGAGTTGATCTCATTCCCATGATCATATCAGTGACATTTTCCTCAATTTCCAACGGTATTTTCATCAGATTCACCAGAAACGTCAAAATTACCATGGTGATTTCGGGAGTATTGGGGCCAGTAGGAACTGGACTTCTTCTTCTTTTGAACAAGAATTCTCCTGCTAAAGATAGAATTGGTTTATTGATCGTCTCTGGTGTTTCAATCGGGTTATCTTTCCAAAGTTCGATGCTTGCAGCACAATTGAAAGCACCACCAGATATTGAAGGGTCATTGATTTCCGTCACCATTTTCGTCAACTTTGTTAAGACTCTAGGAGCAGCAATTTCTGTGACCATCGCACAACTTATCTTCCAGACAACTGGTCAGAAGTATCTAAATGATCTTATTCATAGTCTTCCGCCAGAGTCAGAAAACTATAGAGAATTAATTCGATACCCTCCCAAGGTGATCATTTCAAGTCCGGAAATCATCAAACTGCTTCTGGAATCTACGAGACAATTGGTCTTGGACCAGTTCATGAAATGTATAAAGAACGTCTTTTATCTTGCATTTGCCTTGTCTGTTGTTGCTATGATAGCTTCATTCTTTTCAACCAATAAGAAAATCCCTAAGCACTCAGACATTCAAAGAGATGAAGTTGATGGTGAGGAGAATGAAAATGAAAATGTTAATTCCGAACAAGATGAAGCAGATGAGAATAAGATAACTCAAGCATCTTCCAATGGAGAAAGTACAACGACAGGGGCAAGCAATCAGGAATTCACAGTATAGCTATAGCCCAACTTACGACCAACCATCAGCACAAACATTATCGCTGACAACATGAATTACGTTCACTAAGTTATTAGCGAATAATAATATAAATCTAGTAGTATTACAAGGCATTTAATTGAAAGTTTTCAAGATATCATATTAAGATATCATGAGCTATCTAACATTATGGTATTATACAACTATCTAATATACAATTGTGTTATCGTACAACGTCAATATACTCTAATATACAATTCACGGTAATACATTTACAATCAACTTCAGTTGAGAATCTTCTTGCCCACTTCGTCCAAGTAAAGCTTGATATGAGCATTGAGACGAGCAGCTTTCAATTCTGTATTTCTGACCTCCATCTGGTATTCTAGCTGCTTCTTGTTGATGCTTGTTTCAATCTCGCTGATTAATTCTTTCTTCTTGTTGTACTCCTCTTCCTTCAAGTTTCTTTCCTCTATCAACTTGGTGTAGTCTTGTCTGTACTTGGTCAACATCTGCTGACTCTTGGAGATTCTTTCGTCAGCCTGGGCTCGCAACTTATCTGTCTTTTCTTGCATGTTTGTTAACTGCCGTTGTACTTGTTGAATCAGTCTTACAAGGTCGTTGGTGCGTAAGTTGAGCTGGTCCAAGAACTCTTGGCCATCGGTGAGTTTGGCCGAGGCTTCTCTTTCTTTGGATATATCGTTGGAAATTTCTTCCAAAATTCGAAAAAGGTTCTTCAACTCGTTTTCAACAGTTTGAATCGAGTCTATCGTGACAGATAGATTCTTGTCGCGTTGATCTAGCTCGTTGTAAGCATTCTGCAATTCTGACAACTGGCCCTTGAGATCAGATATGATTTTGTTCAATATAGTCAAGTCTGTTTCCGAGTATGCCTTCAACCTATCTACTTCTTTCAGAGATTCAAATACTAGATACTGAACATCGTCAAGCTTCTCGATCAAACGCGCCTTCTCCTCCTTGTATTGCGTGTGTTCGAGTGAGACGATTTCCAGAGACTTCTTCAACTTCTTTAACTCAGACTCGACCTTCAAGTTATACGAGTTGATTTGTTTAAGCGTATACTTCTTCTGGTTGCTACTGGGATCATCTTCGATTCTACGCTTGATGCCCTGAATCTGGGAAATAACTTTATCATTGTCAGACTGAACTTGACGGATCTTTTCTAAGCTGGCTTCGCTTTCCATAACCAACTGCTCACATTCAGCCGAATGCTCCTCTCTGAAACGAGCATAGTTCACGACAGCACTTAATATCCGACGAGTTTTGAACGGATCCGGCCGTACGATATCCATTATCATCAAATCGTAGATACCACACCCCTGGAAAAATTTATATGCTGCTCTATGTAAGCCGATAAGATTAAGTGCCTGGACAGTATCATCTTCATCTTCTTCGTTTTCATTCTGACTGCTCCCATTCTCGTGGCCAAAGTCACCATTTCCTACAACTACATTGCTATTAGCATTTCCGGCAACATTTCTATCAGTATTTCCGTCACCATCGTGACCCCTAGCGTCATATTGGTTACCGGCATTGTGACCAGTCACATCGCCATTTCCGTTGGCACCGTTTGTAGTTCCATTTTTCAATTCATTTTGCTGGTTCAACCCCCGAACTTTGTTCACAAGTACTTCCATGGGCAATCCCATGAATGTGTCAAGAAACTGCTCAAATAGCGAACGGATATACTGACTCGTAGGCTTCAGAACCAACTCTTCTGTAGCGATAAAATCGCAGCTTTGTAAACATATCGTAATTTCCTTCACATCAAGTAGGGGAAACGTATCTTGTTGAGTAAGCTGATGGAGCCGACGATTGCTCTGCGTTCCTGTCCGATAGATTGTACTAAGTCGCGACATTGTTGGCGGAAGAGTAGAGACGTACATTGAAAGATTGTTGAATCCAAATGTAAACAAAAAGACTTGATCTGTCTTGTAAAAGTCACGTGATTTTCTACAACATATATACTAACTAACAGTGTCACCATCAGGTTAATGTTATCTATGCCATGTGAGCTGCTAATAATGTCCTGGGATAATGCCTTTACTGTTTATTTATTTCTTTACCAATTTTTCGCTGTTACTTTCTTTTACTATCATTACTCATATATACTATATACATATAACATGCCATCTACATCGACATCCCTACTCACACCCTCTCTGCGGTCCAAATAGCTCCACGGCACACCAACTTGATCCCCTCTGTCAACAACATGTATGGAACAGCCTTCTTGGCGTCGTGCTGAATGGCCGTGTCCAAATGCTCGAGTTCATCATCTCTGAATGTGCTAATCGTATCTTTCAAACTAGAGATTTCTGGCGACGTTTCCAATTCTGCGCTAATCTTATCACCACTCAATTGTTCGCCCGAAACCTTGTCGTAAACCGGAACCTGGTATTGGTTCATTAATACTCGCAATTGCTCGTTGTAGTGGCCACCAATCACCGTCTCTACTGCAACAGTACATGCCATGGCAGCTTCTTTACTAATCAACGCAGTTCCAGCTCCCATACCTATAGCACCTAACTTCCATAACGGAGTCAACAATGATGGTCTCACTCTTCTTTTCGTTTGCAACTTGTTGAACGTGTCGTGGTGATGGATCTCCTGCTCCCACATATGCTTCAATACCGGCTTCAAATGGGGATACTTACTGGCAAGAACCATATACTGCCCCATGTAAATGTAGTTAGCTCCCAATTCACCAGCTTGGTCAACTCGAATTACACGATCGAGGAATGCCTTCTGGGCTCTCGATAATTCTCCGTAGTTTACATCCTCCCCATAATACTTCTTTGCTGTTTGTTTATCATCTTCACTGGTCGAAGCTTCTTGCAATCTACGAGTAAAAGACGAGAAGTATCGACGACACACGGGAATCTCTTTGTATACTCCTCTAGTAAGCATGTTTGTTGAACCAAAGTTGAGTCAAAGAACAATTGAAATATCTTCTCCTTCCTGAATTTGGATTATATTCTTTTTATGAATTTTATCCGTCTGTCGTACAGAATCGTTCGATTTGATACTACAGAATAATTTTTTTAGCCTCTCAATTTACCGAGTGCGCAATTTTTTAGCATCCAAATTCTTTTTCTTATCATTAATCCAGAAAGTACCAACTGTTTCAACTGATAATACGAAAAGGCATATCAATGCTCCATCCTAGTCAATTATTGTTATTAGCTATAAATTTGTTATAAATAAGTAGAGTTTTTTGTAATTTTGTAGTTTTTAGTAAATAATTGCCAGAATTATATGAAGTACAATTGAAACTGTTTAATTCCTCGAACTACACATTGTACTTGAAAGAACTGATAATCTTCAACATCGATACTCCAATATCGTATGGAATCTCTTGAGTATCTCTAGAATTGGTAACTGGCTTGTACTCATTGGAAGGAATTTTAAGGTGTTGAAAGAATCTATTGGGGACATCCTTTATGAGCAACCATTCTACGGGAAATTCTCCTTTCCAACGAGTTTGTTCCATCCAGATATCACTGGTTTTATTAAAATCAATACCAGATTTCATCTCACAGACTCCACAAAACTTTCCTGAAGAGTTGACCAGAAAGAAAAGAAAAACTTTGCCGCAATTGTCTTTGTTTCCTGTAAACAGAAGTTCTTCGTAAGCTTTATTCAACCTTCTATTTCCAAGGTCTGTCGAGGTCCAGATGTTATGAGTGAACGAGGATGTAACATCAAGGATATTGTACGACTTAATGACAAAGAACTTGGAGTTGGGAGGAACCGTGAAAACTGTTCCTTTGTACGTTCTGAACGTGAGACATAAATGTGGAGTTCCAATAGACCCAGCATGAGTTCTCTTGTAGTTTGAACCAGTAGGAGATTCCGGTGTGATTGGTGTAGCATTGATGGAATTAAACGACTGGGTTGAATATGAAAGTCTTTTTGATTGAGTGTCTCCAGAAAGATTATAACTTGGCTTCATAGAAGCATAACCAATTGATCTAGAACTATTCAATGTTTCATATTGATTCTGATCGAAGCGATTTTGATAATTTAAGGGTTGAATTTCAACTGGACTAACGGTTGGCAGCAAGAATTTATCCCGATTTGATCTGAATGAAGTCGACCAGATACTTTCCTTAAGAGTCAGCGGAAGGTAGTCAATGCCTTCAACAGAATCCAACGATTCGACTGCTAATAGAGCTCTAGGCGTACAGAGCTTTCCACGTGATGAACTCATAGATGTCAGTGAAAATGGACTGCTTGTAAAAGAGAAATTAGTCATGACAGATAAATCATTTGCAGCAATTTCATTTTCATTATTATTGCCATGATAATAAACATTATTATTTGTATAGCTTGAAGAGTTGGACATTAGGAGATATAAGTGGTTAGCAGAGACAAGTGACTTGTGTCAACGAAGAAATCCTACAATAGAGAGAAAAGGAAAATGAGATATCCAGAAGTAGGGAGTAGAGGAGAAAACCTAACCTTTTATAGAATTTTGTTTGAAATGTGGAGAAGCACTTTTTGCAGCCAAAGAAACTGCAAAAGATGCCAGACTCGCTGCAACTCGCAAAATCCTCATCACATACAAAACCTCAAACTGTGAAAATTCACGTGACCAGATTCGTAGCTGCTACAAATTTGCTTCAAGAAGAACAAGATAGACCAATTGTACGCTTGAAGTTCGTATCACTTGTGTCAGTTGGTTATTATGTCGTATCGTGTAAATGAAGTGGACGCAGAATTTGTCAAGAAACAAGTGGCAAAAGACCGTTCTGGGACGAAGTATCCAAAATGTTTCAAAATTGAAGTAGATGTAACGAAAGTGAATCTTCCTATAGTGAAGGACTGGATCACGAGAATTATCTCGGAACAATTGCCAGACGACGATATAGTGGTCGATTACGTGTATGAGCTTTTGGTTGCAAATGAGAGAAACCCAGACATCAAGGAGATCCATTTACAAGTGCAAGATTTCTTGGGCAAGGAAGAGTCACTTGACTTCTGTGAAAAGTTATGGAAGCTATTGATCAGTGCACAGGAAGATGTCGACGGGATACCGAAGGAGATTTTCGAAACAAGGAAGAAAGAAATGGAGCAGAAGAAGGAAATGGAACAGAAGCAGAAAAAGGAAAACCAAAAGACTAATTATAATAGAAGCAACGTGAAGCTGGATGTAGAAAAAACTAAAACCAATTACAATCGTTCGCTTTCTCGCTATAGTGAGAGTCAGACTAGGCACAGAAGTAAGGATGAAAGAGAAGGAGATAGAGGGAATAGAAGAGAAAGCCCCACTAACACAGATAAACTGAGATACAGAGAGCGAGATGGATATAAAGAACGAGAATATTACAGAAATGGGAATAGAGACAAAGATAGGTATCGATCAAGAGACTCCAGAGATCGCAGTCGCTCGAGAGAAAGATCGTGAACATGATAATGAAGCAATATAGAAGAATTACCAATTTGTATTATTTAGCATGAATAGATTAGTTATGGGATCCACTATTTACTCAATGTACATTACTGTGCAATTACATTGATGTAAAACATTACTCTTATCAGTATACGTCACATGACATACATCAAGTGACTTAATCTTAATTTCATTTCGGAGGTGATAGGCTCGAGAAATAATGGTGACATGTTGGATGTCAAACAACCGCAATGGGTTCAAATTTGTTCACATTATATAGCTGAAACATCCTTATAGTCCATTTCAACAATATTGTCCAAGAATAACCCAATAGATTCATGAAACATCCATTTGTGCTGTTTCCACCTTTTCCGACCACTATCACAAACGGTCGTGTGCGCACCGAACAGTCATTTTTTCTCTAAGCTGGCCTTTAAATCTCAACAATGTATGAAACCAATTTATGGTTGGTTCAGATAACATCTTCTTACGACACACGTAATTCGTTCATTGATCCATATCACTATAAAGTTCTATATACACCATTCACATATAGAACTGAATTGTTGATTCGATTTTGAATTTTCTATTTAACAAGATTTCCAATTCATTTCCTCCACTAATTTCATCGTGGTTTCACTCGTTCTAACACATAACACCATGGCTGAGACAGACGAACATCACCACCACCACCATCACCACCATCACCAACATGAGCAGCCGATCCCCATAGATGCCAATGCCAATCCGGCCAACCGGATTGGGAAGTACCAGGTGATCAAGACATTGGGAGAAGGTTCTTTCGGTAAGGTGAAGCTTGCACAACACACTACTACTGGCCAGAAAGTGGCGCTCAAGATCATCAACAAGAAAACGTTGGCCAAGTCAGACATGCAGGGCCGAATCGAACGTGAAATCTCCTACTTGCGTTTGTTGAGACATCCCCACATCATCAAGTTGTATGACGTAATCAAACTGAAGGACGAAATTATCATGGTGATCGAGTATGCTGGTAAAGAATTGTTTGATTACATCGTGCAACGCGGAAAGATGCCCGAAGACGAGGCAAGACGTTTTTTCCAACAGATCATTGCTGCCGTAGAATACTGCCACAGACATAAGATTGTTCATAGAGACTTGAAGCCAGAGAATTTGTTGCTTGACGATCAGCTTAACGTCAAGATTGCCGACTTTGGTCTTTCCAACATCATGACTGATGGGAACTTCTTGAAGACGTCATGTGGCTCGCCAAACTACGCTGCTCCGGAGGTCATTTCGGGTAAGTTGTATGCTGGCCCGGAAGTGGATGTGTGGTCCTCGGGAGTCATTTTGTATGTGATGCTTTGTGGAAGACTTCCGTTTGACGACGAGTTCATCCCAGCATTGTTCAAGAAGATTTCCAACGGGGTTTACACATTGCCAAACTACTTGAGTGCTGGCGCTAAACATTTATTGACGCGAATGCTCGTGGTGAACCCATTGAACAGAATCACTATCCACGAGATAATGGAAGACGAATGGTTCAAAAAGGATATAGCAGACTACTTGTTACCACCAGACTTGTCCAAGACGATGCACAACAAGATCGACATCGACGAAGATGTCATAACAGCGCTTACGATGACTATGGGCTACGACAGATACGAGATCATCAACGTCATCGAGAAGTGCAACAAGCTGTCCACACCCCTGCAACAAACGAATGAGATTCTTGATGCTTATTTGTTGATGAAAGAAAACCATTCATTGGTCAAAGACTTGAAAAAGTCCAAATCAGAGAAGGTTGACTCATTTTTGTCGCAATCTCCACCTCCTTCTTTCATCAACAGCTCTACAAGTTCAGCTCCTGGAGTTCAGCAATCGCTTACATATCAGACGTTGGCTACTGTTCCTGATTTGTCGACGTTGCCCAACTCCACCATTGCCATTTTACCCTCATCATTGCCTTCTATTCATAGAGCATTCATGATTGAAAACAACAACCAAGCCATAATCAACCCAGTTTCCACCAGAAAACTGAAAACAAGATGGCATTTTGGGATCAGATCCAGATCGTATCCATTGGATGTTATGGGCGAAATCTACAGAGCCCTCAAGAACTTGGGTGCCGAATGGGCTAAGCCTACAGAGGAAGAGTTGTGGACGATCAAGGTCAGATGGAGATACGATAGCTGCGAGATGGAAGGCGCTCCCAACTTGATGAAGATGCAGATCCAGCTTTTCCAGTTGGAACCAAACAACTACTTGGTAGATTTCAAGTTTGACGGCTGGGAAACTTCCGGCGAGCAGTCTTCGTTCAAGCAAGATGCAGATGAAGTAAGTTCTTTTTCTGCTTATCCATTTTTACATTTGGCCACGAGGTTGATCATGGAGTTGGCAGTGAATAGTCAAAGCGGATGATAGAGTTATTTAGAGCAATGAGACACGAGACATACTATAGTGTAGAACAGTACATAGAGTCGGTACAGGTCACGTGAAAATCGTGAAATCGAAGAGATGCAGCGGGCGATGATCTGATAGGCTGAAACTTAAGTTCTGGAACAAGCGGGATTGCCGCATTGGGAAGGCATCCATGCTGGGTTGTGATTGCTGAAATTGTGCCGTAATTGACCTGAGAGCATTGGATTCCGATAATTGAGCATTATACGAACTGGCCAATGGCCGGGACTCTTGGCTTGAGGTTCATCGATCACGAGGTCCGTCGTTGTTAGTTTTTCCGCCAGAGTCTGTGTTTACCTCTTGACTCCTTCATTGCCGAAAGGGTATGGGAATTCGTGTAGCCTTCCTAAATAGGAATATATGTTTGAAAAGCAAAACACTCCTGCAAGTTTTGTAACTTTTAAATCGGTTAATTAGATGCAGTAGGCAGGAGCGGAAAAAATCTATTCGCAGTTAACGTTTATAAGTTACGAGATTAGCACCCATCTGGAGTTGGGGGTTTTCTTCACCATTGGAGCTATAGCGAACCAGCAAAGTATCCGAGTCGAAAAGAACACACAGTTGCAGAACGAAGACGTTTTTGAAGTGTAGCCCTGTTTTTTCCGCATCGACCTGTCTTTTTTCCCAGATTTTCTGTGCCTGTTACCCCTTAACATCTCATCTTTTAGTTTCCTAATTGGATTGGAACAGCGCCAATACTAGCCTAGTATTTCCGCCTGAAATATTACTACCAGGTTGTCCACAGGTTATTAACTGTAGGTCTTCCATCGAGCAACAATTTTGCACTGTAATTTTGCTTGTTTCTTCCATTCCTGACTCCATATATTGCCCCATTCACAGGTCTAATAGTGCTATACTGCTTCTACCTCGTATAGCAGACCAGACCATAGAGAGCCATTCCCTCACTCATCCAGACAGGGTCTCCGTTTTTAGACACTTCCCGAATTGTCAGCGCCTCATACTTTGTGCACATTCATTTGGTGATTCCGTCAGAATTCGCATTTCATCGGACTACTAAAATCTGGAATTTTCTACTTATTGATCAGTGCTTCCTTCGCCAGCATGTTGACAATTGACCTTCTCGACCGCAAGACGTCGGCAGACGTCCCGGCCGAAGATATGATCCGTCTCAACGAGATCTTCAAACACATCTTCAAGGCGAAAAGAACCACCGTCGTCACGGGAGCAGGGATCTCCTGCAATGCTGGAATCCCTGATTTCCGCTCGTCTGACGGTTTGTACAACATGGTGAGGACCAAGTTTCCCAAGACCGTAGTGAAGGGCCAGGACCTCTTTGACATCTCGCTCTTCCGCAGCGAAATGTCGTTGGCCGTCTTCTGCACTTTCATGGAAGGGTTGTACAAGTCTACCCTCATTGCCAAACCCACAGAAACGCACAGATTCATCAAGATCCTCAAGGACAGAAAGAAGCTTCTCAGATGCTACACCCAGAACATCGACTCCCTCGAGTCTTCCATCAACCTCAACATGGGAATCAACCTCAGCGAATTTGATAGCTGCCACAAAAATTTTGTCCAGAACTGGAAGAACTTGGACGTCGTACAGCTCCATGGAAATTTGCACAAATTGTCATGCACAAACTGTTTCACCAATTTTGACTGGAACGAAAAGTACCAGAGCCAGTTGGCCGACGGACTCAATCCGCAATGTTCCAAATGCTATGAGAAGTACGAAGAACGACTCTATTCTGGCAAAAGGCTTACGGGAAACATCGGACTACTTCGACCAGATATTGTGTTGTATGGCGAACACCATCCCCAGTCGGAAATCCTCGCCCAGGGGCTAAATGTTGATATTAAGGCAAAGCCCGATATGTTGATCGTCATGGGCACCTCGCTCAAAGTAGACGGCGTCAAGAAGTTGGTACGATCGCTCTCTGTATCTGTGCGTGCCAAAGGAGGTAAAGTCATTTTCATCAACAAGACACCATTAGCTAAGCAATGGGAATCTGTGTTTGACTACGAGATTCTCAGTGACTGCGACTCCTTTGTGAGGCTCTTGAAAAATGAAGTACCGGACTTGTTCTTGACTCAGGAACAGTTGGACTCTAAGAAGTTGAAGAGTAATAAGAAACAGAACAAGAATGTCAAGTTAGAAGTAGAGATGAAGGAAGACGTCGATGTGATGACCCCACCAAGTACACCTACTAAAAAGAAGAGACCAGTGCTCAAAAGAAAGAATATTAACCAACAAAAGGCACAGCCTGTCAAGTATGAACTTCCATCTCCTTTATCGAGTTTCACCGAAACAGTCGAAGACAGCAAGGAAGTCATTGTCAAACAGGAAGTGACAGACGAATCTGAGATGCAAGCGTTGAGACTCTACTCGTCATCGAAGTTGAATCAGTCCATCAAAAGAAGAATCAAATCTGAGCCTGGTGAATCTCTCCACAAAAGATTAAAAGTATAGGGAGCCCCTCCATCAGGGAAAGCATCAACTCTCTAGAGAGAATAAAGTGGAGAGCATGTCGTTATGAAAGTGCACCGCTATGTATTATAGTTTATTTAGTTCTCCGGACTCGTCCGATTGTATTTAATAGCATTCATTGAATTGGTGAGATGTAGAGATCTGCTAGGGAAGATACTTTGGGCAGAATCAGAAATGGTATCTAACGAGTGTTTCAAACAATGTAGCAGATTTGTATAAATACAATTCCGATTGTGGAACACATAATCCCAACATCTGATAACGGTTTCTTTCTACTTTACTGAACCCAACAGAGCTGTTCAACATTCTCGTCAAGTGGCACAATAGTTGAGTTCTCATCACGCATAGTTAAGAATTATTCGATAGTACAACAAAAGTCATTATTCTTCATTCAATTTCACGAAAGTGCTACTACAGATAGCTAACAATAACCCGAGCCAAGATTTGAAGATTCTGGAGACACTTATTGCCTTTATTTGTATATTTCGGAGACCCAAATCTTCTCCACCGTTTTTCCCAACTTTGGTACCCCAGAAGTGACACAAACTCTGGCACTTACTATTTAGGGAACGTCTATTTTGCTAAATACTCCATTCTATAGAAATAGGTGCTACTACATCTTTTCTTTTGAACATAATATTAGATTGTAGAATTGATTGCGAGGCTGAGCTAATAGAGACAGAAAGCTGAAGATTTTGGCATTGACATCGGCCAAATCTAATCAGAACAATCAAAATCAATACTGAAGGTTCTTCAATAATTTAGTAGACCTCATCTGTCATAATCCATCTTCAAGTTAAGATTTACCGTAAAAAGACAAGAATCAAGTCACAGAGGCCAGATTAGATTTGTATCAAGTTATCAAAGATCAAATACTAGAATATCATCATAGGGTATATTTCCACTAGTTACAGAAGATCAGGCATATATAAAATATCACCATTTTTAGCAATTACAATCCTACCCTAGAAAACCACAAATAACGTATAATTGTCATTTCTTGGATACTATCATCAATTCATCAACTTTCACAATCTGCTCTTAGATCTTCTCCTGATCTTGTCATCAGTCGCATCCTCTACCAATTCATTTAAATTCACACCAATGGACCTGGTATCGTCTTTCTTCGAGAACATCCTCGTTGCAGAGCCAGAGGGAGCTGGCAAAGTGAAACTGCCACCAGGACATAACAGAAGGAATTCTGGGCTCAACAACATGGACTTCTCGACGTTGTGGAGCTATGGAAAATCCATTTCTGAGCAATCTATTGCAACTGCAGCAGCCGTCGCAAATACTGCTGCAAGTTCGACTAACGTGTCTTCACTTTCAAAAAAGCCCAGTTCGTCATTCTTGAACAATTCATATATGGCTGACAAGTTGATGGAGAAAATCATTGAGATGATTATACCGATGGATGTCTCTGATGCTCGGACCGGTCTGATGCTCGACAGGATTGAAATGCAGAAGCTGCGTCCTCCATTACTGATGGCTATCATGTCTAACAATTCCACCGAGTTGAATAAACGAATGACCAATAGCTTTGTCACAACGGACAATATCATCCGTTTCTTCAACTGGTCACACCCCTTTTATACGGTAGGAGTCTTGCTCATAGCAACACATCTAATCCTCAAGCCGTATCTCATGACAATACTTCCATTAGTACTACTTATTGCAAGAGTGCTTATTCCACACTATCTCATCATGTATCCACCAGACACGTCCTATTTGTCAGAGTACATTCAAAGCAATCCAGAGCCAGCAGCTTACCAATTGCACAAATGTAAAGTTCCTGGCCCCATTCCCCAGTTTTCAAGGGAGTTTGTGCTCAACTTAACAGATTTGCAAAATCTGCAAACAATATACATTTCTACCTACGATTTTGTTATGTGGCTAACAAAAGACTATTTGTATTTTAAGGACGAGTACATCTCGTCGGTGGTATTTTTGGCTGTTTTGATTCTTATAATGGCGAATTTATTTATTATGCCAAAACTCTTATCGTATTTGGCCAGCCATTTCTACGTGGTTCAAGGCACGATGATGGTGTTTGTATGGGGGTTTGTTATAGCATTCCATCCGTATTGTCGTAGTCGCATTTTGGAATGGCTCTATAGTGAAGAGACCAGACTCTACTTCTTGGAGATGTCCAACAAAGTCGAATCTAGATTAGTTGACTTCTTGGAGCCCGCTCAAGAACCCCCCAAGCTTAATGACGAGGGATATGCTCTTGATTTGGATTCGAAAGATATAAAACTAGTAGAGATTTTTGAGCTCCAGAGATTGGACGAAAAGACAAAGATGTGGGACTTGGTAGGTTTTACCAACAACATCTACACAATCAACACTGCAACGAGAAAGTTCAACAGAGGGCTCTTCACTTTCCTTGCAGAAGCTGACAAGGGCGAGAGACACGAAGACGAAGCAAATGCCGATGAAGATGAGGATGACGACGACTCCATGGGATTGATTCCCACCATATCTCCAGAGCAGAAAGGATACATAAAATTAAACAAGAAGTCGTTGATCAGCGATGTGATGCCTCCCGTGAACTGGAGGTTTGCTGACAGTAAATGGGAGCTAGATCTCGAAGTGGGAGAATGGGTTAGACAGAATTATATCGATGATCTTGTGATGATTGACGACGACGAAAAATGGGTTTACGATTACGATTACCAAGACGGCGATGGCTTGGACCAGGATAACAAAAAGGACGATGTTCCAAGAAATGTTTATAGAAGAAGGCGTTGGATCAGACATGTCATTCGAGAAAGTAGTCTTGAAGACGATGATCCGCAATGATAATCTACGATAATATATGTGATGCTATGACTTATGTACACTGTAAAACTATGACTAATTTTGTATGAATTCGTGGCGTATTGCTAAAGCATCATATTGTTGTATGGTAGTACCATCTTGAGTTTTAAACTTACATTGAGTGGTTTCTAAGTTATGAGACTTTATTGTTCTACCCTTGCATGAATTCCATTAGGTTCAAGGAATTGGTCTTGGATTCTTGTTCTTTCTGTTGCTTCTTCTGTTGAAGCATGGAAGACAAACTATTCTGTTTACGTTTTTTAGATCTTTCTTTTGACTTACTGTTTGATTTTAGATCATTGCTATTGTTTCTGTTATTATTATTTTTGATTTTGACATCTTTAGACACTTCATTTGTGTTTGTAAGAGGGGACCATTGAGCTCTAAAGGGTTCCGGAGTAGCACTCTTAGAGACAGAAGTTGAATTTCCATTCAAGGTTTCATTGCTAGAACCTTCTGCTTCTATCCGTGATTGTCTCTTTTCATTTCTTTGGATCAAAGTGTTGTCATATTCGACATTTCTACATTGAAGACAACGATATCTTAGCCTCCGTATAGGATTTAATTTAGAGTCTTGCCGTGCATCTACTTTTACGACTTTTTCCTTGATCTTTTTCAGTTTGGTTTTCTTGTATACGATTCTCAAACTAAAAGTAAGTCCTGGAATCCATATAATGCCGCAATTTCGGCAGAATTTGTGTGTTATGGTAGGGTTGGGTGGTAGATTGATGGATTTTTCAACCGAGAAGTTCAGAAATTTGAGCGAATATTGTTTGTTGAGTGGATTTAAGGGGAAGGTATGCGCCACATCGTAAAGATGCAACGCTGTGATCTGGTTCTGATTCAACAGAGTCTGTTTTGAAGATGACATTGCTGACGGTTATCTGTGTTAGAACCGTAGACCATAGATTGAAAGGATATAGAGCTAAAGTTATAGAGCTGAGGTGCACGTGACTGGCTGCAACTTCTAGAATAGATTATCGAAGAGTAGGGAATTGTAAACCTAAATATTATTGAATAGAGATGAGGACGGCGGATGTAGCTATCAAGAATGCTTATATTGTGTGGAGACGAGCTGAATTTGAATCTTCCTATATGAAAGAGATGAGAATGTGTAGCATCAGTAGGGCCACAGAGAGCAGTACAATATTTCTATTGGGGAGTTGAAAGTATTGTCAAATGAGAGAACAGTGATGAATTACTGTGTATAGTCTAGCAAAATCGGACAATGATATGTTATTGAACGCAAGAAATCATAGTATTGTCTAAAACTGTAGTATGGAGTTACAATGAGCCATAGCCCTATGGTGAATAACCAGCCCGTTGGAGAATAACCAGCCAGGTTATTTTACCAGTAGATTTCGAACTGCAACATCGCAAAGGATTCTACGAAATGGAATGCAACTCTGTATCTCATGATTTCCTCCAAAAGGTCAAAATGTGTGTCCGACTTTGGGTCCGATTCTGGTATGATAAGGTGAGCCCAGGGCCAATCGATTTTGCAGACGAGCACGGCATATATTCTACGATAATTATTTCCATTTTCAGACTAGGTGCAAAATGAATATGGAAGAATTATGTAGTATTCACATTTGAGCGAGTGGCAGATATGGATACTAGTGGCTACATACTGTAGATTCAGAGTGTAGTAGGGGGTATTTTGACTTGAATTCACCGCTTTCAAATTTATGAAGTTTATAAGAGATGGAAATGTAACTCTGCTGAATGAGAGTTCGTATGGGCTCAGTCGTGGTTCTGCAATTACAACATTAGCATTGCTACTGTTGGTCCATATCTGCCAATCCGTGCGTGCCATTCTCGGCTACCCCAGTCAGACCCCTCATCTCCGGCCAATCAAACCAGTTCGATACTTTCTTACTCTTGTCTAATACAGATAGATGCAAAAACACAAACCTAAGTTTCTCTCCGGTATTCGGACAATGCGCACTCCGCCAATGGGAGGTCCACAAAACTTGCTGACTAACTTTTCAAACCTGTTTCTACTACCGATAAGCGGATCAAGGCTACAGCTACAAGTGCAGGCCAATAGCTATTGGCTTGTAGTAACGGTGACAGTGGAGTGGAACAGAGGAGCCACGAAACGAGAGAATATAAGCTCAACATTTCCATCTTTTGCTTGTTCAACGTTATCCGAACACTATAACTATCAAGGATACCATAGTACATACCGTTTGATAGACGATATCTCCGAACTACCTCGAACTGAGAATAGTCAAGAAAAGGAAGCATACCATACGAGACTACCTGTTCTGTTTGGTATTGAGTTTAAATTTGCATAAAGTTTTGAAGATTTCTATATAACTTTCAATCATCAGAAGACAAAAATCTTGAATCCAGGGTTACAGTAGAAACAATACACAGCTGGCACCTTATTAACTCTACAATTTCAGACATTCAAACACATTCGATACTGTCGAAAATCATCCCAGTACAATAGAAGTATTCTACTGTTGAACATAATCCGTACATACATCACACCACAAACTTCCGATGATCATGCCCATGCAAACACAACTGAAAAACCGTCTAAGGTTGATAATACCGGCGCTGCTGTCTGGATCCAAAGTCCTCAAGTCTTGCATTCGCTGCCGCAAACATAAAACCAAATGTAATGCCCTGGACACCAATCCTTTGCCCTGCACTCATTGTGCCAAACACAAGATCAACTGTGTTTTAGAAGTGATAACACCTCTGGTAAACAGATCGACAATTGACTTGGCAGAAAAACTCGCTGACGAAGTCTCCGATTTAAAACAGGTTATGGCCAAGATGATCTCAAGAAGAAATGCCTTGTTTGAAAAACTAGTCAACAGTGGACTTGATATTCAAAATATCGCAAAACAGCAAAAGCAGAATACCCTCAGACGAGCTAGATCAGAAACACCACCGGTATCGGAAATCCAAACTTGCATCAATACCCCTGAAGATTATACCATACCGTTGACGTCTCCTGTAGAACTTGGTTTACAGGGAAACAACAATGATCCTATGTTCTCGATTGCTGTCAATAAAAGCTTTCAAGCGTTTGCCATTTCTAACGCAACAGCTGCAAGACTCTTTGCCAACTACGAAAGAAACTTTAACCAGTTCTTGCCCATTTTTCCTGACAATTTCTTTACATCTCTTAATTTGAAGACATTTGCCAACGAAAACGATTTGCTTTTCTGGTGTATAATTTTGACTTCATACCTTAATAACCCAGTAGACCAATCAGCCCCAAGCTACCGCAGCTTGTCGGAACACATCAAATCTTTGGTTGTTGAGAAATGTTGGCTACAGACCCCAAGATCAGTGTATGTGATCTCGTCATTGTTGATTTTGACTACATGGCCATTGCCCAATACTAGTTCCAAAATTTCTGATAATTTGTGTATCAAGTTCATTTCGACGATGAAGTCATTGTCATTGCAATTTGGATTGCACAAGTTGGAATTCATCAATGAGTTCAGTCACAAGACAAAGATGAACATCTCGCAAGAGGTCAATCTTGATAACTTGATTAGAGAAAGAATCTACAAGTTCATTAACATCAACTCCAACTACTGGCTCATCAACTTGGGGTTATCCAACAATAACTACAATGGATTTACCCAGGACTACATCATCAATAAATCCTCTAACGTCGACATCTTGAACAAGACCACTGAAGGAGACCATTACATAAACTCTCTTTTGAAGATCTCTATGATCCAATCAAAATTGAACGAGAACATGAACATTTTGGTAGGAAACAATAGTGAGTCGAATTCATTATTGCCTAAACAGTTGAACACGTCCAAATTGATTAATTTCAACATGTTTGAAATTATCATCGATGACTTGAATAAGATTTTGGTCAGAGACGACAATTCTGTAGTGTTAAACAATTTGATTAAGATATCAATCGAGTTCTCCAAGTTGCAATTGTTCGTATATTGTTTATCCAAGTCTGATATCACGGTTTTGGAATACAAGAATTACATTACAAAGGTTTTGAGAAGTTGCCTCATCATCTTTTCATCGCAATTCCAGGACAACTCGTTGAACTTCAATCAATTGCCCATTCATTATAAGTTTCCGATTGAGTTGGCTATGTTGATCATGCTCAGAGTATTCAAGTCTCCAATTATGAACTCCATTTCAGATTACAAGCTTTTAAAAGAAAAGTTCAACCAGATGTACGACAATATAATCATGGGTGGTAAGAACAACCAGGACTGGGAGTTTTTGAACGCTAGATTGAACAAAGTTCTCCATAAGTTCAACGAAATAGACAATAAGTTCATTATCCTGAGAATGACGAGGCATACTGATAATGACGAATTAGTACCCTCGTTTTTTCTTATCAATAGAATGAAGAGCTATCTCATTTCTAGCTTAAACTACGAAATGATTTGGCTCATCTACGAAGACGAACATACAAAAACTACCACAACTAACGAAGAAATTGACTGGGATATTTTTGGTTTCAACGGCAATAGAATTGATATCATTGATTACTTGCAAAGTAACGAATCTATATTTTACTAGTAAGTAGAAGCAATAGACAAATCTATTTTTTAGAAGCGGGCAGAAGTATACTTTTCTTTTGTATTATTCTCACTTTCTTAATAGTATATTTTGATCGCATCTTTTTGTCATATTATTCTTATATTGTGATTTTCTATAAACTAGTATTATGCACGGTCAATCCATTGAGCATTCAACTTCTTGTTGTATACAAATGGCTTCGAGCCAAGGTATACAGCAAACAAGACGGCAATAGTAATCAACAATTTCACACTGTCGAAACTTCTGCTCAATAAATCAAAAGAAGAAGATGGCTGTACGGTAGTACAGAATTGGTTGAATTCATTGAAGTAACAGACTACTGAGGTAGATTCGAAATGTGTAGGTCTAGTCAATATTTTCCCATACTTGGTCACTTTCAATTGGTGTTTGTGATTAAGGACTTGGAATGAATTTCTAGCAATAACTGGTTCATAAGGAACCATCTTGAAGTCACTTTGGAAATCTGCCAGCGTCAACTCTCTGTCATCGATTCTTCTACTGTTTAATAGATGTTTTGGAATCTCAATCAATGCACCATTTTCCGTAGCGACTATAATCGACTTCAAGGTAATTCCATAAAGAGACTGAGTAGACGACATTCCATATATTCTTTCCGGGAATATGAAGGACTTGACTGAATAGCTGTCGATGGTGGAATTGTGGGTAAATTCAGAGACAGAATCGATACTATTCTTTTTGATAGATTTGTCTGTGTCAAACAAGTCGATAACATTGAATCTTTGTTCTAATGATGGTTTAATGACAAAATAAGAGTAGATAACCCAGTTGTCATCCATAATTAAATTAATGGAACTGAAATCTACAACCTCTTCTTTCTTGTGTTCAAAGGAATGTAACAAGTTGCCAGTTACAGCATCTAATAAGTAAAATTTCAATTGATTATTGACAGTCTCCTTTGTCAATACTGATATAACATTAGGGTTCAAGTATTTGTATAACACATCTTTATTGGCCAATGATATACCTAATGAAGAGGTGGTAGATGCAAATGGCTTCGAGGTCACGGAGATAATCTTTTCGTTTTCTTTTGAAAACTTCCAGGTACCAAATGAGCTAGTTTCACCTTTTGAAATTTTGAACCCAGAAATCGTGGCTTCATCGTTCTCAACAAAGTACAAGTCTAATTCGCCAGTGTTGTTGAAGATCGTGAACTGGTTTTCTTTCTTCAAAATTATCTTGGTGGATTCTGCATCAATAGACGAAGACTTAAATAATCCAGAATACTCTTCACTGAGACTTTCAAAAGCAAGTACAGAACCATCTCTGGTATTAATGAAGTACAATCCCAGAGAAAACAATGCTACAACATTGTTTTCAAAATTAGTGAGTTCAACAAATGATCCTTCAAACACAGTTTCGCTCTTCCAGACCAATGTTCCATCAACAGAATTAATAGCTATGATAGCCTTTTCAAAATCTTCAAAGAATATAACCAACTTTCCAAAACCAAATTCGTCTCCTTCAACAGCACTAGAAGTATCTACATTTTCAATCTTCGTCAAAAACGACACAACATACTTGCCCAATTCACTCAAGTGCCTCTTAACTCTGAGTAGCCAGTTGGTCACTATGAAGCCAGTATTGGAATCCTCAAGAAGATGGTGGAACTCATTAAGAGTCTGTTGTGATTCAGGTTTGTCAATAATCAAATACTTGCTGTCGACGGAGATGAATTGGTTGACAGAAACCACATTTTTCACCAATTGGCCGTTGCTCAAGTCAGAAATCTTCCCGTTGACATCTGGACCGATGGAGACCAAATGATAGATACCATCGAAGGCAGTGATAAAGTCGTCAGAGTACAATTGGTCGACATTTGTCTGAACGATTTTGATGCTAGAAACCTCGTCAAGGATCAAAAAGTCAGTTAAGTCATAGACAAATTTACGGCCGTCTTTTGTAGTCACAATTATGAAATCGTTGAGACCAAAATTCTCGTATGAGACGTTTACTATTTCCAGACTAGTGGACAAAGTTTCAGAAACCACTAATTGGTAATTAGCATTGATAGAATATAAAACAACTGAATCATTAGTGAAAGTGTACAAGTAATTACTGCTTATGATGTCGAGATTGAAGACTCTGTTTGTTGAAATTTCTACTACATCCGTAACATTTTCACCGAATGTGTATACAGCATCGTTGCCAGTGACTACAATGCCATCTTTGAACAACTTGGCATCTACGATTGGCAAGTTTTCTGAAACATAAATCACTTCGGCTGCGGGGTTGATTTTCAAGAGAACCTTGCCAGCAATCACGATTCCAAAACCGTCTTTCAGATCAAAGAGGATGGTGGTAGGATGTTCGAAATCGTGGACTGTCTTGACTTCGCCAGATTCATGATTGACGTATTGCAAAACGCCACTAGACGTTAAAACCAACAAACCTTTGTTCAAGAAGTCTACTACTTTAACTGGAGGCGATACTAAATCAACCCGGCGAACATACACACCACTGGCAGTCTCTATGAGATACAAACTGGCCTGCTCACTACTGGAAAGATATGCCAAATTGTGGTTCTGGGCCAAATGGAAGTCATTCAATTCAGGAAAAGAGCTCAATTCCACTACCCACTCAAGATGGCTGGGGTTATCCAACTGTATCGAAACGAATTGGCTCCGATCGTTGAAGCCAATCGCTTTATCGTCTTTTATCACCGAATACAAGTTCAATGTGCCGTAAATGTGGTGGAGAGCCTCCTTGGAAAACGCATCTTCGAGCAAAACAGCCGAAACTGTCGCGAGCACTAGCGCAATAGTCCACACAGAAGCAAAACGCATTGAGACGGTTGTAGAAGGTGTTGCCCAGATATTGAAATATATCGAAATGGAGAATATCCATTCTTAAAGTGTATGGAATAGTTGAAAATGTCGCATGTCGCGTTTAGCACCTGTGATTCAACATCAATGTCGTCGAGTTGTCAGACATTCCATTAAAATGCACGTGACACGGATACCATCATTCAATTTGATATAATTAGACTTAATTCACAATCCTCTTCAGACTGTCTGCTGTTTTCTTTCTACCATTCTTTCTGTTCTAATATCGACTACCGTAATGCATTCTCGCGATTGGTTCCTTGTCTTCATCGGTTTCTTCCGTACGTACCAGTATTCCCTTCTGTCTTTGTGTCGCTGTTCTATGTCTATTGAAAATAGCACAAAGTCTCATAATACTAGAATTGTAATGATTCTCTTACTATAATTCTTCAATTCCTCTTACTAACTCAAACAGTTCCTCCCATCCCTGTTCTTATCAAAAGAGGTCTCGGCTCGGCCGACTTCTGGATCAATATCTTGCTTTGTATCTTGGGCTACTTCCCTGGATTGATCCATTCATACTGGATCATCCTGCAGTACCCATACAGAGAGACTTATGCTGCTTTGGGAGGAGATGGCCACAACAACAGAAGCGATTACGGTGCTACCCTGGTTTGAGGCCAACAGTTGCCATTTGTAATCTCGACTTAATTGACGAATTCCACAATCTCGGTCTTCCAGACTCTTTGCTATGCTTGGTATCCCTACTAGCCCTTGTGATGGTAGAATCACGTGAATCACCGAGTCTAGGTTACCCGGAAAATGGAAAATTCGTATTGCTGACATCTTAGATATTTCGATTAATGGCAGGTTTCCTTTTTCTTCTTTTCCCGTGTTGCTAAACAGAGTTAATATACGGTCTGTCAATTTACATACATGTAGAAACCGAAAGGAATCGCATAAACTTAAGTTGCCCGATACGAATTTCCAGAAGGAAATTCATCCAATTTGATCCATCGGGTTCAATGTGTCAATATGCGAAGAAAAAGTCAGAATGTCCTCAAACAGCTATTCGTTAAAATCTGGTGGAGTGTAATAGCCAGGTGCATTGGCTATGGAAGTGTCGTTTTGATCTTTCGTGTCCAATTCAAATAGACTTGGTTTCCTACTACTTTAAGACGTGATTTACTAATTGTTCCAGTGGATTTAACTGCTATTCTCGTTTTGAGAAGAGCAGCCACCTGGAACACAGTTCTTGATGTTGTGGTGGGTTGTTCATTGCCTGATTGAATACTGTGTTAAAATGAACTGGTGATACTCACTATGAGTAATTCTCTAAGCTGTGTTGAAAATCTGGATATTTACATTGTACTCTATTTACTACTCTATTAAATTGTGTTTTCGTTACTTTATTGAAAACGTATTACTATTATTGCTGTTGTACAGCTTGTGCCAACAATTCTTCTTCCGTGAGTTCATGCTCTTTGGACTTACCTCCACCTTTTTTCCATAACCACAACGCTTCAATAGCGTAGCTTCTCACAGAAAGGTTTTTCGTTATAATTTCGTCTGAAGCATCTGTAATAGTTTCTATGATACTAAGTTGATCAACTAAGTCCCATAACATCTTCTCAAAACTTGTTACCATTTCCCTAATATTCTCGTTAAAATGCTTATCATCTTCATTGTTTTCTTCTATTGATACACCAGCGTACTTGTGCAAGCCCAACTTGTGAAGAATCCTACCGAGAGTTTGTATACTGACACATCTTTGACTGGGAACAACAGATCTGGCCAAGTGTGCAAGTTCAGGCAATGTGTAGCCCGCCAAATGAGGATTCTCAGCATGGTGATGCAAGCCCATATAAGTTGGAATCTCATCTTTGGGATTTGCTTGTGGACTCGTTTCGTCATGTAATTCAATCAAGTCACCATGAAAGTCAAATCTCATATCTGCTACAGACTCGTAAATGGTAGAAGTTTGCTTAGGCAAAGGCTTTGTCATCCACGATAACTTTTCTGTTTCTTTGGGAAGGTCCGGGTAGTACTTTTCGTGGAGTTTGTTGTAGAAGTCTGGATCGTTCAAATCCAATTCATCTACAGGTTTAGGTTTTGGAAAATGAACATCCATCTTGTCTTCCTCATCTTCTAGCAATTGGTATTCTTTTGGTGCAATCTCATTTTCATCGTCTGCTTGCGAAATCTGTGAAATCATCTCATGAAGGTCTTCAACATCTTCCCATCCATTTGGATCAGGATCTATTCCTCCATCTAAGTTTTCGTAACTCACAATAGCTTCTTCGTTAAATGTCACCGACTTCTTAGGCTTTTCATGTATTTTTAAATCTTCCTCCTTTTGTATTTTTTGATCTTCCGTAATATCATCTTCAATTTTAAGTTGGTTGATTCCCAATGCTTTGTCTACATCTTCTGGATCCAATTGCGACAAATCAGACATGCCTTCTTTAGTTCTCATTCCTCCTATCCAGCCATTGTATCCTTCTGAATGCTCGTGACCATGGTCACCATGATCATGATTGTCATGAATACGTGCAGCCTGCTTTTGGATTCTGGATCCAGTTCTGTCAAGCAAACTCTGAATCAATTTAGGATCCAATCCTTGCAAGAGTTCTTCTCTTTCATGTGTAATTTCCTCTTCTGTCATACTTGCAATTTTGTCCATGTTTTCCTGGTGGATCTTCTCAGCCTCCGTGAGTTCTTGGACTCGTTTTTTATTCTTCACCTTATTTACAGACTCTCGAAGCGGTTTGTTAGCTTCTTCCGTTCCTGTCTTCTTTACTCTCTGCCTCCATCTGGAGACTTTCTTCTCTTTCAATTTTGATGGAAGAGGAAACCCACCAACATCTAGGGAAGTCGGCGGAGCGGGAGCTTCAGTCTCATGCTCAACAATGTCACCTATAAAAGACATCCTTGAAACGTATTTGACTTGAAAGAAAAAGAAATGAATCTAGTTTTACTAATTCTGATTTCGAAAATGTCGGAGTTACTTGGAGATGGTTCCTGTATATTACTAGTTGGCTGCTAAATGTCGTATTCCATATTTCGTTTATTAATATTAGTGCTGTGAAGTTCTAGGAGAACCTGACTCTATACTAGGTTTAAATGGAGAAGTAGACTCTGAATCCGATTTTATCTCTGTATTCTTCTCTGTCGAAATTTCTTGATGCGGTCCTGCGCTTTCCAGTTGTATCAGCTGTTCCTGTGGAATTTTCACATATTGGGCTATGTAACATTCCTTTCTTTCGATCTTTCCATATACGTGATTGAGAAATTCATCACTAAGTTGGCACGAATAGCTTTCAAACTCCATTCGTTTCCGTTCTTGTAGCAGGCCAAATTCGGAATCAACAGCTTGTCTTTTGGTATACTTGAAACCATAATAAATATCAATAAATGGTATGAAAAGGATTAGAATGGTAACAAAATACTTTTGAGAGGTGTAGAACAGCTCGTCTAAACCGTGGTTACGATTTCCATTATAAACTAAATTTATGAAGTTCTTTTTTGCTCCTCTGTCATACACTTTATCTGTGATTCCATACTTTATTACTAACCTCAAGTCGTCTTTCTTGACGTTAATGTATCTTATTCCAGTTTCCTCTCTAGGCTTCAGTCTTTTCTTCTTTTCATTCTTGTCACTATTTTGCCATCTTTCAAAGGATCTCTTTTGATTTTCAGAGACCTGGTCTAGGGTCACTTTGTTAATGGCTATGTAGTAAAAATGAGTGCAATAGAGAGCTCCAATCAACAATATCCACATCCCACACATAACATATAGTGGTATGAAGTTGTGGTTAATCTCACTTCCACGAGTAATGTTCAGTGGTGTATATCTGATTAAAAAAACTAAAATTACAATGAAATACGCGAGAAACCACTGGCAATACTTCATAAAGAACAAGTAGTTCGTTTCACCTATAGCAGTGCCTATCCAGAGACAGTAGTGATCATACTTCAATACTGTATATCCCATATCTTTCAGATAAAATGAGCGAGCAGTTATGATCGATTTGGCATTAGAATTGTAATGTGGATACCCATGTTTATCACACGGAAATATATCGGGACATGGTATCAACTCAGGATCTTCTGTTCCATACAAATTCAATGGTTGGAATACAGGAGACTTTCCTGGACCAATGACAAACAAGAGAATCCAATATAAAATCATTGTAAACTGTGCAAATCCTTCAAGAACCCATAATACAATCGCAATGTTCTTAGAATGGTGTTTGTAGATCTCCTGGTATCCCAAAGAGTAGAATGAAGCAAAGTCAATGTATGCCATACCAAATACTACTCCGATAGGTACTATGACTTTGACCGCATGGGGCCATTTCGGACTCTGAAGGCAGTTCATATCATTGCAATCAATGTGGGGATGAATGGAAGCTGATCTTCTTAAAGAGAGAAGTTAAAAATGGGTACCATAATGCGACATTACAGGCTATGGCAATTGGAAATGGTGATCAATTGAAATTAAATGTCGCAGTTAGAATTCCCCTTGTGACTACAATCACGTGTCGTAAACTCTCTTCTTCACCATAGTTAAGAATACTTCTAGTTTATAGATTAGAAATCAGAGATATACAACACTTTCTCTGCCACCACATATAATGCTACAAATTTCAGATGGTAAGTCCCATACTACCTACTCCACTTTTACATTATCCAAGTTTGAATCACTAACACCAGCTTTAGATGACCGGTCCAAGGACATGTGTCCCATCTGTAAGACAGACAAGTACTTGTCTCCCAATATGAACTTTCTTATCAATCCAGAATGTTACCACAAGATTTGCGAGTCTTGCGTGGATCGTATTTTCTCACTAGGTCCTGCTCCGTGTCCTTATGCGAATTGCGGGAAGATCTTGAGAAAGAACCGGTTCAAGAAGCAGATCTTTGACGATTTGCGAATCGAGCGAGAAATCGATATCAGGAAGAGAGTAGGAAGTATCTATAATAAAACAGAGGAGGATTTTGACGATCTCAAAGAATTCAATACATACCTAGAAAACATAGAGAATATAATATTCAATTTGAACTACGGAATCGATGCTGAAGAGACCGAGTCTGATTTGGTAAAATACGAACAGGAACATAAATTAGAGATCTTAGAAAAGAATATGCGTCAAAGTCAGAAGAACGCTGACTTAACAGCATACCAAGAAGCCATGGAAAGACTTAAGCAAGAAAAGTTGCGTATTCAGAAACAAATGGAAATAGAAGATATGGAGTATCAGAAACAACTGCAACAGGATTTATTAGACAAGTTAACATCTGGTTCTGCTTCCAGCACTGACGAAATCCTCAAACAACAACAGCAGAATGCATTAAAACGTTCTTCAGTGAGAAAGAGACAATTGCAGAAGATTACAAGCCAGTTGGATCAACAATTCAATAAGTCAAACCCATTGTACAAACATGCTAAGGAGTTGGAAGAGAACGCAAAAACGCCGTTCACACCATTTAAGGGTGATAGAGACCTAAACAAGAACTACCACTTATTGCCAATACCGAACGACATCGACGAGCTCATGGATATCGAAAACCACATCTCCGACAGTTACTACGATCCATATGTAAACCAGCTAGCCAAGAACAAAGAGTACTTGGGCGCCGGCTGGAGGTTGCAACAGGTGTTTGAGAGAGCGCTAGATGAAGCCTTCATTGGATTGGGCTGTTTCATCGAGAAGGAAAAGGCAGCTGCCTAGGAACATAATGTAGGTACTGCTTCACATAGCTAGTTTAGTCTAAGTCTAATTCTAATGCATATACAATACACAAGTTTATTGTACAATATGCCTTAAGGCTCTGAGCTACTTGTGTACTGCACCTCTAAGTATCTAGTGGCTCCACTTCTAATGAACGTTGTGTATTACACTATCTTACGAATTCTATAAGTCTATGAAACGAGCTTCGGGATGGTAGTATACGGGACAAGACCAGTAAGATCTCTTGACGTCGTCCCAAACGCTCTTGTCGTTTTCTTGCAACGTCTCTTTTGGTACTTCAACCGAGGTGAAAGTACATTGTAAGCCGTAGTTGGCCAAATCTAGTTCCACCAATTTCTTGTAGACTTCGTATACTACTTGTCTGTCAGCACCCAAACCATTGAAGAAAGAAAATACACCATATGGCTTCAACAATCCAACAACGTAGTCAAACAACTCCAACATGTCCAGGTAATGTTCTGAAAATGTATCGTAGTAAATACCATTAAAGTAGACTTCGCCAGAGGACAATAATTTGTCCAATTGCTCCTGCCATCTACCTTCCAAGATAACTACATTTTTCTTTTCGTACCAACCGTCGGTTTTCAACTTGGCAAGAACATCAGGATGAGCTTCACAAATGTAGTGTTTGGTAGGATTCCTTTCGTTGATCATTGTATCAATTATGCCCATACCAAAACCAATATTGAGGATATTGATCTCGGAATCTTCCTCGTTGTCTTCTATAATTGAACCTTTGAAAAGCGATTCACAGCCCAATTTCATGAGATCAGTTTCCCATGCCATCATGACACCGTCTTTTCTATCCTTGGTGATCAAGGCATTATTTACATATTCCAATTTGGTGTTGAGGTACGATTGCTGATTCTGAGAGGGAGCATCTGGAGCATCTGGAGCATCTGTAGCATCAGCAGTAGTTTTAGTATTTTTATCTTTTGGGACCTCTTGTACATCTTGAGCTATACTATCTGGCTTTTCATTTTGATCTCCATTCTCTTCTACTAACTCTGGAACTTCTCCAAAACGATCGTGGTCCAAGTCATCAGTATCTTCAATTATTTCCATATCGAATTCTCCTACTTTTCTCAACAAAAGTTCAGCTCTAACTCCAGAATCGACGATTTGCGAATAGATATCCAAATGATTCAATTTTCTCTTGATGAGTATACACCCTGGAGTATTGTTATTGACATCACTCAAACACCAACCAGCTCCATACTCAAATAAAGTTTGCACCATGGAGTCGACCACCTTTAATTCGTCGTTGGTCGCATCTTCTGGAACATGGGCGCAAATGAGATGCAAGGGAGTAGTTGTGGTCGTGGGTTCGGCTTCTATATCATTCGTAAAGTTGTGGGCCTCTTCAATAGTATAAGTAGCAGGAATTCCCAGTCTTAGATAGAAGTTCAATTGGTCCACATACTTGTCGGTTATGGGTCTTTCAGCGAATCGGCATAAATCGTGCAAGTCCGACATTTTTTTCAAGATGCTACAGTTGAATTTTTCTGCTACAGCAAAGTAACAATAGTCTGAAATTCGTAACGCGGAAACCAAAATACTTCTCTGTACCGAAGTCAAAACAACAGCGCAAGATCCACGAATCGTATGGTTTTTTTACTTCCTCGGGAGAGACGTATTTATCGTGAAACAGTAAAATAAAATGGCTAGGTTATAAAGAGCGATGGAGGACTCTATGTGCAATTAGATCCACGCCGCAGTAAACAAGCTAATTAATATGATCTGAGGTGCAACTCTACAGCACCCCAGCAAAGCAATTTCAATGACTGGTCTAAGAGGAAGAAGTCGGAAAGAATGATGCAAGATCACGTACAACTGCTATAAGGTCGATGCGAATCGTCTCTGTTTCAGATACTTCTGCTCTATTGGCTGCTACATCATTATAGTACCATAATCAGATGTCATTCCATGAATCAAGAATTAGACTTTAGCCTACACATTCCTGATTTGGAAGAGTAGGGAGTTCAGCTACCGACAATCGCCTATATTCGGAACATCTGAACCGAGTCATCTGGTTTATTCGCACCCATTAATTAACTATACGACAGAGGTATTGAAAGACTTCTAGCATTTGCATAGACTGCGGCGAAATCGGACATAAACGCATCTTGCTCTCCGGTAGGCTCTGAATATTTTAAACCAGATGTAGCAGATACATTAACCTCTCAACCAAAGTAAAGAATGAGCTATTTGTTTTCTGTGCTGCCTACTATTTCTCTAAATACATTACTAGCCCGAAACACCTGACTTCACCAGGATCTACTCTGATTCAACTGACTACAACTTGATTAGCTCCGGTGGACTCGCCAATCTTTTGCTCTGGCTTGGATAATACACATGCCAACTCCCATATTCGCATGACATCTGCCAATGTCAATATCAAAGTAGGTGCTCTTGACAAATATTATTGTTCGTGCCATTGGTATTCTTGTCATTCCAATTGTTGATACGGCCGCTGCCGCATACACTAACAGGTTTCGCCGAACGTACCCTTTACTTTTCTCAGATGTTCCACTGAAGCTCCCGCAAATAACGCCCCAATGCTTGAGCTCATGTAATTGCAAAAAATCATACGATTGGGCTTTGAATTTTTTTTTTCGGTGCAGCACTATCTGCACCTTAATTTTTCTAGCGGAAATGGCAAGCGTGTCAGAACAAAACACTGGCGGTGGTAACCTCTCAGTTCGAGAGTTGAGAAGACAAGATTGCTCCAGTTGATGGTGGGTGATGCTGGGAATCTGCTGATCTAATTTTTCTGGCTAATTTTGAAGATTTCCTTGGCTTGTAGCTCCTTCTCCTGATTCTCTATCCTTCCTAAACCATCTTTTACACGTACCTATATGTACTATGCACACTCGTTATACATTTGCATGCACCTGTACTAGCCGGACAGCACCAACCAATCCCGTCTTTAACACTCTTTTCAACTATAAGCACAACTCCATTCCGGCAAGGAGGCTCACATATGTCTGCACGGGTACTCACGTAATGAGAGTGTCACGCTAACTAGACTCGTTGTCTCGACTAAAATAAACAAAGTATACACTGAACCAGGAACTCGATTGCTTGCGCAGGCGGATAGCAAGAAGGAACTATTAACGAACATGAAGGGCCCGTCAACAATTCGCTTTGAAATTCCCTCTCAAATCGATCCAGAGAGGGAGCAAGTTGATGCAAAAAGGAAAGGTATCAACATTGCAAGTATTTTCAGATAAGATTGCCATAAATAATTAGAGCAAATTACCTCGCCAATAAAATTCGCAGCAATTGGCAGGGTGTTGGTTTAGTGTTTGAAATATAGTTTATCCCCTGGATGACTCTTGGTTGCTAGCGACTCGCCCAGCGGTAAAATAGCTTTTCAAGAAAATCCTTTTGCAAAATTGGCTTACTCTGTCGTCGTCTGAGTGTTAAAGTTGCTCTGCACTGGACTGGTTGAAGGTTCTCGATGTTCCCTGCGCTTTTTCAAAACGTATATCCACTTACAATGGAATTTCGAAAACCTCATGTAGATAGTACAGAATCTCCACAACGTCTGTCAATTACTGTTTCCCACTACATTCAGCAGAGTCTATCTCTTGTCCTCAAGAATGTTTGGCGGCACCGTCCCGATAAGACAGGTGGTGAATCCCAATACCTGTATACATGTTTTCTATATATATAGTGGAGTGATTTCGTCACCAGCGAAGTCCTAGCGGAGAAAGCAGTAGCATCATTCTTATATATTATCCACATTATGTCCTTCAAGTTGAACGATTATAATGCGTTTCTAACCTCGTTGTTTGACAAGAATAATCCCCAGCATCAACAGCAGCAGCAGTTCCAGAACCCGGAATTAGTTTCGCAACAGCCGCAGCTGCAACTTCCCCATTCTAATTCTTCCTACGACACTTACGACAACAGCAGCGTTAATACCAACATCAACACGAGTATTAGCGCCAACAACAATAACAGCAACAATAACAGTAACAGCAATAGCGCCAACTCCAATAATATAATAGAAGACGAAGACATGAACGATTCCGCCTCATTTCCAGTTGATTTCGACTTTGGTCTTATCGCACCGTCAGGCAACGCCAACTACAACCGTTCCAAGTCTGTGAATTTCCCGGTTGGCGAACACGGACAACACAGTAATATCACCGAGTTTATGGCAGAGTTGGGCCCTCCCACTGGTGGGGAACAGGGCCATCTGCCCAATGTGAATAACTCCTATTCCAACAGCAGCCTTGCAGCCAATTCTGGGGTACTTAACAATAATGCGCGCAACACTGCAGCAAATAATCTCTTCGGGATGAACTATGTCAATTCGAATGCTAACATGATAGGCGACAACTACGGCACGCCCTTAGCATCGCCGTTATCACTCGGCTTGAATAACGATCCACACAGCAATAACAACCCTAACCCCCACGGCAACCAAGACAACTTTTACATCAAACAGGAACCGCTTCTGGTGCTTCCCATGCAGTCGAGCCAGCAATTGCACCAACAAGCCAACAGTTTCAATTTCGCAGCCAAACCTCAAGAATCGCCTTCTCCACGTTCCAAAGAACAGACGCCTAACATCAAAAAACCAGTGAAAGCAAGATACTCACGCATCAAGCTGGAGGAGCAGGAGTTGCCTGTTCTTATTGGTCCCACACAAGGGCATCCCCGTCCTCGTGTGAAATCGGCACACAATGTAATTGAACAAAGATACAGAAACAAGATTAACGACAAATTTACGGCTTTGCAGAACCTGGTGCCAACCCTCAGGATGGTGGCAAGAAGAAAACAGAGACAGCAAATGAATGATGACTACGACTCAGATAATGACGATATGAGCACATCTGGACTCTCTGAAGAAGACACAATCGAACTAGAGGGGTTGGAGCCAGCAAGAAAATTGAATAAGGGAACTATTCTCGCCAAATCCATCGAGTACATCAAGTTCTTGGAATTGAAAAATGACCGCATGAGAATACAGCACGAGGAATTACTTCTCAAAGGTAGAATGCTTGGATTGGTGATCAACGATGACTTGGTCAATCCGGATGTACAGAATAAAAACAAGTAACCGCCGCCATCTTTAGATTTAGATTATTATTTATTGGTATATATTAATGATTTGTAATGATAATATTACTTTAATACGAGGACAATGTGTTCTACGGGGAATAATTCCATTTACTGAAGTTGTACACTTACGGCTGCGAGTATTACTTAAATCCAATAATGCCGAACTGTCACAAGTGTATTGAAAAAGGCAGAATCTACGAAAAATTCATCAATGTCAATTTTTATCTATCTTTACTTTCCTTAATTTTGACGTATTAATCTAATCCAGATGAATAGTTCAAGTGTGGTTAGATGCAAAATTTAAATACATTTGGATGCAAATATATCACAACAGCCGCATAGTGGGGCAATGCCAGCACCGCTGCTCAAAGGCAAGATCTTGCCCCTTTGGGATATGCTTCGTTTCGGTGACGGGAATTGTAGCACGATTATACGACCCCAAGAACGTATATCGAAACGGACCCCTCCAAAACCAGGCTACTTTCCTGTTTCGGGAGGATATGTTAAGTGTGGAGAAGGACAAGGAGAAGGTAATATCGTCAGACAAAACCAGACAAAAGCTGGACTTACCCCTAACCCAGCGTCGTACCTGAAGTCGTCTAGGAGACCTCTATCTTGTAGTCCAGCCCTTGCAGACCACCACTAGTGGTGCCATATAATCAGTTGATACTGGCAGTTCGACGACATCGCGACATTGTCGTAGAATCCGTGACAGAAACCTCGTATAGCGCTGCCACAGCGCATTTTTTTCACGCGATTGTGTTTACAGAAAAAAATCTATACGATCGTTCATTGCAAATCACCAGGAGCTCATTGGATTATAAACCTGGACGATCCGGAGAGATTAGAAAAAGAGACTGGAACAGAGAAAGTGAAATCTCAGCATAGACATAGCAGTTACTCGCAACTTGATTATTTCTACCCAGCTTCCTTCAGACCATACTCTGTCGCCCTCTCTTCCCATTGACATACTAATTGGTATTGATAGTCGCGAAATTTTAGTGATAAAAATATAGCGATACTTTCCAGCGCATTCGCACTGAAATATATTTCACAAATCTTTGAGCACTCTGTTTTTATAGGTATCGACCGAATTCCAGTCGTTTTCCTTCCTTCTTTCGCTATAATGGCCCTCCTCGACTCGGCCATAGTGGCCTACAACTACTTTGTATCGCTTTCGCTTACCCAGCAAGTGCTGATCGTCGTTCTCGCTCCTTTTGTCTACAACATTGTATGGCAATTGTTGTACTCCTTGAGAAGAGACAGAGCTCCGCTCGTTTTCCACTGGATCCCATGGTTTGGTTCTGCCATCGCCTTTGGAATGGCTCCCTACCAGTTCTTTGAAGACTCTCGTCAGAAATACGGCGATGTCTTCGCCTTCATGTTGTTGGGCAGAGTCATGACTGTCTACTTGGGCCCCAAGGGCCATGAGTTTGTGTTCAACTCCAAGTTGAACGAAACCAACGCCGAAGACGCCTACAAGCATTTGACCACTCCTGTGTTCGGAAAGGGAGTCATTTATGACTGTCCTAACCACAGACTTATGGAGCAAAAGAAGTTCGCTAAGTACTCGTTAACCAGAGATGCTTTCAAGTCTTATGTCCCCAAGATCAGAGAAGAAATCATCAGCTACTTCAAGAGCCCTGAAGGCTTCAACATGGTGCAAAAGGACAGTGGAGTCGCCAATATCATGAAGACCCAGCCAGAACTCACTATTTTCACTGCCTCCAGATCGTTGTTGGGTGACGACATGAGAAAAAGATTTGATGCCTCTTTCGCTCAGTTGTACTCGGACTTGGACAAGGGCTTCACCCCACTCAATTTCGTGTTTGCAAACTTGCCTTTGCCTAACTACAGAAAGAGAGACAATGCCCAGCAAAAGATTTCAGCTACCTACAAGGCTTTGATTGAAAAGAGAAGAGCAACTGGTGATGTTGACCCTAACAGAGACTTGATTGACTCGTTGATGACCCACTCCACTTACAAGGACGGTGTTAAGATGACTGACCAGGAAATCGCCAATCTTTTGATCGGTATCCTTATGGGTGGTCAACACACCTCTGCAGCTACCTCTGCTTGGTTCTTGTTGCACTTGGGTGTGAGACCAGACTTGCAAGACGAGCTTTTTGATGAAGTTTCTAACATCTTGAAGGAAAAGGGTACCACCAGCTTGAACGATTTGTCATACGAAGACTTGCAGAAGATGCCTTTGACCAACAACGTTATCAAAGAAACTTTGAGAATGCACATGCCCTTGCACTCCATCTTCAGAAAGGTCAGCAAGTCATTGCTCGTTCCAAACACCAACTACACCGTTCCTGCTGGCCATTACGTCTTGGTTTCCCCAGGTTACGCTCAGACATCTGACAGATTCTTCCCTAATGCCAGCAAGTTCGACCCACATAGATGGGACAGCAACAATATTGGTGACAAGACTGCTGATGAAGGCACTGTTGACTATGGTTTCGGTGCTGTTTCCAAGGGTGTATCGTCTCCATACTTGCCATTCGGGGGTGGTAGACACAGATGTATCGGTGAACAGTTTGCCTACGTGCAGTTGGGTACGATTTTGTCTGCTTTTGTCTACAACGTCAAGTGGAGCTTGAAGGGAGACGAGGTGCCAGCAAATGACTTCACCTCTATGGTTGTTTTGCCTGAAGAGCCAGCCGAGATCATCTGGGAAAAAAGAAGTACCTGCACTTTCTAGACGAACAGAGCTATCGTAATACACTTCATAACTGACCAATATATATATGGAATCGTCATAGACAAGAGGGTGTAGTACCCGGGAATTATGTTAAAGGTTAATTACATCAATTGAAAAAGAATTTTAGCTAATATGTATTAATTGTTTATAGAGAAATTAATGAAATGCATCTCACAGAGATATATCTCGGTACAAATTTAGTTCACTTTATTCGGATCCCCATACTGGGCCCAATTAAAGGTCCAATTATTGCCTAATCTACTTTGTTTAATTAGTTTAATACGCACTAAGCAAGAAACAAATAGCACAAACACAACCTTTTTTGTGATCGTTTCGTTCGCTCCACAATGTAAACATATTCAGTATTCTTCCTACGATCCCTTGGATATTCACAAGGAAACATTATACCTCTTTCATGTCACAAAAGATTCATAAAATTTGTTCGCATCCATTTGTTCAATTCTCGACTTCTTATCAGCCTGTGAACGGTTTCCTTTTTTCCGGTATAGTACAAAAGCAATTTGTTTGCTGTGCGGCTCATGATGATTCATCTTTATTCACCACGCATCAACGCTGACTAGAGCGCATTATGGAAACGTCACTTTCTTTTTGTAGTTCTAAGCTCATCATATATAGAAAACGTCTTTTTCCAGTCTTCCTTACATACGTAAAGTTAGAGTATTGGGAAGCTGGAAATTCTATTTGACAAAGAAAAATACATTGTGGTTACTAAAGGAACAGTATAAATTCATTCTATAGAGTCATCGTATAAGAATCACTAAAGTCACACGAAGTTAGTTCAAATACAAAAGCTACAAAGCCAACTATCATTGAACACCACGAAGCTATAACTAGCTAACAGTTTTCACTTCCAGTTTATTTCTATTACCAACTGATAACCTACAACCGTATTCTTATATTGCCATGACCATCAGATCGTTTGAAGTCAAGGTGCCTGCTTCGTCTGCCAATATAGGCCCGGGTTTTGACGTTCTTGGGGTCGGACTCCAATTGTACTTGCAAATCAAAGTCACCATCGATCCTTCCAAGGACACCAGCCATGATCCATACCACGTTAAGTTGAGCTACGAGGGTGATTTGGCTGAAAAAGTGCCTCTCACATCCGACAAGAACTTAGTCACCCAGACTGCGTTATACATTTTGAGAGTAAATGGCATGGACTCGTTCCCTCAAGGGACACATATCCATGTGATTAATCCTGTCCCATTGGGCAGAGGATTGGGCTCGTCGGCGTCGGCTATTGTTGGAGGCATTGTTTTGGGTAACGAGATTGGAGAGTTCAAGTTTTCGAAGGACAGATTGATGGACTACTGTTTAATGATCGAAAGACATCCAGACAATATTGCTGCTGCCATGTTAGGTGGCTTTGTAGGCTCGTATTTGCACGACTTGTCGCCTGACGATATGGCTGCGAAAAATGTTCCCTTGGACTACATCTTGCCCAAACAAGACACTCCTAAAGACAAAATTGTCTTGTCACAGCCACCTACTAATATCGGCGAGTACTTGCAATACGACTGGTGCCACAAGATCAAGTGTGTAGCAATCGTGCCGAACTTTGAAGTTTCCACCGACTCGTCCCGAGCTGTATTACCTGAGAAGTACGATAGACAAGACATTGTCTTCAATTTGCAAAGATTGGCCATTTTGACCACTGCATTGACACAGGAAACTCCTAACAACAAGCTTATTTACGAATCCATGAAAGATAAGATCCACCAGCCTTACAGATCAGGTTTGATTCCTGGTTTGCAAAAGGTGTTGGCCTCAGTTACTCCCGATACCCACCCTGGGTTGTGTGGAATCTGTTTGTCTGGTGCAGGGCCTACAATCTTATGTTTGGCTACCGGGGATTACGACGCTATAGCGGAAACTGTTATTTCAATCTTCAATAAGGCTGGTGTGGAATGCAGCTGGAAGTTGTTGGAGTTAGCCTACGACGGTGCAACTGTTGAAACGCAGTAATATATAAAAAAAACCTTGTATAAACAAAAGTTAATGTTTTAGAAGTTTAGAAGAAGAGATACTAAGCAGATAATGTAGACAATATAAGTTTCTATTGTACAACATTTTGGGAGGTTTTCATCGCCATAGATTTCATTAATAAATTGTGCTCTTATCGGATGCAAAAATGTCGCGACATCTTCAAAAAGCACGACATTTTTCCACCCAATGAAATTTACAATATCAGAGTCTTTACTAAATTTGATACAAACATCCGCATACCAGATCTCCAACTGTTGGTCGTATATAGATTGAATTTGTGAAAATGGCTGAAAAGAAGAACTTTGAGTCCAACTCCGATTTGAGATCCCGACTTATTGCAGAAGAAGTGTTGGGCACATCCGGATCGCGGCCCTTGTATGTTTCTTCCATTGAGGTGAATGGAGGTGAGACATTCTCTGCTGAATTTTTCAAGAAGCTCTTGACTCCCCTCATTGACCGCAGCGACTATACGTTGAACCAATTGGTAGACACCATTGGCATAACCCAAGACAAGTTAAACAAGACCAATGTTTTCAAGGACATTGCTGTGTCATTACATTCAGACTATACGGCCTTGATCCCAACAACAGTGAAAAACTACAATAAGGAGACGCCTGTTTCGACCAAGGTTGTCTTTGATTTACAATCTATAAACTTGAACATTGGCGAAGGGTTCCTCAACTTCAACAATCAGGAAAACTTAACGTTGAACTTGGACTATTTGAACAATAATTTCAATGACAATGCTGAGTTGGTGAACATTGGAGTCAATTACAATCCATACAAACCCAATGATCATTTGATTACCAACACGAAGTTCTTGGCCAATTTGAACAATCCGTCATTTAAGTTTTTGATAGACTTGTTCCATTCACAGCAGAATAATCAGACGTGGCAGCAGTCCTCTGAAGGTTCTACCGGTGGCTTGATTGGTTTACAACACAACCAGCTGAAGAATTTGACCTGGTTGACAGGCTTGTCGTTTACAAGAAGAACAATACACAACATTGACGATGCTGCTGCTGATGAATTGAAGTTTTTTGCCGGCGATTTCTTGAAATCTTCTATCATATCGCAAGTTGCCTATTCCGATGTGGAGTTCTTGAATCTGTTAACTAAAAATTTCCCTACTAACGGACTTAAGTTTGTGCTCAGCAATGAGATTTCCTCTAATCAAGAACAAGAAAACCCTGACAATCATGCTGCGTTTGTAAAATCGTCTCTTTCTCTCAACTACTACAAGTCGTTCTTTAACAATGCCATCACTGCTGAGTTTGCTTCAGACTTTGGAGGTATCTATTCATCTTCTAACAACGGTCCAGTTCACATCAGCGACCGTTTCTACTTGGGGGGAGTCGACTCGTTTAGAGGCTTCAGCAGAAACGCCGTCAACATCAATGGTGGCTCGCTGTTCTACAAGCTTGGTGGTAGTATATTTGCCCAGTTGCCTTCTTTCATACACCCAACTGCTGAGGGCAGTGCGGTAGACAAGAAATTAGATGACAGCAATGGTCACGAAGCAAACCCCTTGAGATTGTACGCTACTGGTTCTATCGGTAATGTTTCTGACAACATGCTTGAAGATGATTCTGGGGTTGGTAGTGTAGGTGTTGGACTCAGATACTTCAACTACTGGGCCAATTTTGATCTTGGGTACTTTTTTGCAAAGAGATACGGAACCGATGCTGGAGATGCTGGAATTAAAGACGGTTTGCACTTTTCGATATCCATCGGAGGATCCAATCGCACAATCTAGGAAAAGTTTAGTATTGTAGTGAATAAAGTTACAATATTGTAGTATAAATTGAATTGTAGGTTTCAGTCACAAATGCTGAATTATCGAACATCGTCGCAGAAAGTGACACGAGCCTGTTACTCCTAGATTCGTTTATACCTACTTGACTATATATGAGTTAAGTATTGATATAATCTTACACTGCACGCACCCATAGTTAACATTTTCTTCGCACAATAACGATTGCAAAAAATGCGCGAAATTTCACATCGCGTTCAGTAAACAACATTTCAGTAAGTTGGTTTATTGAATTATTTGTTCTTTAATCTTTTTACAAAATCTCCATCTTCATCATGGGTGTTACTGGTCTACTTCCGTGCTTGAAAGAGATCCAGAATCCGGGTACTCTTGAGCAGTACCGAGGCAAAACTCTTGCCATAGATACATATGGCTGGCTCCATCGAGCTCTAATCTCGTGTGCAGAGGAATTGTGTCTAGAAAGACCCACTCGTAAGTATATAACGTCGATTATGAAACGAGTCGACATGTTACGACATTTTGGAGTCGAGCCCTATTTTGTCTTTGACGGTGCTGCCTTGCCTACCAAAGCTGAAACGGCTCAAGGACGACGTGTGAAACGTGAGGAAGCCCGTAAGAAAGCCGAAGAGTATCTGAAAGCAGGTAAAAGACTGTTGGCATGGAAGGAGTACATGAAGGCAGCCAGTGTGACGTCTCAGATGGCAAAATCTGTCATGGTAGAACTCGATGCCCAGGGCATTAAGTATATAGTAGCACCGTATGAAGCCGACCCCCAGATGGTATACTTAGAAAAGATTGGACTTGTAGACGGGATTCTTTCTGAAGACTCCGATTTGTTGATTTTCGGTTGTAACCGCTTGATTACCAAACTCAAGGATGACGGAACCCTAGTAGAAATCTGTCGTCAAGATTTCCACAAGGTGAAGCTGATTCCGTACTTGAGCAAATTCTCCCAGGAACAATTGCGGTTGATTGCCATGCTTTCTGGGTGTGACTACACCAATGGCGTACAGGGAATTGGAATCAAGACCGCTTTCAATTTGGTCCAGAAGCATTCCAATCTTGAAAAGATCGTTGCAGTCTTGAGAGCCGACGGAAAACCTATAGATGATGGATTCCATGATGAGCTTCATAGAGCAAACTTGGCATTCCAGTTCCAAAAGGTATTTAATCCCAAACTTCAGCTCCTCAAGACATTGCATGACTATCCTGAAGAATTACTAGTAGATTTCGAGACTCTTGAATCCTGTTGCGGAAAAACCTTCAACAACGAGCTCTACGTCCAGATTTGCAATGGAAGTATTCATCCGAATACTCACGAAGTCTTAGTTTCAAGAGAACAAAGCTTGTCCAGTCTCAAGAGTAATTCAGTCAATTTTGGTTCGCTGAAACCCGCCCCAGTGCAATCGTCTCATCGATCAAAGTCTACTACAGTCACATTAACTCCAAAGGGTCCACAAAAGACGGTATTTGATTTCTTTCAAGTTAAGAAACAAGTCGATTTACTGGTACGCACAACCACTAATACAGTATCTTCAAGAATATCATCATCCACTATCATTACAACTCTGGAAACGCCAAAAACGAGACCGCTTCAAGAATCTGAACGTGGCAAAATGTCACCAACTTCAAGAAAGATGCGAAGAATCGAAGATGATCCACTTCAAATTGCAACTCCTGTTGGAAAGGTCAGTAAATTCTTTTCGTGTTCCCTCAAGAATAACGAAAGTCTGGTTAAGGCTCGAGAATCGTCTTCGCCTTCTTGGGACTCAAGTTTGATTGGAGATTCCAATTTTTCTGACGAACCTGTTAGTCATGTCAATTCTGTCATCACCAAGGACATTTTGGAAGATCTAACGGATACAGATGATCCTATTTTTGATCCTCTTGACAATGAAAGGGTACGCTCTGTTTCTCAAAAGAAAATTTCTGATAATTTTGGTATTGATGACGACGACGACGAGATTGAAGAGTCTCCTGTCAAAAACAAGGAAATAGCTCTTTTGGAGCAAGTTCAATCTTCCAAGGTGAAAGTTCTCAAGGAGAATTTAAGGGCTGAATTCCTGTTTGGTACAAGTTCTCATTCCACTAGAAGCAGCGTGTCATTGAAATCTTCAGGTATCAAATCTTCTAGACCTCCTTTACAAGACAAGAACATCAACATAAGTTCGCAATCGCTGAAAACTAAAACATCCTCATTTTGCCCAAAAAATGTATCTACATTCAAGCCACAGACTGAACAACAACAGTCTCAACAGCATATTAAACCACCGAGAAAACATATAGATCTCAAACAATTTGCATTTGGAAGAAACTAGCATTCTTCACTGTATATTATTTCTATTACTACGTAACATTAATACATTCTGACCATGCATAAATCAAAGTGCATTATATAGTCTAAGTTTAGAGTCCCCTGAGCAAACAAGCAGCCACTATCAATCTTGTCAATTGTGCCTGTTTCTGGGATTCATCAGTTGTTATCTTGACATCAGACAATTTGTACAACTTGATGACTTTTGGAAGGTCTATCAAATGACTGAGAATTTTGTCATTCAACTCTACATTTCTGTCTTGATCTATCTGCAACAACTTGATCAAATGGTCGTTTGTATTTATGAGTGATTTTTCATCGAGATCTTCTGTTTTGAATACTTTGATCGCTATAATATTCGGAGATGTAATATCTACTCCAAATTTCTTAAGGGCTTCCATGATTTTATTAATGGGAGACAAATTGAAGATTATCTCAGTATGGACCGTTCTGGCTCTCATAGTTTCGTTCGCATAGTTTGCTACCGATCGGTGGATGCTGCAATACAAATGCTCTACAGAAACTATGTGATGAGTGTTAAGAAAGCAAAAGTCATATTCGGTGTTGGCTGCTATCAATTCATTTTTCACAGTGATAAGAGTCTCATTTTCTATTCCCGTAAAAAGCGAGATAAACACGGTATACTGTGGAAACAGCGGAAAGGAGACAGAAGTCCACGGCATGGATTGAACGCTTTGTTTGAAAGGCTGGGAATAGTGAAAAGTTAGATCCATCTCTTTTCACGCACTCTTCACTACGGAACTTTAAACTATGGTAAATATCAATTGTCTTAACTATGCGATTACGCGGATTGCTAAATAATCGAGTTCTATAATAACAATAGCGACGTACGAATAACAGGTCGTCAGACGTCAAAAAATAAGTTCGGGCAATGACTAGATCAGTCATATCTCAAGATCATGATCCCAATCTCAAAGATTTTTGCACAATTCAATAACTAGTAACTTCCCCATCAATTCCCATTTCTTCATAAAGCTTATGTAAGCTGTTCTATACCTCACTCTACATGTTTAATAGACTCTAATAGTCAACACTGCGATTAAGTATAATAAATTCACAGTCACCTCTACTCGGATTATTCACAAGAAGTAGGTCCTCGATTGTCAGAGATGGACTCAGACGACTCCAAAGCCATTGCATTCGAGTTACAAGTGCCGACTTTGCTCGACTCAATCTTTAACGACAATGTTCAAGAGCTACTTCCCCCAGATAGCATTAAGGCACCCGAGTACACAGAGATCCTTTTACAAAAAACAAGCAAAGCCAACAAGTACTACGGCTCCTTCCAGCGATACACGCGGCAATTTATCCCTGATGACACAACTGCAAACACGACTAAAGTGCGATGGACCAATTCGTCCATAGAATCTACTCAACGACTAATTATAGATTCGTGGATTAGCTCCGATTTCAAAGGAAATCAGAGCAGAACTGAAGCATCGTCACACCTGAATGTTCTGTCACATACCGCAGCCAATTCTCTATTCTCGTGGGCATCTGGTGATGCTTATGTTGAGCAGAGAAAGAAAGAACGACAATTAGCCAAAGGCAAGGAAAAAAGTATAAAGGAGAACCAGAAAACCCATAACCATCTGGTTGAAGCTCTGTTGGAAGAGTCATCTAGTATTTCTAAGGAATCAAAAATCAAGAAAGAAGTTCAGGAGAAGAAATTGAAAGAGTTACATCTCACTGTTCCGGAGGAATCGATTACGAATAGACTTAATCGTATTATAGAGCAGGAGTCCAATACCTTCATCCATGCCCGTATTCAACGTATCAAGACACATCACAGTGAACAGATCACGAAACAGATTCACGAAAGAAAGAGGAAGGATCACGAGTTGTACCTAAAGAAGTTACGACTCAAGGAAGAAGAATACGATAAAGCAATGAAGGCAGCGACAACAGAATCACAGAAACAAGGATTTTTTGGTAACTTATTTGGATTCAATTCGTCAACTACAAACTCGCGTTCAGAATTCGATTATCACCACAAGAATTCGTTTGATAATGAATCCATTGCTAGTCATACTTCAACTACAGCATCTAAAACAAACAATGGCAAGCGATTTTCATTTCTTCCCGTAGGAGGACTCTGGAGCTCTGGTTCTGGAGCAAAAGATATTGACAAAATCGACAAGTCAGAAGTTTCGCCTAGTAAGAGAAGTGAGTCTTCGAATGATCAAGTATTACATCCATTTGAAGTCATTCCTCATGAAGAAATCGAAATACACGAAGAAGGAGAAAAAGAAGAAGGTGATGATAATGATGTCCAAAATAAAGAAAATTACCAAAAGAAGGAAGCAGATTATGACTCTGACGATGAAGAATTCGACGAATTTACATCGGCAGAGCCAATGCCTAAAACTATATCTACAACTATGGCATCAATGGCTCCGTTGAAACCATCAACTGTCCTGCCTCCTCCCAGTTCGTCAAGGAATGAATTCCATCTCACTTCTCCACATAACATCAATGCGGATCTCTTAGACATATTTGGTTCTGAATAGAAGAGTAACAATAATAACGACAATTTACTCAATCTATAGGAGTGGTCATTATGGAGATAATAGCACAAAATCCATTAGAGAATTACACAATAACACAACGGTAAGTGGAAACTATTCACATTAACTACTACGCTTCTGTGAAGTTTCTCTAACGTTGTATATAATAATTTTGTCATAGTAGTATCGTATATAAATACTTCTTCATATTTGAGTAATCCCTTTTGCTTATAATTCGCTTAGTGTCCACAAGATCTAAGATCTGATAGCAAGAATGTCCTGCAATTCGCATCTATCAAATTTTGCTTGTGTTCACGTGATGTGTAGATTTTTCAAGTGATAATATTCTCTTCCATTTACTATCTGTCCGATACAGTCACATCTACAATCACCAATTACACATTTTCTCTTCCAGCAAGCCAGTAATATGTTAAGAGGGAGCATTCTGTCTTCCTTGCGAACTTTTCAACGTTCCACACTTGTAAAAAGAGCGTTTACAACTGGCACCAAACCTGACATCGAGATTTCCACTCTTTCCAATGGGCTTCGTTTAGTCACAGACTCCACGCCTGGCCATTTCAGTGCTCTTGGAGCCTACGTAGATGCTGGCTCGAGATTTGAAAACCCTACTAAGCCAGGTTTGTCACATATATGTGACCGTTTGGCATGGAAGTCTACCGAGAAATACTCAGGCATGGAGCTCATAGAGAACCTAGCAAAATTGGGAGGTAATTACATGTGTTCAGCACAAAGAGAGTCGGTGATCTATCAGGCTTCTGTTTTCAACAAAGATGTAGAAAAGATGTTTGATTGTATTGCCCAAACTGTGAGAGCTCCCCGTTTTACGGACCAGGAGCTTTTTGAAGCACTTCAAACAGCAGAATATGAGGTCAATGAAGTTTCGCTCAAACACGAGATGTTTCTTCCTGAAGTTTTACATTCAGCTGCGTACAAGAATAACACTTTGGGGTTGCCTTTATTCTGTCCTCCGGAACGTATCCCGGAAATCGGAAAGTCCGACATCATCAATTACCATAACCAATTCTTCCAGCCTCAGAACATCGTGGTGGCAATGGTAGGTGTTCCTCATCAGCATGCTGTCAAGTTGGCTGAGCAACAATTTGGAGATTGGAGGCCGGCAAAGAGCTTTAGACCAGACTTGGGAACCATCAACTATACTGGTGGTGAAATATCTTTGCCTTTCCAGCCTCCCATATATAGTAATATGCCAGAACTATACCATATGCAAATAGCGTTCGAGACTACTGGTTTACTAAGTGACGACTTGTATGCCTTAGCAACATTACAGAAACTACTTGGAGGTGGTTCTTCCTTTTCGGCTGGAGGTCCCGGTAAGGGAATGTTCTCCAGATTGTATACTAGAGTGTTGAATCAATACGCCTATGTGGAGAACTGTATGAGTTTCAACCATTCGTACATTGATTCTGGTCTCTTTGGTATAACAATATCGTGCTCGCCTAATGCTGGCCATGTGATGTCGCAGATCATCAGTTTTGAGTTGTCGAAGTTGCTTGAAAAGGATCCAGCCAAGGGCGGTCTCACGGAGAAAGAAGTAAAGAGAGCTAAGAATCAGCTTATCAGCTCTTTGTTAATGAACATAGAAAGTAAGCTCGCGAGATTAGAAGATTTGGGCAGACAGATCCAGTGCCAGAATAAAATCACCACCATAGACGAGATGATCCAGAAGATCGAAAGCTTGTCTCTAGAAGACTTGAGAAGAGTAGCCGAGAAAGTCCTTACTGGTAATGTCGTCACTAAAGGTGTAAGTAGCGGACAACCTACTGTAGTGATGCAAGGAGACAGATCTTCGTTTGGTGATGTTGAGTTCATTCTTCGTCACTTCGGTTTGGGAAAATTCCCGGGCCCCCCATTGGGAGAACCTAGAGATTTCTCCAAGACAGAAAAGCCTCATAGATTCGGTAAGTGGTTCTAAGTTCAAATACTTAATTCTTAAAGTATTCATTCTAGTGCTATTTATAGAAGATTTGTAAATAATGTACATATATATAACATGCTGAAGTTGTGGCTTTCAAACATTTATCCCGAGTTTTTGTCTCAATTCTAATACCTCTTTTTCCAACTGCAACTTGCTCTCCTTGAGATTAACGTTCTCTCTTCCTGCAGTTCTGATTTGCAAGTCCTTTTCCAGTTGCTCGTTCTGGAGGATATCGAGCGATGACTTGTAGTGACTAACCTTGTTCTGGTAATCAAAATTTTCGTCGTTGTATTTCTTTCTTAGTTGAACTTCGTTTTCAATTCTAATCTCTAATTGCTTAATGTCCTTTTCCAAATTCTTGATCGTCCTTGAAGCTTCGTGGTTGTCGTCCTGAGAATCGTCCAACTCTTTCGTTAGGATTCTGACCTTGTCTTCCCAGAAGCGAAGTTGTTCATTTCCATAAAGCTTTTCTTCCAAATCATTTACCTTAGAACTCAAGTCCTTGTTAATCTTCTTCAATGAAATGTTTTCTTCAGACGACACCAAATGATCCTTTCTTAATTTTTGGTAGTCTTGCATCTCGCTACTAGTAGATGATCTGAATTGAGAAATCTCCGATTTGATGTCATTCGATTCTTGTCTTTGGTTCTCAAGATGTGTTCGCAAAATGTCCATATCCTTCTTGGTCTGAAGCAATTCGGCTTCTGATAAATCGAGCTTGTGTGAATTTTCCAGAAGTTGGTCCTCGAGCTTGCCCTTGGTTTCAAGCAATTGGTCTCTTTGCTGCGTGACAGATTCCACCAACTCTTTCAATGACAGAACTTGTTTGTTCAAATTTCCTATCTTTCTCTCGTTGATTTCCTGGGCATTCTCCAACTGTCTTGATTTATTCGAAAGCAAGTCAACCCTCTTCTCTAAGACATTAACGTGTTCAATCTTCAATACATAATCTTCATCCAATGTCTTCTTTTCTTTAGTCAAATCTTCAAGGTCAAGTTGTAGCTTCTTGTTGTCCTTGATTAAGCTATTCTCGGTATCTGTCTTAAAAGCTAACTCCTTGTTCAAAGTTATAATTTCTTCTCTATAGTTTTCAGTCTTTTCTTTGTTCTCGTAGTTCTTTTTATGATAGTAGATCTTTTCCTTTAATTCCTTGATCTTAGCATCTTGCTGTTTCATGGCGAAGTGCTTATCTTGAATCGTTTCTTCGAGCTTAGCGTTCTTGGTCCTAATCTCTTTGATCATGATCTGAGAAGTTCTAGCCTCTTCCTTCGCAAGTTTCAATTGGTTCCTTGCCTCGCTCAAATCATTGAGCGCAGCTTCTTCGTGACGTTTGCTGATTTGAACAGCAGCTTCAGCAAGTTCAAGCTTATCATAATACTCTTCCGATCTCTTCTTGTATAGCTCGAGATTCAGGGTTAGCTCTGAGTTCTTAGTATGAAGGGTATCGTGTCTGACTGTAAGTTCTGCCAACCTGTCTTCATAACCAGAAATCGAAGTCTTGAAATTGGCTGTTTTAGCCGAATACAATTCATCTTCTGATTCCCTAAGAAGTGATTTCAATCTTAGAATTTCACTCTTAGAAATTGTAAGTTCCTCACGAGTCGTCTTAAGTGTTTTGGTGATATCTTGATAAATTTGGGCAAAGTCCAGATTGGAAGTCATGCTAAAGCTGATTCTGCCAAGACTCTCACTCTTGGATATAGATCTGTTCCCTTCAGAGAAACTGTCGTCAGCCGAAATAAATTCTTCGAACTTGCTTTCAAGTTCCAGAACTCTTCTTTGCGATTCTTTGAACTTTTTCTCGTAATCAGTCCAGCTATTAATTCCTCTTGTTGCCAGGAGTCGATTCAATTTCTTTTGTATGTCAATTGCATAGTTCTCCGCTCTTTGAGAATTGGTCAGTTCTTGTTGAAGTTGGATTTTCAATGAATTTATCTCTTCATGTAGCAGATCGAGAGTTTCCATATGAGCCCGTGGTTCGTTAGGCTTGGTTGGCAGTCTATCCTGCTGAGAATCATTGAGAGATCTATTCTTGAGCAAGGATAGTTCCTCCACTAACTTCCTATTCTCAAACTTTTCCTTGCGCAATGCTGCAGTATTCTCATTCAATTTCAACTTGATATTGGCAAACTCTTCAACAAATGCTGGATCTGGTGGCTGATTCTCTTTTTCAATCTCTTTTTCCCTGGCTTCATTTTCTAATTCGGACAACTTCTTCGACAAGGTTATGATTTTATCTGAGTACTCTTCCTTAGCTTTTCTTGCTGTATCATTATCCACTTTGAGTTTTTCGAGAACTGCCGAGAGAGAATTGTTTTCTCTAGTCGAATCAGATAATTGTCCTCGTAAAAGTTCGATTTCTGAAGACTGGTTAGTTGCCAGAGATTTTAGTTGCTTTGTTTCATTTTCTAAATTGCTTAACATTGCAGCCTGAGTTTGGAACTTTTCCAATTGTGATCTGTTCTTATCGACTTCATCCTTGTGATGTTCAACTTCCTTCTTCAATAATCTGTTAGTTTCTTCCAAATTTTTGAATTTAGATTTCAAATCATTGAACTCCACCTCTTTTGTATTATTGTTCTTTTTCAAATTTGATTTTTCTTCTTCTAAGAGTTTGTGTTTGGAGATTGTGTCCTGAATTTCTCTACTCTTCAGACTGAGTTCCAATTCCTGCTTCGAAAGTAATTCTTTTAATTTCTTGAATTCGCCTTGTAAAGATTCATGCTTCGGTAATATCGATCTATTCTTTGATACTTCCTCCTCTAACTTATTGCTAAGCTCCTTCATTTTCTCCAGCTTGGATTCAACATTGGATTTCAATGAAGCTTGTTCCTTGTTCAATGATTCGATCTGTTTCTCACTCTCAACCTTTTCGAGCTCGAGCAGTTTCACTATCACTTCTAAGTTAGCCAATTTGGTCTTGAAATCATCACGTTCTATATTTAATGAAGATAAATCAGCAATTTTTCTATTGGCATTTTCCTTAGATTCTTCAAGTTTGGAATCTAGAACATTCTTCTCTTCCAATAACTTGTTGTTCTGTTGCTTCATTTCATTAATTTTATGTTCAAATTCACGAATCGTTGCAGATGTCTTCGCATCTTCACCTTTAACCTTCTCTAGTTTTAAATCCTTATCCTTAACCAAATTGGTAGTAGTTATAATTTCGTCTTCTAGTTTGTTGATTTGTTCCTTCAACTTGGCATTATCATTCTCCAAATAGTTTTTAGTAGTTTCTACTTCTTCCAATTTGATGACTTGAACTTTCAATTTTGAATTCTCATCTTCTAAGTTGGTCTTTAACTTCTCTGCCTCTTCCAATTTCACACTTATCTCTTTTACTTTGTCACTCATTTTGGCATCTTCAAGTACCTTGACTGAATCTTCCAATAGTGGTTTGATGTTTATAAACAAATCCATCCAAAGACTCGAACTTCTGGATTCATCCAACTGTTTCATTGTTTTTCCAATGATTTGGGCTGATTGGACCTCTCTGATTTTCTTCTGTAAGTTTGATCTGATAGATGTTGCCCTTATTACACTCTGTACATCAGTGAATATTCTCTTCAAACTTATGTCTCTCATTTCTTCCAATTTTCCAAGTATTCCATTCTTGAAAAAGATTTTAGTGACACCGACCTTGAACGTATCTGGGTCCAATTTGGCGAATCTCAAGATCCATTCACTATTGGTCTTGAGGTCTTTTGTATACGTCTCCTTTACATTAATGATAGCATATCTTTGATAGAATTCGTCAAATGTCATTCTGTTTGGATACCCAGCTCTTGTAATTCGGATACCTTCCAATACACCGTTGCACCTCAATTGGTTCAAAACTAGATTCTTGTCAAAATTATTGGATTTCTTATCGAGATTAGGCAAAATACACCTTACGAAATGTGGTTCAGTACATTCTAATTGGTCCATCAAGTCTTTCAATTGATCTTTGTGCTTCAGAGACGCCGTTTTCAACTTCGCTCCTCTCTTAGGATCCACCACAAGATGTTCATCGTTCTCAAAAATATCCTTAATGAAAGTATTTGACGAGTATGGGAGCAAGTTCAATAAGTTTTCGCTGACTGGATCGGTATTCTTCTGTAACCAGCCATCTACATTATACTCGACCTTTCCAGCATAATGATGAATGATAAATCCACTCTTGAATTTGTTTTGCTGGAATTTCTTGCTTTGCCCGTTTGCCCAATGCTCTGCCAACTTTTCCATGAATGAATTATCAGACGAATTTGGAATTACACACTCTTCATCCAAAAGCTTGAAAACACCCATTGGGTTCTTTGTTTCTATCAAATCAATAGTTGGTTGTAAATCGAGCCCGAAATCAATAAACTCCCATTGGATAGCTTCTTTCAAATATTCACTTTGTTCAAGAATAAATGAGTGGTGGTTGAAGAACTGCTGCAATTTTTCGTTCGTGTAGTTGATACAAAGCTGCTCAAAAGAGTTAATTTCGAAGATTTCAAAGCCCGCTATGTCCAAGACTCCAATAAAATTAAGATCTTCATTCGCTTTTGAGTAATCGTTTTCCAAGTTGTCGTTGATTCTGGCAATTATGAACTGGAAAAGCTTCTCATATAGATGTTTGGCAAACGCATCTATAGCGTATTTAGCTTCCGATGCCTTCTTGGACTTCTGAACAAATTCCCTACCAGCCTTGACTTTTGGCTTCAAAATGTTATTGGTGAAATCGATTTGATCAATTCCCAATAGTTCTGTGATAATTTGAACTGGCGAATCTTGGGTGAAGGTGGCTTGTTCGGATTTCCACGAGGTGAACTCCAAGTTTCCAAGGTGCAAAACTACGGCTAAGATCTGGAAAATGTGGTTCATTTCAGAGACTTTGAAGCCCATAATTTTGAATGCTTCCAGCAAGATATTGAACTCTTTGAAGTCGTCTACATTGGGAATGGTGATCTTAGGGTTGTTCAAGTATTTATAGGTGGTAATGTCTTTGTTCAAGCCAAAATTGGACAACTGATCATAACCTTTCAAGAACTGGTAAAAAACATGATAGTTTCGTTCCTGAGAAGCCTGGTAGACGACTCTGGACTTTTCCAAGAGATAGTAGTCTATGTTAGCTTTACTGATTTCGCCTCTGGAAGAGAAAAATATCTGGATAAACTTTCCAAATCTCGATGAGTTGTTGTTTTTGATAGTTTTGGCGTTTCCAAAGCTTTCAAGAATGGGATTTGCCTGAAGAATCTTGGCATCAATGGTACGGGAATGAGAAGAAATTTCTCTAATTTTTTCTGGAGAAGATGGAGTAGAGCTGCCTACCGTATGTGTTATCGATGACAAGTACTGGATAATCTTCTTTGTGTTTTCGGTCTTACCAGCACCAGATTCACCAGTCACGAGAATGGACTGGTTCTTTTTATTGGACAATAAATTTCTGTAGGTACCCTCAGCCGTGGCAAAGATGTGAGGAGGAGGTCTTTCAAACACGTGAGAATGGTAACGTTCTAACGCTCGATTGTCGTAGATGGATAATGACTTGTAGGGATTGATAGCGACCAAAAAAAGTCCAGAATACGTATAAATTAGATCGTCGTTGTATCTCAAGTACAAATTGTATACTACAGACGGCTCGTTCAAATGCGTCAACTCAGCCATATCATTGCACTTGTTGAATTTTGCAGGGTTACAATTCTCAAGCTGGTTTTGCGGCACTACTCGTTGTGTTCCATTGCCATTTCCGCCGACTACTGTGACTTGACAGGTGCCGTCCTTGTTGTAATCTGTGATGTAGCCTTTTGTGAAAATGTCGTCAGAGTCTGGAATCCACACCCAGTTCTTCAGGTCAAACCCGTTATCCTCAGAAGACATGGTTCATTAAGTGGGGATGCGTATGTAAAGGATCTGTGAACGATTTTCCAGAAGGTAATTGGGTTGATTGTTGTTTCGGTTATGTTTATCAACAACTTCTTGATTATGAAGTTTTCGTATAGTAAACAAAATTTCTGCTCAAAACAAAAATAAAGTCTGCCTGCAGGACGTGTTAGTTTTTAACTAGAAGACCAATAGCAAGCGGTCACCAAAATGAGCTTTCAACAGTCTATATTAGCAGAAAAAATATAAAATAGCTAAATTTAAAGGTTCTTTATGATTGGTGGGTTGTCAGATCTAACTAATTGGAGTAATAGATCTATGCCTGCCGTTTGACGTAGATTTCGTCTGATACCACTTCTAAACTGCTTTGTTATTTGTGTTTGTGTTCTGTCCCAATCAGGAAAAATGTTGCACTTTTCTTAACTATAGTGTGCAGATATGGTTATAGGGATAAAGAAAATTGATCCAGACCGATTGTTGGTGTCAAACTTGTAGAGTTGGCTATATGGGCATGTTTTTATGGATATCTCAAACATCAAGATATTTTTCAAATTTAATATCAAAATGTTGTCGTTGTCTCTTTATTTTACAGCTATGCGTACAATTTCCAAAATATGAGGTAAAATAACCAAAATTTATGGTAGATACATGAAAATGATTGCAAACTCATGTACACATTATTCTGATGTCTCAGAAAAAGTATTCTGACCACTTAATTAGCTAATTACATTCATGGATCAGTTATTCTCTTCGGTTTATCGCATCTTCATATTTTATATATATAAGTGTGCATATAATCATGCATGAGAATTTTTGCAGCTAAACCACAAAACTCAGACGACATACTACCAACATTAGACGATCATATTGTATTGAATAACTAAATGGCTCTAATAGAGTAAGAATTGAAAGAGAAATACAGATACGATTAGCAGTAAACAATAGGAAAAAAATGATGCAAATAAAGTGTTACTCATAAGCAAACTACGGAAAGCGACTATGGAGTTAAGTTAGGAAATGACTATTAGACGTGCATGATAGGCGACGACCAGTTGTTTTCTCTCGAAGCCGTGGCCGTTAAGGGAGAAAACTCGGATTTGCTATTGTTGGCGCTTGGCGCGGAACCGATAGCAGATTTGTTCTTACTGATTCTCGATTTGCTATTTCTGAGAATACTCGACGATCCAGAGTTGTACGTGGACTGCGACGAAATGCTAGCATGGATAGGCGTGACACAGGTGGAGCTACTGTTATGTCTCTTGTTGGAGAAGACTGAGTACTGAGAACTTGCAGAGGGTGGAGTTACAGGAGCCTGAGAGTGAGAATCATGGTAGTTGAGGCTGAGAGCCAGAGGATTGTTGAAAATGTGAGGTGATTGAGGAGGCTTGAGATCGTCAAGATCGTCTTCCATTTTGGGAAACTGCAACAATACCTCGGCCAACAGATCCAACTTGGGGTCAATGGGCTCCTGGCTGATAATGGCTTCCTGGTCCTCGTAGATGTTCTGAATGATGAAGGTGAATCTCGAGTGAAAGTTGTTGATAACTTGTATGACACCGAGATTTTCGTACTTTTTAGATAACACCTCCGTAACTTTGCTCAACTGAATAATGAACATGAGAGCTGTTCTTTTTATGACGGCAATAGCGTTGTCATCCAAACCGCTCAAGAAAGCACCGTGAACTTCGGGCTGCCTGTTTTCAATCTCGTGTGGATTGGATTCTTCGTCAAATTCGTCTTCAGTAGTAGAGTCGTTGTAATCCGATTCGTTATCACAGTGAATGTAATCTGTATCGATATCTTCGAGACTGGTGTGTCTCATGTTAGCAGCATTGACGATGTGGCTATAATAGCTTTCGTTATTGTTGGAGTACATAGACTGGTTTCTACGAGAACGAGTCTGTCTTGATCTTTTGGCCAACATCTTCCTCATCAACTCCTTCAAGGAGTCGGATGCATTGGGGATCTGGAGCATTGAGCAGGCCAACAAATTGGCTGTGATCGAGACCAAAGACGTTGGCACAGACAAGAAGTACTTGTCATAGAGAGACAACTCACAGAAAAATCTAGCCACAGCAGTTACGGCCGAAGCGGTGGTGTTAGCAGAGTTGGAGGATGAGGAAGATTGCAACTTATTGTATTTACACGGCGTGGCATGGGTAGATATCTTGCAATGGGTGATAGCTAATTGTAAGCAGTCTTCCAATGTGGGATGAGAGAATGACCACTCCAAGGTGGAGAGGATGTGCATTTCCATCTGGATGAACATCTCTTCGTCGTATGCGTTTCTACACATGATGGTGAGCTCCTTCAAGGTGGGCACCCGCAGTTTCTTGTCTTCATATTTACCAGCAATCCAAAGAGCAGTGCAGCCTACTAACTGGTAGTGACGTTTAAACACGATACGTTTGGCGCAGTACCTGTCGATGATGTTGAGACAGAGAAACAACGTCTGTGGCTGGAGCTTAAACGAAGAGTGCAACTCAATGAGGAAGTCCAAGAGGAACGGTCTCATGAACCACTGTATTTCTGGCTGGAGATCGATCATGGCCGGGTTGACAGACGAGAGCGATTCCAAGTGCGATAACGTCTTGACGATGTCCTGGGTGTATTCCAGAGTCAACTTTTTGTTGGCTTGGGACTCTAAGAGCTCAAGCATGATGGAGTAGGGCTTTGGTTTGACGTAGGAGGGCGGCCCGTAGTTCTTGGACTTGTGGTTCAGCATGATGTATGGTATGAAGTTATGGAAAATGTAGAAATGATAATATTGTATGGATTATATGGTCGGTGTTTGGTTGGTATATGTCGATATTGTTATGGTTGGTATATGTCGATATTGTTATGGTTGAAATTATGTGGTTCAATTCGAATGGTGAGTGGTTGAATGATAATTCGACAATGCGTATACTAGAGGTATACCATGCAATTCGGAATACAGATACTCAAAGAGCAGCGAGAGAAAACAAGATGTAGAGGGAATGAGCGATAGACGTTTAAGCAATAATCAATATTGCGAGAAAGGAGGAGACCAGGAGTGAATGCACTTATGAGAGTGTAGTTCTCGAATGAGTGGTGGTAGAGCAGCGCTAACAAGCAGTACAGTACCAGACAAGACCCCGAAATACGAAACCCAACTACCTGGAAGAAACAAGCCTGAGGTCAAAAAACCACCAAACGCTGAGCAAGCAGCCGATTTGGTTTATTATAAACCTGCCGAAACCTTGGTTCCGGAATATATCCTAAATGTCACAGAATAGGGTTTCTCACGGTAGCTAGTGGAAATTTTTTTACAAGGAGAAGGAGGAGCGTAGATTGTACGCGTTTTGGTCGGAAATGGCCAGTTCCGGGGTGCTAGGGTTGGAGATGTCACCGCGATTGTGCTGGTACAGCCGATTGTTCTGTGGGTTGCTGTGGAGCGACGTGCGGTTGGGCAGGCCATTAGCCTCAGAAAGGAAATGGCTGTAGCCGCAGAAGGAGGTTGCTGTGGGAGGAGTAGCAAGCTGCGAGATAGAATGCAGCGACGTTGTATTATAGATGCTAATTGTAGAATTAGAGTTCTAGCAGAGAACTAGCAGAGAATACGAGCCATTTCGGCACTGCAAACGGCAATAGATGCTATTTCGCACTGTGCATTGTGCTACGAGACAATTGACTATCACATTGGGTAGGTGGCTATCCTGGATCGGTCTAGACTGGTAGCGTACCATTCCACTAGCCATGTCCGGTCGGACTGCCCCCGGAAGTGAGGATTCTGGAGAATGCCTGCAGGGCGCGGTACGCGTACCAGACGATGCCAGGGATAGATCATCAGGAGGGATTACACGACAATCTTACACGACAATTCGAGGACACCAATGGGTCGTGTGTGGCCGGTGCTGCACTGGGATTGGTGTCTGATGTGTGAGTCGACATTCTTAGGCAACGAGTCGATGACCTCGGAGATATTTTGTAGGAGTCGATCGACACGCGTAGAGACCGCTCGTAGTAGGCACACAATCACCAATTCAGCGATCACAAGTGGCACTAGTTCTCTACATTCGGTGGCTAGGGACCGTCAATTGAGTTGCGCTCTGCTTCAGATAGAGTCGCCCGTTTCCTCGGATCATATGGCGACGTCTTCAACCTGCTACGCATTATTTTTAGTGTTTCGCTGTGACATATGCTGGGCAGATTATCACACAATGCTATCTACTGCTATCATGCTAGCTTTCTTTGATTCTGTATTCGCTCCATTTCCATCCTATTCCATCCTAGTCTCGAATGGCTTGCGAACAATAACATCAACAAACAAAGACCCCGAAGCAGGCTCTCGCCCTGCTGGTTCCTTTGTTTCGCGATCTCCCTGCCTCCTGTCCCAGCTTGCAGCCGATTGTGTCAGATTTCGCAGCCTTCCGTTTTCATCACCAACTGTGCCCAAACCGGAATAATTCATTGTGCCGCCGCGTCGGGCCAGTTTAGTGCTACTATTGTTGGACAATAGAGTGGTAGCTAGTGCCTATTGTCAACGACATGTCTCCCATTGCGGTTTAGTAGCCAGTTTAGTGCATTTAATCGGTGGATATGCAACTCGGTGCTCTGTAATTGGCGAAGACCGGGCCACTTGGCTCTAGTCCATTGCAATGGCTAATGTTCCTTCGGATCGCACAACGGTTGTCACGTCTCATGTGAATCGTTCCCAGCAGCACGACGTCCATCTCTTTGTCAACGCTGCTTCTTTCGCTGGATACGGCATTCCCAGATCTGCGCTCGGGTATCACCCCAATTTCATCCCTTCGCTTGAGTCAGTTAACCCCGCGACGTGAAATAGCTCGCTTAGGTGCTTGCTCTAATTATAAGTGTAGATGTTGGGGGAACCTCGACGTCCAAGCTCGACTGGAATTTGTCACGAATCCTACCTTCATCCCTGCTTCGGCACCCTTCGCTGTAGTACTACATATCAGTCTTGAATTGCATCTATTATATTCTTATTATAATCCTACTTGGGGTATTTTCTTTGTCTATACAAGTACACCTATTTTTCCCTCAGTAAGCTCCTCTACCTCTGCCACCAGCAGCCCCCTCGTCGGAGTTGTTGGAAATCGTCTCGTCTACAGACAACAACAAAGTAGCAGCTTCAGTAGCAGATTGAATCGCATTCAACTTCACCAATGCTGGCTCCCATATGAAACTCTTCATATTGTTCCCTACAGACTCCTTCTGGAAATCTATCCCGTACCACACTTCTCCCTTAGCATGGGCACTTCTAAGCTTATTCAAGAGCTCAATGCCATCCAACCCTGCGTTTTCGCACAACTGTCTAGGGATGATTTCCAAAGCCTTAGCAAACGCAGCGATAATCAACTGCTGTTTGCCCGGAACCGTCTTGGCGTAGTCTCTCAAGTATTTAGATAATTCCATCTCGATGGCCCCTCCACCAGCTACGACACTGCTGTGGCTGACGGCTCTCTTGACAATCATAATGGCGTCATGCAAAGATCTCTCGACTTCTGCAATCACCTGCTCGGCACCTCCTCTTAACACTAATGTACATGTCTTGGTCTGTGGACAGCCCTGGAAAAGATTGAATCTCTCTGAACCGATCTGTACCTCTTCAAATCTCTCACAGGTACCCAAATCTTCTGGCAAAATTTTGGAACAAGTCGACTGGATGTTGCCTCCTACCGCCTTGATCACTCTGTCCAAGTCTTCGCTGGATACTCTACCCGCACAGAATATGTTTCTGTCAGCAAAGTACTGGGTAGCCAAGTCACCGATAGGCAACTTGGACAATACTATGTTGGCACCAGTGGCAGCTATGGCTTCCAACTTGTTAAAAATAATCTTCCATTCGGCATCTACGATAGCTTGATAGTCCTTGACTTCTTGAACACGCACTTCGGCGTTGTCTTTCTCGGCTTTCAACTCCAACTCCACGTTCAAGTTGACGATTTTGGGGTTGCTGAACTTCTTAGGTTGTTGTTCAAAGCCAGCATACGAAAAAGTCTTCTTAAATGCTACACCGTCCACAAAAAGTGAGTCTTGCATGTTTCCACCAGGGACTTTCTTGATTCCAATCAACTTCTCGTCCAAATCGTTTTGATCCAATGTCAAAACAGCATCAACAACCATCTTGGTGAAGAAAGTCGAGTTGTTACTGATCAACTTGGAAGACATGGCGGTGGTGGCACACTTTTCCAACAACTGGCGGAACTGCTCATCGTTTTCTCTCTTGACTTCTACGGCAAGCTCGTTGATCTTTTCTACAGCCAACTCACAAGCTTTTCTCAAACCTTTAGTAATCAAATGCGACGATACACCGTCTTCTATAAATGCTTTGGCTTCTTTGAGCAACTCCCCAGCCAAAATTGTAACCGATGTTGTACCATCTCCTACTTCAGCATCTTGGGCACGTGATATATCCACTAGCATTTTGGCTGCTGGATGGACGATATCCAAGAGCTTCAAGATGGTAGCACCGTCATTCGAGATGGTGGTCTTTCCGTTGGAAGATACAATAAGGATGTCTGAGCCGAATGGACCTAAAGTTGGTCTCAAGGTGTCTTGGATGGCGAGACACGCATTGATGTTCGAAATGATGGCACCTTTACCCTGCGAGGTATCAGTTCCTTCTTTGAGGACGACAATTGTGGGAGTTTGACTGGTGAACGACATTTCTGCTTACGTGAATAAATAACAAAGTGATGTCGTACACTGAAGTAGTCAAACAAAACTAAATAGTAGATCAGAAAAGAAGTATGCCTTTAAGGAATTGTAATTTGAATCAAGAACTTTTGTCTGACTTTGTAAGTATATTGAAATTTTCAACGAGAATCTCGCAGTTTGGCGGTACGCGCACGACTCAGAATTTTTCACTACTTAGAGACAGTAGAGTGAACATTCATCAATTCAATAAATATTGTATCCAGATATATTCATACATAGTGTCTACCCATTAGATATTTTATAAGCCAGATGTTCCGCACAAGAATTACTGCAACCACTCAAAACCTCACATTCACCCGGAATGTAGCCATGAAGGGAGATGTGAATCTTTCCTCCAGAAGAGTGATGAGAAAAATCAAGATGGGGAAAGCAAGACCAGCAATTTTCTACCAATTTGACACGCTTGTGGAGTTGAGTGATGGGTCTGTCATCAGGAGAAGATCACAAGCTCCTAAGGACGAAATCAGAATGATCTCCGATCAGAGAAACAGTGCCTTATGGAATCCTAACAGATCCGACCTTTCAACTTCAGATCCAAATGCTACTGGCAAGATCAACAAGTTCAAGCAGAGATTCGCTTCTTTCAGTGGAGAAGAAGAACCAGCTGTGGCGAACGAAGAAGAAGAACCTAAGGATAAACAGGACGACTTGCTCGAGTTGATAGGCCACAATGCCCAAGAAGTAAATAAGGGTGGTAAATTGTTCAACAGAAAAGAAAGCAGAAACAGAAAGGTGTAATGATGATTTAAATTTTATTGAAATTATTCGTGGTTCAAAAAACTATAATGAACAATATTACGAATTTCTTCTGTTTTCATCTTGATAGCCTGCTATCAAAACATATACTATATCCATCAGCATCGGCGACTTGTCAGGTTCCTTCTCTTGTACATACTATTTTACATACTTGTCTATTATTTCTACTATACAGAATAAAATTATACTAATTACATGATATCGTTTCGTATTATGCTGTTGAGAAATTTGTTTTTGTCCATTTTGTGAACATGTTCAAGCACATTCTCTACTTCCAAGCTCATATAGCGGTACTCATCCACAGCCCAAACTACGGTATTTGCATCTTCTTCTTGTAATGCTCTTCTTGTAATCCCATCAAGACACTGGAGTTTGCTCAGACGTGAAAGCGCCAACAACTCTCTGAACTTGTCGGGTATTCCAACCTTCACAAAATTAAACTTGATGTTCTGCCTGTCTCCAATTATCAGCTTTGACGTGAACTTGTCGATATTTATAAACGTCTTTTTGGCGGCTCTGTTACTGATATAATTCGAATAGTATCTTACAATCTCCACTGTAAGTAACTCAAACACTTCATCATCTTTGTGAACTAACTTGAGTCTATTGCACATTGTCGTAAAATATTCTTCTTCCTTTTCCGTTCTAGACCGTTTTTTAACCAATTCTCTGAATATAGCCACAAATGCAAGTTTGGCAATGTGAATATCTGTAGATAAGATCATATCGATACTTTCTTCTAATTTTCCCTGTCGCAATAGCTTTGCGAAAATAGCATGTATTTCAGTAGCTGTAGCCCCGTCTTTCGACTTGAGAAGAGTCAGAAGAATCCTTTCTGCCACAGGCTCATTTTCCTGGAAAACATAGGCTTTGAACAAAGCTGTTAACGTCAGTCTTCTTAGAGGAGCCTTAATTGTTTTGAGAAGTGTTTCAAATTTGGATATCGATTCTTTGGAAGTTCCGTACTTTTCCAATAATATATCGACTATTGCTTGACTTTCCATAGTATAGTTGGGAAGCTGTTCTACTAAGTGATCCACATTATTCAAATCTGGCAGAGATTTCAAGAGCTTGACTACTGTTTCAATTTGCTCTGGAACCAAATTCCTGTTCTCGAACTTCTTCGTGTAAAACCACATTTTCAAAGCTACGTCGTAAAAGCCATTTTCTATATTGAACTGAATCAAACCATTCAACAACTTGAGGAACTTATGAGGATTAGACTGGAAGAGTTCATCCATCTGTGGCATTCTCTGGAAGAACCAATTGGCATAGAAAAGAGTCTGTGGCTTATGCTGAAGTGTCTCTAAAATAAGCAACGAATCAGTGGAAGATAGTATAGATACTCCATAAACATCAAGTAATCTGTGGATTGCATGACAACAATACAAATAGTTAGTATCATGTTGTACTGCTAAGGATCTCAACACTGTTTTCACCACTTCTGGATCTACGCTTATTTCAGCTTGAGCGAACTGAACCAAATACGACGCTGCTGCAAGAATATCACCTGTCAGAACCGTCTGCCAAATCAAAAGTTTGGCTAGTTCTTGTTTGAGTTTACTAGTCTCTCGAGTCTTCTCGTTAAGATGGATATTGAACAAAATTACACTAACTTGGACTGGAATGATTTTTCCCACTCTCATATGATCTACAAGTTCTATCGCAGAATCGACTTTACCCTCTTTGATCAACTTGGCTAGCCCGTCAAGCAATAAAATCCGTATGGATGAAGAATGCTTATAGTAGTGAAACAAAAATGGGTAGATGTAAGTTCCTGGAACTTCCAACAATTCTTCTACGAATGTCCGACCAGTCTTCGAGTAGATCTGGTTCATGCGTGCCACACTCAGCGAAAGAGGCTTTTTGCTTTTTAGTAATTCAAATGCAGATTGTAATCGTTCATACTTGATCTCGTCATTCCTCTCACTTTCAGGAAGAGACTCCAGTATTGAACCTTTGGTTTTCGTTATTTGATTGCATGAATGGACGAAACCTCGCGCAGATCCTCCCAGTCGCAATGCTAGAGGGAACGTACGTCGTAGCATCGTATTCGCCTGTTAGTTGGTATGTTAGGGCTGCAATAAAATTGAAGATGGAGAGGTAAAATAAGTCTAAAATTCTTTATAGACCGATTAAAGAAAATCACGTGACTCTGGCAGGTTTTCTGTAATCCCGCGTCTCATTAGCAAAGTATCTAAATTAGCTAATATGAAGGCACGATTTTTGGTAACCTAGAACTTACTTCAATTCTCATAAAGTATTCTAGTCTGTTCAGCTTAATTCTTCTGCAACTTAAAGTGAATTCGATATTTTCAGATTTCTACCATTGTCTTCAATTATTATAAGTTCGATATTCTTTATTGAATACTCTGGTAAAACGTACTATATTGTTCTATATCCTACAGAATAGTACAGTCCCCGAGGCCAAACCCGTACATCACTTTCTCCACATGTCTCTTGATCAACGGCCAATCCTGGCGTCTCTGTACAAACTCGTAGATCTCTTCTTGACCAAATATACCGTTGAACTTCGATAAGTCACTCACCAACTTACCTATAGCTTTAGCGTCGTCTCCGTCAATCAAGTAAATATTGCCTACTTTCTTCAATGCTTGATACAAAGGTACAATGAGTCGTTTGTTGGACCTTATATGAGATATAATGAAGTCGTAGTACAAGTTGAAGTCCGAGATCAAGTTTGTAGCTCCGGTTACAGAGATGGTACTCTTTTTTAAATTCTTTACGATTACTTGGAAGAATCTTTCTGCGATTTCTTGCTGGAAAACTTCAACAATAGAAGTATCTGCACTATCCACCAATAAGTCAATATTCTCTTCTAGAATTTTTACCGCCTTATGTGCTGTTTCTGTAGGACCAAAATTGGGTGTAGTCTCGACAGAAGGGTTGTAGTCATTGGAACGATTGTTTTTGAATGCATTGTCTATCTCGTTCACCAAGACTTCTACACCAACATTGAGTCCATCCGCTACGTACTTGTCTACTAGTCCTTCAAGTTTTTTCTTGTTCTGCAAAGAAGGGTTGAGAATGGAGTTTTCATGTTTGACGATGTTCTTCTTGATCATCTCTTCCTTATAGAAAATGTCCACCATCTGGATGATTAGATCAGCCATGTTGATCAACTCAAAGAACAATACCAACGGCTCTACAAACAACTCGTTATGCGATTCAGAGTAAGTATTTGAGCCAGGGTTATATGTTTGTAAGTATTCCAACCCTTTATTGAAACCCGGTTTCAAATGCTCGTTGCCAATGGTGTCCATGACATTGATGAAAATGTCTTGCATCGAAGCAAAGATGTCGTTCTTCAATGAAGCAATAGAAAAGTCACGGAACTTGAGCAACTTGTGAAGAGAAGTTTTGGCATCGTTCAAAGTTTCAAGAATCAACTCAGGACTGAAAATTTTGGTAAGGGACTTAATGTTCTCAGATAAGATCTTCGCTTTAGCCTGTATCTCAGAGTAGTTCTGTTGCTCGCTTTCCGTTTCTTTACTTCCAGAAGAGTTGCTGATAGTGAAAACTTTCTTGAAACTGGTTAGGAAATCGCTTTTGGTTTCTGCTTTTACGTGTTTTAAGATATTCATCGTTGTTTCTGTTTCTCTCTTGGTGATCTCTTTCTTCCAGTCGATAAGCTTGTCGTTCGTCGAAGTCTTGAAGTACTGGATCTCTTCTCTGGTGTAGTCCACCACAAAAGACTCAAACAGCATATCTATCAACTCTTTGAGAAGATTTTTGTAGCTGGGACCGACATTCTCACTCGGGTTGAGCAATCTGAGGAAATCAATAGTGATTTTCTCATATAGATAGGGAACCAAAGTCAAATAGAGTCCTGGTTTCTTGGATCCTTCTATCAAGATCATTAGCAATTCAGCCAATTGGTTAGATACCAATTCTTCACTCACTTTGTACATCATTGGAACGGTCTGTGGAAAGATGAGATCGATAATATGCGATTGTTCGTTGAATACATTGGCAATTTCTTCAATTAGCCCAGTAAATGCTTCCTCGTTGAGGATATGCCTAGTTTGATGGAAATCTTCCGGATCCAATATGAAATACTTCGTTGTATCAAGAGACTCCAAGTTGAAAATCTCACTTTCTTCGTTGTCAAAAATGCTCTTCTGTAAAAAAAAGTCTATCAATGTCTGCTGGTTCTTCAAGTCTATCAAGATCTTCATGAAACGCCTCGTCTTCTCATAGTCTTGAAGATCAAAATGGATTTCCAACTCTCGCAATAGGGCATTTTCAAATATTTCAAAAAGCGCTGTGATCTTTTCCTGAACCAAAGTTCTAGAATCGTCATTGAAATCAATATTGCTATAAACTAGCAAGTTACTAAGAATCCTAGCCTGGTCTTCGGGACTATGGAAATCTTTAAAAATTCGAAGTCGGTCATAAGGTTTGTTCAATTGTATATCATTATAGTAGGGACTAAGTGACTTGTGGATCTTTAGTACTTGTATCTTTGCTCCTTTGCTTGTTCTATATATTTTATCCAAACACAATAGTGGATTGTTCAAATCGTGGAAATCTGAAGACTTTAGAGGTCTATCTTTCGGAGGAATCTCAGCAGAATCCCATAACTCCATTCCCTTCAACCGGGTGATCCATGTAACGGGATCATTGACTGCTTTATACGCATTCCGTGAAACCTTGGAAAACTGTAGCAAATCCGGAATTGAAAGGTACTTGGCTACATTCCGGGCAATGGGACTCGGAATTACCTGCGGATTGTACACATCGATATCCGCATTCCATATGACTTGAGCCATTACTAATGACTGCTGAGTATCGTAGTTTGTAAAAAAGGATTGAATTACTCCACAAATAAAAGGTTTAGCTTAATCGTACTAGAAGTATTGCGTATGCTGAAAATGTACTGCATACTTCACGGCACGTGAGTTTCTTTACTCTTTTGAACTCAAAACAACTAATCTTCAGATCGAGTAAAAGAGATACAATATTGTATCACAATTACAGAATGAACATCATTTCTATAACTTGAAGCTTTCAGCTGAATACCCTTCATGAGGACAGTCTTGAATTGCCGATAACAAATCTTCCATAAATGACCTGTATATGTACTGACTGGCTGCGAATCCTAAGAGATGTCAAATTCATGAAATTTATATAGCAAAACTAAAAAACATGTACTTGATGATGATAGTACAAATCAAGAGATTCATTTTGGCTTTTGATAAGATGCTGCTCATAATATTGAGTAATGATTATATGGGTAGCAATGAAACATTCACCAGAGTCTATTATACAAACAAAAATAATTGTCATGTGATATGGATCATCTGATCTTAGTCTGCACATAGCGGATCTTATAGTGAAAATTATAGCTATTGTAGACTCTAATAATATTAGCAAAAATCAAGAGAAGTATCCCATTTTTCAATAAAAATACCCCGGCCATTTACATAGATGTTTATTCGCATAGCCAGGACCCTGTCTCGAAGTCCTGTGCGACGTTGGCCGCGACCGGCTCGACTAAATATGCGAATAGCGTATTCTTCCAATCCCAAATCGCATAGAAGTACTTCTCAAGTTGAAGTACCGACTGTCATTGTAGATAATTCCAAGAGAGACAACACTAATATACCTTTCAAAGAGAAAGTGTCAAACTTCATAGTCAACTTTATCAAGCAAGAATCACAGGCTTTGGCGTCTTCCCTTGACTCAAATAATCAACTCTTTGGGAGTGCCATAGACATCACTGCGGACTACCGTATCATTCTCGAGCCACAACTTCAGAGTGAAATAGACAGTGCCTTAGACGATTACAACAAACTCTTTATACTCTTATCGTATAATCCGATTTCGATCCCGGCTCAAGCATATTTGCACTTTTTGGAGAAAATCGACACTCCCCTAGATCTGAAGCTTAGGTCTCTATTGTTGAAGAGACTTCTATACCACCAACAATATGACACATGCTGGCGGATTTACATGGACAATTATACTTCGTTAACAGATGTTGAAGATTTTGTAGACTTAGCAGCTACGAGTTTTCGTGAGAACAACAATCCCACGTTTGGGCTCATTCTGCTTCTAGTAGCTTCGCATTCCCAAGTGCTCAATCTGAGTCTTCATAACCATATACTTGATACTGTCAGTTTCAAGTTCAAGATTCCTCGACAAGTTCTTGAGCACAAATTGAGTTTCTACGATGAGCTCCAGACACTCCAGATTCTCGAAGATTTGACTCTGTTCAAAGAGAATAACGAACTGTTAATAGCTGGAGATGTCGACTACGAAGTAATGTATTTACGAAAATTCTTTCTGCTCATCCAGAGCGACACCAGCATAAAAGTAAGCGACTGCTACGACGTACTTCATGAACGAGAAAACTTGGTCTTAGTGCCAGGTTGGCTCAGTTTCATTTCACCAGCATATATGGGATCAACGACATTGAATCTGACTCTCGGATCTTCTGTCAAACCCCCATCCATATCTACGAAAATCGTAGAAACCATCAACCACATCTTGAGGACAAACAAACAAGTTAAACTCAACGAAGGTGATGTCGTGTACATACTAAACACCCCGGCCAAAATCAAGGCCCACAACATATACCTGTTGTATATTGCATCCAATCCCCAGTTACCTAATAAGAAAATCGTGAATCTTCTAATGGCACAAGTACTTTTACAATTTCATTATGTTCAGATACGGTCGATACTCTTTCGACACTACCAAGTCTTGGACTACCAAATCTTGGTTGAGGCATTGGTAAGAGTATTGGGAGAGTCTACTGATGACTTTGAGGAGATCATCCGTAAACTCTTCAGGAACTCCACTCTTGCACAGACTGTCGAGTTATCTACTACTATAGTCAACTTGGCTGTAAACTCGGGTTCCTCGATATCACAGATTAAGCAAATGTTGCTCACTTTCCATGAATTCGACAAGACTGGCAAGTTGCTAGGGAATGTTCTCAAGTCTATGACAATTTTGTCCTTTTCTGAGCAACAGCTTATAGAACTCTACTCCAAGTTGATCATGGCACCAGAGATCACCTCGATCAAGATGATACTAGAATTGAACCGTAATATACTCCGATGCGGATTGATAGAAGAGGCGTTGATAGTTGGAATTCTTGATCGAGTTCTCAATTGCACTCTACGTAAAGAAGTCATATTGGCGAGAGCTCGTGATCTGAAAAGAAAACTTCCCCAGGGTTTCCAGCGTATTCACATGTTAGCCAATTCGAGTGAACGAGCCAATTTCCACAACTCGCTAAGAGCTTTGGGCCAAACCTATTCTCTCCTTGGAGCTAAGGAATTGGCACTCGTTGTAGATATCACCAGTAACCATGTCTACTCGCAAAACTTCTCGTTTTGTAGCGACAAGTTTGGTCGTGACTACTTGGTGAGTAACGTCGTATCTGAGATAATGCGATTTGTAGAGCGAGAATCGCTTAGAGAGCCGAAAGCAATGATTCTTAAAGTCAGAGACTTGTTATCTGAGTTGAAGAGTGACTCGAAGGTTATTAGGTGCCATTTGTTCAGAATGATGGTGAGAGAGGATCCTTCCAAGGCAATACAGTTGCTACAATTCTACAACGACAATAAGCCATGTTTGGCAGGGGTCATTCCGTATATGATCTCGGGTATACTCTCGACTGAGAAGTTGGAGAAGAATCTTAAACTTCAAGTCTTGGACCGGTTCCTTTCTGAGCTCTCGTTCTTGGGCTACAGACATAAAATTACACAGAAGACGGGCCACGAGTTGGTGAAGCTTTTGAAAAAGAACAGTGTTTCAGGTAAAGCACTTACGCCGCAGCTGGTGAGCTGGATTCTTGAGTTTTCTCGCAACAATAAGGCTCTTAATAGAGTGCTACAGGTCCATTTCCGCAGAGACAAGAAAAAGATGTTGTAATTAGTAAATAGATGTTCATAAATATTACTGTAATCTTTTGAATCTATTTCTGCGGTTGGCAAACTTGGATATCGTTAGTAATCAAAGCAAGTGAGTTCGGTTCATAAAAAATTGAAACATACCCATATGCGGACTTCTGATGTAGACATATTGCATTTGAGAGCAATGGATTTTCGATCAGTTCGGCTTGGTGAAGGATCGACGGAAAATTCTTTTTCGAGAATTGCCCGTACCTCTGGACTATGTATTTTCCGTCTTCTTTTACGAACCATAGCTCTGTCGCCCAATGCTACCTTCGACGTAATATTTGTAGAACAAGTAATTGAGATCATGACAGATCTGAGTTGAAAACTTTCGCGGGGCTGCTCGACATGGACCAGGAAGGTTGTCTTCATTTCAGACACCATTTCAACAGCATTGTCGAACAAGTTTTGAATGCTAAACCTCAATACCGCCAGCAGGCCCAAGTATTTACATAGCTGTAGAATCAGAAAGTTAGCAACAGTTCAAATATTGTAAGTTATATACATACCTGGAGCATTCTCCATCTTGAAGCATCTACGTTCTTCTGCTTGTTCGCACTAATAATTTCACTAGCCTCATTCTTATTCCACGACCAATAATTTCCAGTTAGTTCTTCAAGTTCTGAAGCTTTTTCTACAAGGCAATCTAGAGTGTAACAACGTGTACTCATATTAGGGTTGTTAAAGAATGAATGTGCTACTTAAATATCTGAAGTTAAATTAATATTTAATTAAAATTTTGTAGGGTAAAGAAACATCTAGCCTCTACAAAAATACGCGTAATATGTGTTTCAACATATGTTTCAACATGTGTTTCAGGACAATCACTTGTACATGTCCTCGGTGAAAATTCCTAAACTGCAGTTAACCGAGCTGGTCTTGATCTTAAAGACACTGGTTTGACTTCTACCTTTGTTTCTTTCTCTTTTGACCTTGGAAACCCGAAATTTGTCTTTAAAAGAATCAGCCAGCTTTTTTGCTGGTTCATCCCTTTTAGATCTAGTAAAGTAGCTACTGCGACACAACAGACGATACTCTGCGATGTTAAAAGCTGGAGGGGCTCCTCTCGTTGTACCGGTGGACTTCTCGTACCACGAAGCTTCCAACAAGGAAAGATACTTGAAGTAATCCTGGAATTGTCTAGGACTCTTTTTCCAAATCTATACTTTGTTAGCGAAAATCCTTCAAAAATGTGTAAAAAAATGGGACTTACCAGAGATACTGTTGTTGCAAGGTCCTGGAAGGTCTTGAGGTCAGATGGCATCAAATTAGTAATAATATTCCTTGCTACAATGAAACTATTCCTACTTCTAAAGGTGTCACTTCTTGGCCGGCTCTTCTTTAACAATGAGGTGGGACTCTCGTGAGATAAGAAGTCGGAGTCTCGTTTACTAGAATTGGTAGAGATCACGGGAAAACTACTTGCACTAGTCAATTTCTTGAGAGAAGAACCTACCGCAGAGCCGCCATTGGCCTTCGGAAACGAAAATGAGAAGCTGGAGGTCGCCATTAGTTCGATTTCGACTACAAGGAGTTGGTAGTAAATTGGTAGTTAAGTGAATTTGCAACTTTCTGCTGTAGTGCATATTACAAAGTGAACAAAATCTACAAAAGTGAATGAATTTATTGATCTCATTGATAGTGGTATAGCACAAACAAGCAAAGATGAGTGTCAGAAGTTATGGTGTAACTGATCCCATATCGACAGCTAACCCAACGCCCAAGGAAAACAGTCTCAATGATACATTGATCGGGGAACTCCGTAGCCGTGGCTCATTTGAGAGTGAACAGGCAACAAAGAAGAGAGTGGAGGTTCTCACTCAATTCCAGAAAATGGTGCAAGAGTTTGTATTCACCGTTTCCAAGAAGAAAAACATGTCCGATGGCATGGCCAAGGATGCTGGAGGAAAGGTATTTACTTTTGGGTCTTATAGATTGGGTGTTTATGGCCCGGGCTCAGATCTTGATACCTTAGTAGTGGTGCCTCAGCATGTATCCAGGGATGACTTTTTCACTGTATTTGCGGAAATTATTCGTAGACGTCCAGAACTAGAAGAAATCGTAGTTGTTCCAGACGCATTTGTTCCAATCATTAAGATTGAGTACGATGGCGTTCCGCTTGATTTAATTTTTGCATGTTTGAATGTTCCTAGAGTTCCCCTCGATATGACTTTAGACGACAAGAACCTTTTGAGAAATCTCGATGAAAAGGATTTGCGATCCCTCAACGGTACAAGAGTCACGGATGAAGTGTTGCAGTTGGTTCCAAAACCGACCGTATTCAAGCATGCTTTGAGATGCATCAAGATGTGGGCTCAACAGAAGGCTGTATACGGTAATGTTTTTGGATTTCCAGGTGGGGTTGCATGGGCAATGTTGGTTGCACGTATATGTCAGTTATATCCTAATGCTGTGAGTGCTGTCATTGTTGAGAAGTTTTTCAATATTTATACGAAATGGAATTGGCCCCAGCCAGTCCTCCTCAAGCCAATCGAAGATGGGCCATTGCAAGTCCGAGTATGGAACCCAAGACTTTATGCCAATGATCGTCTTCACAGAATGCCTGTGATAACTCCAGCATACCCTTCGATGTGTGCCACTCATAACATTACTAGTTCGACACAAAAAGTAATTTTGTCCGAGTTAGAGAAAGGCGCCGAAGTTGTACGTCAAATTAATTTGGGCAAGAAGTCCTGGTCAGATCTCTTTGAGAGACACGATTTCTTTTACCATTACAAATTCTATTTATGTGTGGTGGCAGCTACTGTAGCCTCGAGCGAAGAACATCTAAAGTGGACTGGTTTGGTGGAAAGCAAGTTAAGACATTTGGTTCTTAAACTTGAGGTTTCGGAAGGTGTAGAGTTAGCACACCCATATGTGAAGGACTTTTCTGATTCCTACGTGCTTGGAGAAGCAAATCCTTCTGATGTCGTTGCAGCATATGGAACCTTGGCGGGTCAAGAATTTTTAGATACACTTGTAAAAAGCGACGAAAGCAACAAGGATGAGAAGCAGATACATCTCACCAAACTCTTCGTCGGATTAAATCTTCAACAGCTTAAGTCTGTGGATGGGGTAAAGAAATTAAATATCCAATATCCATGTTCAGAATTCTACAATATTTGCAAGGGATCTGGATTTTATGACGAAGCTATCAATTACATCAATATTAAGAATGTGAAACTTGTTGATCTTCCTAACGATGTCTACATTGAAGGAGAAGCGAGACCTACTAAAAACAGCAAGAAGAGGAAAAAGGAAGGTAGCCTTGACAAGCAAAAGCGCCCGAAGAGTACAATCTCTACTCCCCCAGTATCTGTCAACGGTTCTGGTTGATTATTTTCGCGCAAAAGGTATACATATTCTGAGATTACAGAAATCATTTAATCTATTTCAGTAAATATACATCCTTGACAGTATTTCTCCTTGAAGATCTGGATGAAATTACCCATTGTGCGTTCTTTACAATGTTAGTTTCTGGAACCCTTCTCGTAACACCTGAATCTAAATGTAGTTCCATGGACAACCACTCAACGAATGTTCTCTCTTGTTTTTCTGCCGTTTCATTGTATTCCTGTGCGTACCTAATCCAAACCTTCTTGTTGGGATAGTGGTCCCATATTTGACCTAGACTCCTAGAAAGTAGTCGTTGTGACATCGGGTTGCGTATCGACTTGGTATAGTAGGAACGGAAGGCTATAAACCCATTGATTCTCTTGAACTTGCCTATAAGTCTTCTCGTCTTTTCTTGTGTATTTTCTTCGTTCGAAGACCTGAATGAAGTTAAAAGCACTCCTAGTTCATCGGTTGTGGCAGGAATCTTGGGAAGGGAAGTTAGAGTGAAAACTTGGCGGTGAGGCGTATAATTACTTGCATCCAGAGTTGTGGGAGGCTGCGCAACTCTGAATCGGTAAGTGAGGCCCTCGCCTGTCTTGTTCTTTGACGTCTTTTTACTCATGAGATACGCTTGCCTTTTGTTAACTTGGCAAGACGAATTGAAGAATCTGCTTCCATGATATAGAAAAATAGCTTTCGTTTCAGAAATGGCAGATGTGTGTCTAACTGAAAAATTTATTTGAAACCGTGTGGGGTCCAGAAGCTTATCTACGAAACTTTATTTTCGCATCTGGGGTTTTGCTACGGCATAAAATAGTAAAAAAATATATTTAGTTAAAAAATTGACTATTAACTATAGATCCCTTGTGTGATCATCTGGAATTGATCATATAGTCTGGTATACATGCTACCATGACTTCTTCCGATAAGAGTGTTTTCAACAAAGGCGTCCGATTCTTCTTCTGTCAATTGGAGCTGCAATCTCTGTTCCAACAAAACACTAGTGTTTTCTCCATTCTTGAAACAAGGAAGAGTGGAATCCTTCTGCATCAATTCGACCAAATTCACGATCTGGCCGCTCTCCTTTCTTAAGGCACTGAAACACTTCTTGCATACATCTACAAAGTGTAAGTATGGTACTGACTCAGTTCCGCCAAGTAAATTGACATATTCACTTGTAAGTTTGAATGGAGCTGCCTCAAAACCGACACTTCCCGGAGAATTGGAAAGTAGAAAACCAAAATCAATATGGATGATGTGTCCATCGCTATCCAACATGATATTTCCATTATGTCTGTCTTTAATTTGCAAAACATAACAAATGATGGAATATGATGCTAAACTTCTGGCAAAATTGTTTTGTGCTCTCTTGTACTTTTGGGATGTAGGCGAGCCAAACATATTTTCAAAGTAATCTTGCAAAGTGAAGATTCTTCCTTTGGTATTCTCGCCATCGTTAATAGAAATTTCGGTCATGGACTTCTTGATAGAGTGTATGGACATGGCATTATTGATTGTCTCTACTAGTCCGGTGTTTGCACTTGTAATGAGAATTTTCATTCTTTTAGTCCAGGCATCCTTGACACCTCGCCTCTTCCAAATGGAACTAATCAATGAAATCAATTGACAAGCAAATGCCTCCTGGGGCAAGTCGTCACCATTCTTCGCAATGACCGAGCACAACTCCCAGTTATCGAGATGTCCGTAAACACTTGACTTTCTTATTCTTTCCTTCTTCGTGTTCCAGTCTTCTCCAAGCTTAAAGTCATTTTCAAGTTTCCTTTCTCCAGCATCTGGTAAATCTCCCTTTAATAGGTTCAAACGTTCGTAATTTATGGTGTCAAATTGATCCTGCAATGATATCATTGATTCTACAATTCGATTTTTGATGGCAATCGATTGCTCAGAGCTGGCCTTTCCTGAACTTTCCAACTGCTGAAGCATCACTGAAGCGATTCTCATCTGATCAGCCAAAAGCTTTGTGGCGTCTGCATTCGTATTTGATGGGAAAGATGATAACTTTTTGTCTTGTTCGGTTTTAGGTGATCTATCCACTTCTGATTGATTGAAATTTCTACTATCACTTTTCACAGTCAACATTGGCAATTCTCCCAAATCTGTTTCCTCTTCTTCAACATGAACTAGACTATCTTCCGTGTTTTCGGTACTCGTTCGAACACTAACAGGGGACTTCAATCCAGTTGGTGAGTCTTCGATCATTTCGTGCAACAAATCGTGACTTGACTTTGAACTTTCCTCGTGGTTGTTCCTATTGGCAATAATCTTTTGATTCGCATCCGTAAATGGATTAAAATCAAACTCATCGCTCAAGTATTCAACGAGAAGCAAGAATGGAACTCTTTCTGCGGAATTCAATACGCAAGCTTCGTTAATGCTCAATTTTAATAATTTGTGATATCTCTTGTTCTTGCTACTGGTAATTGGCAAAAGTTGTGGAATATCAATTTCTGACGGTAACAAGGTTTCATTGATAATCGAAAGTTCAGCTCTCAAGGCGGACAATCTGGCTTCTTTGGGAACCAGTGACAACCTCAAAGATATATTTTGTAGAGCCATAATAAATTCGGTCTCCTTTTTAGCGTAATTGATTTGCAAAACCTTAAGCAATTGGTTGTATGAAGGGGTTGGAGCCGTGCTATGAAGTGAAAGGTTCCTCTTAAGACCTTGTTCTATAGACATATGTGGAAAATTCAATGAAGATTCGGATTCCGCGGGAGAAAGATATGGTTGAGCATCTGGATCATGAACTCGTAGATCTGGCAATGAATGCGATACGTAAGCATCTGAGTTTTCAAAATTGGAACTGTAAGCACCCAAAGTCAAATTTCTTGCTCTATTTTTTCTCTTTGGAGTAATTATTGTGTTTATCTTCAAGTTCTCTTCTACTTCAATGTAATTTCTATGTCGATTTTCGCTCCTCATGCCAAGCTTCGACATTTCATTTTCGATCTGTGTGCTTGCTCTAAACTCCAGCTCTTCGTCACTAGTATAAGCCTCGGACTCATCGGACAGTATAGTCAAGCTATTCTTCTTGGTCTGCATTCTTGGTACTGAAGCTGAACGTTGGTGTCCAAGTGGCAGTTTACCCAAAGTGGTTTTCCGAGCTTCGTCGTCTGAAACGGTCTCCAGAGCAGCTTCGGAAGAAAGTCGCTTGTTTTTCATGGTCAAGTTTTTAGTTAAAGTCTTCTGAAAATTTGCTAGCTTGAATACAAATGACTTCTGTTGTTTGGCTTGAGATCTCACTAATGAAGATGCATAATCGTTGAATCGAGGTGCTCCAATGGCTGAAGCAAGTACTCCGCATAGTATGATTGCTGGCTGAAAATTCTCCCGAAACTCAGGTTTTTTCATCAATTCTTCATTATTGAACAATATGTTCTGCAACTTATTTATAAAATTCCTTACGACCTGGAAAGAGTATGATTCCGGATCATTCCGCAACTCGAAGACACAAGATTGCAAATTCCAAAATACAACCATACTATAGTGTGGATATTTGGAGCAGTACTCAAGAAGAAACTCTTCAAGGGCCATTGAATCAGTTTCGAATGCAACAAGAAGCTGCACGAACTGTGGTATGTAGAATTCTAATTCATCGTAGCTGTAGCTGTGCAACTTCTGAGCAAGTGTATGCTGAATACCAATGCTCTCTCGATATTCTCTTAGTGTATCAATACAGTCTAGCGCAGTGAAGTCAGTTGAACGTATTTTCTCAAGAAGCAACTCATTCTCTTTTAGTGACATTCTGGCCTCCAGTCAATGCTTGCACCAGACTCCAGAGACACCTTCTGATGTTTTAACCTTCATAATGTCCACCATACCAACATTCGGAAATGCGTGAGTTGTATCAGGTGACCACGTTGACTTAACAAATACAATCTTAATTTGTGTGCAGTATACGGCCAAGAATTGTTTTTGTTGGCAGTCCCAAGACTACAAGGCGATTCAGAGCACACAGTTAAACAAAACATTGATATCTTTTGTACTATTCAAATTGTGTCTAGAAATTGTAAGAAAACTATATAATCTCGGGAGTCTAAGGCCATTTATCTGTAACACGCTACCTATTCCTTGTGTTTCTTAAAAGCTGGAATTTGGAACTTCTCGTCAGCAACTTGACCGGGCAAGAATGGAGAAATCTCAAATAAGTGTTTCTTTAACGTTTCTGTGTCGTCCTTCAAGTCAAATTTCTTGTAGATGAGAAATTCCAAGTCTTGCTGATCGGTTTCCAGGTCCTTCACGGGCCTGAAGAACTTGGGATGGAATTCGACACCATCTTCAATTCTCTTCTTTGCAAGCGTTCTCTGCTCATTTTCGACTTTGTATTTCTCCTCTGTTGCAGTCTCGTGATCTCTTTTGCTAAGTGCATCAATTGTAGGTTTCCAAAGCTTTCTGGATTCGTAGTCCCATTGTTCGTCTAAAGGTCTAACTTTTGGTCTATGTGTAACAGATTTCTTAGTGTCATAAAATACTGATTTCTTATTAGTCTTTAAGTTCTTAATTTCCATCACCTCATTCCACTTTCCGGATATCTCGTACAATGGTTCGGATTTCTTGGAGCTTTTAATTACACCTTCGATTGCATCATAGGTTCCGCTTATGAAGCCCTTCGTTTTAAATTCAATGTCTGCTTCATATCCAGTTTTTGGACACTTGATTACCATATGGTCTCCTAATTCTGTTTTCATTCTACCAAACAAAATTCCTCTAACGTAAACATTTGGTTGGTTCATAATGTATACTTCGTCGTCATGTTTACCGAGAGTTACGTGACCCCAGCCTTCCATAATTGCGGCAGATGAATTGCCCAAAAACCTCGACTTCGGAATTACTACACCGTCTACTCTAATTTTCAGCTCAGGAACAAGATAAAAATATGAAGACTTTGGTGGATGGTGTGAGGTTTGCTCAGAAAGATAGTATGCTGATTCGTCTCCTGGTAAATCGTCCCAGTAGCAAGAAAAAGATTCTCCTAGAACAGGATTCAATGGTTTCTTGACAGCTTTTGGAGCGATGTGCCAACTTGCCAAATACCATTTAACTATCAAGATAAATCTCTCTAGGTCATCTGTTGTTGCATTTGCCTCTAGCAAAATTTGTGGAATTTGAAAGAAATTGGTGACTCTCTCTAGCATTGACTTCTTTTCCAATATAAACGTTGGCAATGTGATCTTGGTCAAGTCCATGCCAGGCCTCAATTGCGCAATAATTCCCATGAGGATTGATTGCCCTTCATTATCTACTTCATCGATATCATCTGTGTTCTCTGCCCCGCTTTGGCTCGACTTCCCTGCCGGTTCGTCGCCGTCGCTGGTGCCCAAAAGCTTGAGCTTGTCTAGTTTTGAAGTCAACCCCATAGCAGATTGGATGGTACAAGGATGAAAGTAACAGAAGATGTGTCAATTATAAATAGATCCTTCTACTTTGTATGCTGTTAGGATCCGCGCACGACCTGAGAGTTCCCCGTTTTTTCCGATAAAGGCGGTCTGACTCACAATTACAAAATGGGGAGAGAATGAGCGTGTGCTAATACAAGATATGGTAGCACTAACGCCCAGAGACACTAACCTGGATTGGTGAAAGGATGGCAATTCGGATTTCCAGAAGTGGAATTAAGGGAGGAGAGAAGCCTCCAAAAAAGAACGTGATATATTTTCGCACTGGCAGAGAGAACGTGATCTGACTCAAAATCCTGTTTCCACTTTGTTAGAAAATAGTTGCATCAATTCAAACTGCAGATAACGGTTGCAAAATCCGACAGGTATATTTGGTGATGTCAGATACAAATCGTTAATGTCTCTTTTACCAAACCAAATAACGATGTCTCATCAAGAACGGCTACTGGAGATAATTACTAGCCTCAATTTGCATATTTCAACTATTTGCACTTTTGCGGTCTTCGACGTCGATGAAATTTGCAGGGATTTCGAAGTTCACATGTTGGAAATTCTGAAGCTAGTTCGAGAAACAGGCGACCTCACCATGTCTGAAAGGATGCAGCTTTCTGAGATAAACAAACTTTGTAAAATTATTCAGTTGATGATGACTGAAATAATCTATCTAAAATCTGCAATGAAGCAAAATACTGATATTCATAACTTGGCAAGTCAACTCCTACCCGAATGACTTTTTAAAAACTCCGAAGATTCTCAAATGTCAGAATGTCCACTTCATAAAAGATAGACAACTTCTTGGGAACGGAAATTGTAATAAGTTGTTCTATATTATTTGATCTATTACCAGTTCGCCAACTGGGAGTTACGAATGTACGAAATGCATTAAAATAACTGTAGCAACTGAAAACTTATTAACACCAATAGTTCCAAATACGGACATAGAATGGTCTCATTTTATTTACTCTTCTCTCTTCCTCAATTTCTGTTCTGATGATGTCCATATCGGCATCTCTTCTTCCCGTCACCAAATCAATATCCTTCAAACTAACGTAGATCCTCCAGTTTCTAGTCCACAATTTATGGCCAACGTAGAAAATGAGAATTACAATTGAGCCCAAGTAATTCTGGAAGAAATTCTTTGCATTGGCTTTCTTACTTCCAATTGGAAACAAGGCAATCCAAAATTGCAAACCCAATACAACAATCAAAAGTACCATAGAATAAATAGAACCCCACACTCCAGTAATTGAAGTGAACATCAACTCTTCTGTAGACATGTGCTGGGTTTTGAGGGCCATTCTGAATCTGATATGACATAAGCCGATATTGAACCACAGAAAGATCGTTGCAAGACCAGAAACACTTAAGAGCCAGCCAAACACTTGATCCTTGTCCTTGTATGCTGAAAGGAAGCAGAGTAAGCCAAAAATTCCAGAAATGGCGATTCCAGTTAACGGTCTACCCTTTCTGTCGACATAACCAAGTATTTGAGGACCCAACCCCTGAGCACCTAAACTCTGAATAGTACGAGAACAGCCGTAGACTGCTGAATTACCCACGGAGATGACCGAGATCAAGATAACTGCGTTAAAAATAGAGGGAAGGGTATGGATTCCTCCGTTCTTGATAGCAATTACAAAGGGAGAAGTAGAAGTGCCACTGCTTCCAAGTAAGTCATTAGAATTATAAGGAACAAGCAAGCCCACAAATGTCAAAGACAAAAAGTAAAACAAGAAAAGTCTCCAAAATACTTGTCTTACAGCCTTGGGTAACACCTTTCTGGGATTGTCCACTTCAGCACTGGTCAACCCGACCATTTCAGAGCCAGCTAACGAGTACGATGCTGTGATAAAAGTGGTTGCAACACCTTTGAATCCATTCGCAAAAGCACCTGGATTGCGCCAGTATTTATCACCAACAAACTGCTTGTTGGGTCCACCTCCGCACACTAAGACTACTCCAAGAATAATAAACCCAACTATTGCTATGACTTTAACAATTGTTAAATAAAATTCTGCTTCTCCATACCCTCTAACTCCAAACAAGTTGATTCCCATGATAAAGACATAAAAGATAGCTACCCAAGCTACAGGGTTGATAGTGGAGTTCCAGTACAGAATACACATGGCAGCAGCAACCAACTCAAGGGGCATCACGATCAACCACATAAGAGCGTAGTTCCAGCCTACAGCAAACCCCCAACTGGAATCCACGAATCTGGTAGCATAAGTCGAGAAGGCCCCGTTTACTGGGAAAGTCACACACAATTCTCCTAGCGCATGGATAATGCAGAAAACCATAGTACCAACCAAGCCCCATGCGATCAACAAAGCAGCTGGTCCACCGGTTCTTAAACTTCCCCCAGATCCAATTAACAACCCTGTCCCCACAGCTCCACCAAGAGCAATCATTTGTATATGTTTGTTTTGTAGACGTCTGTGCAAATCGCCCTGGGAAGTAGCAACATTAGCTTTTTCTATATCGTTAAGGTCGTAAGTTATTTGGTTGTCTACCTCCACTCTTTTGAAGGAGTCTTTGAATCCAGTCCATCTACTGGACTGGCCCACTGTTGGTTCAGTAGTGACCACTCCTTGGTTGGAGTGGTTTGAATCTGTACTGTATTTCTCAGATGCAATATTTGAAGATACTATGTCTTTCATGATTGCATTACTATATGAAGCTGTTAGACGGCAAGAAGTCTGGGAATAAGAATAATATATACAAAGACAGCAAATGACTCTTTACTCCAGATTATTTGACTCTATGGTGAAAATTTGCGTTTAGCTATTGTCAGTGGGACGCTGCAAGCATATATTGCACTAATACGGCAATTGCAAGTGGTGCAAGGCATTTTGCAGCTGGTTGTGTGTACAGCAAAAGCGTTGAATTAACGGAGTAGGCAAGACAAGAACGTACGACAAGAACGGGGTGGGGTCGACAAGTTGAAGAATGCTGCGAACTGAGCTAATGTTTGGAGTTATAAACGAGAGTGTCCTCTGAAAACAATTTTTCGATTTGGTATGACAACATTAAGCCCTGTGGGGCTCAAACTCGAACTGTCAGAGTCGCATAGCAGCTCTGAAAATTTAAAGTCGCTTATGCCTGCCCCAAGAGAATTAGTCACATGACCGAGAAAACGATGTCTTGGTATGTCTGCACTAGCAGCGGTGCAACAGAAGGGTGCAAACAGTAGTAACAACATGCTGATGCTATTGAAACAAGAATGGGTGCAAAAGTGTTGATAATCGTGCATTATCAGCAGCGGCTAGCGCTTATGACAGGCGTGTGGCTGGTGGGAAGTGGTTGGTTTACGTTTGGAGTGGATAGCACGGCTATCCACGCTTAAGTGCGGGTTCGGCAGGTTGTGAGCCTCACTCGTTTTGTGCAAGAAAGAATCTGTTGTGTCACATGACATGATCCATAACGCACGTAAAGCGCAAGTTGGTATCGATGCATTAGAAGGAGCAGCACAGATGCATATAGGCGCTGCTTAACTATGGGGAAAGAACAGTCTATGCATAATGATGGCTGTCACAGTACCGAACAGCACCTGGAGACAGTCGGCGGCTCTCCAATTCTCACACATAGATAGGAGCAAGTAGAAGAATTCAGGGCGTGCCATAGAGAGAGGAGAAACCTGAGACCTCGTTCGGAACTGTACGTTTGGAACTGTAAGTTCCTGAATCTTGCGCTGGAACTCCGCCGATCTCTTTTTTCATTAACCACGATGTACGAACACAATTCAAGAAGAGTCACGAACTACGGGGACTCCGGTAGGACAATTGAAATAAATATGCAGTAGAAATTGAGACTAGAGGGCCAGTCAGATCTGGAAATCCGCTTCCAAAAGCTGTTCTTTTTTCGTTTCTCTGGTGGCTTCTACAATATGGAAGCCTGAGCTGCACCACTGAGAAGAACCTAAAACCCAATTGGAGAAAAATATGATCATCTCCGATAACTTAACCAGTTTCGGCATGACAGCTGTGCATCACCATCGTCCGAAGATAGCTAGAATGGGTTAATGTCCACTAAACGTTGGCCGGAGAGGGGTGAGTGGTCGGAACTCGATATCCGGGATAGCAGTTTTCACCCCAAAGAAGGTTTAATAAGCACTTAGTAAAGGCTCACCAACTCCAGGATTTGGTGAGTAGCCATTACAAAGCGCAGTCCAACGGCCCCAAACTGTGTAAGCGAAGTGTAGAAGATGTCAAACGGCTGGTGGATAGAAAACTTGACCTATTTCTTTACAATTCTGCTTCTGTGAATTGTACGTTGGTCAGGTAGCTTCTGGAAATCAACTGTCCATAGTTGAACTGATTGCGGAGAGTTACAGTGTATATCACGTGAAATCACCACCGGATCTCAGCTCGTTATTTTCGCAGTCCTACATTTGCCAACTGAATTCGAAGATGATTAATAAGACAGTTTCACTTTTTCAGGCATCTCCTGTTCTTCTTTCACCACTGTTTGAACCCCAGTTTTTACAATTCTCCATGGCTTTCAACAACATCAACGCTCAGGCACAGCGCCAGGCCTTCTGGGCTTCCACCAATCAAGATCCGTCTGCCAACCTATCTCCGGTGTACGACGATTTGTACTCAGGTTTGGAGCTCAACCAGGAAAACATGTCTTTGTTGGATAGCCAGAACCAGCATCCAGCTGCGTTTGAACAGAGTCAGCTCCAACAAAATGCTCTCCTCCAACAGGGCCAGGGCCAAAATCTTCAGGGCCAGAATGATTTCATGAGTTTCGGAGCTAATCCGTTCCAAGCCCAGTATACCACCGTGAAGAGTGATGCACTGGCCAGTTTGCTCTTTGATAATGACACGAACATGGCCGGCTCTGGGATCGGATTTCAAACCAGTTCTACCAGCGACGAGCTGCTGCCATTGGGCAAGCAAGTTTTGTCGCCTGAAGGGTCATCTACTTCCGTGGGTATCAACTTTGCAATCGAAGACAAGTTGAGTAAGAAGGCTAAATCTAAGCGACAACTTTTGGACGAGCATGATGCTCTTTTAATAGCACGCGACGATTCGGAGCTAACAGAAGACGAACTTCAGTTGAAGCGCAAAGCGCAAAACAGAGCTGCGCAAAGAGCATTCCGCGAGAGAAAAGAAACCAAGCTTAAGGAGTTGGAGTCCAAGTTGCTCCAGAGTGAAGACGAGAGACAGAAATTGATGGACGAGCTCGAACAGATTAGAAAACAGAACATTCTGATCCTGACAGAAAACGAGATATTGCGACTGCGCAAAGATGGTGCCCCTGTGTCTAATTCAGCAGCAGGCTTCGAGAACAAGTTCACCTTCCCCAGGACTCAGCTGGATTTCATCGAAGCCATGGTTCATGGCACGAACCACAATGTACAGCCAGATAAAATCAACAAGGTGTATGAAGATTCTGGACTGAAAATTTTAGCTATGGGTGCAGTGTGGGACTACTTGCAGATCAAGACAGAAGAATTGGAACTTGATTTCGAAAGCGTTGATATTACCGAGGTAATGGACAGATTGAGGGGCCACGAGAAATGCCACGGGTTCGGTCCAGCATACCCGTTAGACTTGGTGAACCAGGTTCTTGCCGAAGTGTTAGATCTTTGATGCACTTGACGATCACTTGTACTTTAGACTGACTTTATGTTAATTGCTTTAATTCGTTTTGGGTGTTAAGATGGACGAGCAGTTCGTTTTAATGTTTGCTGGATATACTAGTTTGGTATAATATACAACTATTGGAGAGAAATGTAGATATAACAGTATATTGATAGGTGAAATCCTTTTACTGTAATAGTAAACAGAAACTCGTTTAGATCGTTAGTTTCTAAAAGTACACTAACTCAATAAACGAAAGGTCTCACAGACATATTTTGAAGAATGTCAGTCAATATAACAAATTATAAAAAATAATACGTGCTGAAAGATGTCCAAACTGTAATAATGGTATCTTTGAGAATAGCATGGATACTATAAACAACATAAACAACCTCGAAGAATAATAATCAATCCAATAGAAAAGTGTTCTACACTATTGTCATCTAAAATGCTATTGTGCAATCAATTTTTCGCAGCTACTAACTCACAATACCTCGAACATTCTAGAACCCGGCACGTGACACAACTCCTTCAATTTTCACTTAATTCAATTTTGCTCTGGGGAACAGATTCTAATGTTAAAGGTATTGTTTTTCTTTCTCTAATTCTTTCTATCTATACTTCTCATTCAATTAATATCCTACGATGTCTGCTGATGAATATAAAGCTCAGGGCAACAAATTCTTTGCTGCCAAGGAATTTGACCAGGCTGTTGAACTGTTCACCAAAGCCATTGAAGTATCTCCAGAACCCAACCATGTTCTCTACTCCAACCGTTCAGGAGCCTATGCCTCTTTGAAAAACTTCAAGAACGCATTGGAAGACGCCGAAGAATGCGTGAAAATCAACCCTACGTGGGCCAAAGGATTCAATCGTGTAGCTGCTGGTCATTTTGGCTTGGGCAATTTGGACGATGCCAAAGCAAACTACGAGAATGCACTTGCTCTCGATGCTAACAATGCCATGGCTAAAGAGGGCTTGAAGTCTGTTGAAAATGCAATTGGATCTAAGAGATCTCAACCTGATATGGGCTTGGGTGCCATGTTCAACGATCCTAACTTGATCACCAAATTGAAGAGTAACCCCAAGACAGCAGAGTTGATGAAGGATCCAGCTCTTGTAGCCAAGGTTCTTCAGTTCCAAAGCAATCCTCAAGCAATGAACCCTACAGAATTTTTATCTGACCAACGTATGATGACCATTATGGCTGTTTTGATGGGAATCGACTTGAACATGCCCGACATGCCCGAGCCTCCAGCTGCAGCAGCAGCTGCTACTGAATCTGCTCCTTCTGGTCCTTTTGCTGCAGAAGCTGGTCCTAAGACTGAAGAGTCAAACAAAAAGGATGAGCCAAAAGTTGAAGAGCATGTGGAAGATGTCATTATGGAAGAACCAGGAGATAACACAAAAGAGCTTGCCGACAAGGCCAAGGCCGAGGGAAATGCCTTATATAAACAGAGAAAGTTTGATGAAGCCATTGCTGCCTACAACAAAGCCTGGGAAACACACAAGGACATCACGTACTTGAACAACAGAGCTGCTGCTGAGTTTGAAAAGGGCGACTATGATGAAGTTATCAAAACATGTAACGAAGCAATTGACCAAGGAAGAGAAGCCAGAGCCGACTACAAGATCATTGCTAAGTCGTTTGCAAGATTAGGTAATGCTTACTTGAAAAAGGAAGACTTGGAAAATGCTGTCAAGTCCTTTGACAAGTCTTTAACTGAACACAGAACTCCAGATGTTTTGAATAAGTTGAGAGCAACTCAAAGAGAAATCAAGGTTAGAGAAGCAAACTCGTACATTGATCCAGAAAAGGCCGAAGCTGCTAGAGTAGAAGGCAAAGAATACTTCACCAAAGGTGACTGGCCAAATGCTGTAAAGGCATATACCGAAATGGTCAAGAGAGCTCCAGAAGATGCCAGAGGCTACTCCAATAGAGCTGCTGCTTTGGCCAAGTTATTGTCTTTCCCAGATGCTGTAGAAGACTGTAACAAAGCCATCGAGAAAGATCCAACTTTCATTAGAGCGTATATTAGAAAGGCGAATGCCCAATTGGCAATGAGAGAATACGCTCAAGTCATGGAAACTCTTAACGTAGCACGTGAAAAGGACTTGGCTTTAGGTGAAGGTAAAAACGTTTCTGAAATTGACCAATTGTTCAATAAGGCAGCTTCTCAACGTTTCCAAGCTATCGAAGGTGAAACCGCTGAACAAACCATGGAAAGAGTCTCCAGAGACCCAGAAATTGTTTCTATCTTGCAAGATCCAGTAATGCAAGGAATCTTAGGTCAAGCCAGAGAAAACCCGGCTGCTTTGCAAGATCATATGAAGAATCCAGAGGTCAGTAAGAAGATTAACATGTTAATTGCTGCTGGTGTTATCCGTACCAGATAAGTCGTCCATATAGATGGCAGTCATGATATGCCATTTACAATGTAAATATGATTCGTGTCTAATATATTGTCCATTACAGTTTTCATATACATAAGTACCAGTAGTATCTAAGCATCGTAAAGTACTATATATTTAATTACCCCATCATAGTACAATGGTCGTTCAATTTTAACACTAATTCCAACTACAGATAGATCAAATTCCCAAGTTATTGTCGAAGAAAAAATTAGGCAAGCTGTTCATTTGCGTGTAGAACAATGACGATATGCCATCGTCATTATGTGACTCCTGAAATAGGTCCGAGTCATTGTTGATAAAACCCCCATTAAGCTCTCCATTTATCGAATTGCTACCATTGATAGAGTTGCCAAATACCGGAGTAGGAGCTATTGATCTATGTTGAGGGAGCATTCCTGTAGTGTCAGGATTATGTGTTTGCAGTTGCAAGCGATGAGGAATACGCTGAACTGTATATGGAACATTATCTGAAGGTGAAGCACGCATAGGCAAGTCACTTGGGTGCAAAATGTTAGACAAAGCTGGATTGTAACTCGGAGAAAACGCAAATGGACTATTTCCAGCAGGACTAACACCGAATTGCCTGACTTTTGAATTATTGGGATTCTGAAGGGACGACGTAACTGGAGTAACGACACCCCCAGGAGGAGTCCATACGGTACGTCCAGGAGCTCCAGCCTGACCACTATTTGAGCCACTCATAGAGCTGCTCGTAGAGAAATTCTGGTTATTAGTAAAAGGCGAAATTCCAAATATACTGGAAACTTTGGAATTGAATTCAGCTCTATCTTTGAAGATTTCGGGGAACATCTTCTTAGCACTGTCCAAATGTCTTTGTAATTTTTCATCACCGTCAAGTACTGATAACTTGGTTGTTTCTTCATAGAACTTGATGACAATTTTGAGCATCAATTTGATAATCAAAGAAACGACAAGATCTTTCTTTGAGTATATTTTGAACCTACTTTTTCCTTCCATGTGCGCATTCTTCTTACTTGAAAAGAAGTTCATCGAGCAGTCAATCAATAGCTTGAGATCACTGTACGACTCAGGCAAGTTTGGATGGTTCAAAATCGCAGCTGCTAAACACAAGAAGGCAGAAACAGGAAAGAATAAGATCCAGTAATAGTATGAGACACCCGTGTTTTCACGGTTAAGTTGCCTCACCAAGACCAAAATCGTACGAGCCGAATCTAAATGCAAGTTTCTGAACTTCATGCTTGCATTGGCATTGTCTAAGTCTTCGGCATTAACCATGGTAGGAAGTCTGTTCGTCACCATCAAGTGGAAAAAGAATGTGATTTGAACAGCTATCATAGTTTCACGTCTAGCGTAAGGCATCGTCTCTGCAATGAAACTGAATTCAGGATCGTTGAAGAAACGAGGACGATCAGCTTCATGCATCGACGAAGCTAGTTCAAACATTTCGCTATTCAAGTCATTCAACGTATTTGCTACCTTCTGAATAGTTTCATTTTCTACCGAAGCAACAAAAAGCTTACTGTACGACTTGGATCTGATTCTAGTAAGCAACAAGAAGTACAAATGGTATGTGAGTGGATCATCTGCCCTTCCAATTATCGAAAGCATTTGCTTGGATAATGACATGTTTACGTCAAGATTAGCCAATGACTCGTCATCAACCTTGTGTTTCATCTTCAACATACAGAAACGCATCAAATCTTCATCATTGTTAGCCGTGACATCATTTGCGTTGATCAATGGTGGCTTTCCACCCCTGAAACAGATTTCCATATCGAAATAATGACAGAACATCCATATCTTTCTTCTCTTGTGTTGTTCTTCAAACTCCAAGTCTTCATAGGTCTCAGCTCTGTGCAATCCAATCTCCTGAGCATACCTTATAGCTACAGAACTCAACATATAGTTGACATGACTAGTCAACCAGTCCATCTCTATATACATTATCAAGAGCAAAATTCCTTCAATTGTGGTAATACCATCACTGATAACAGACACTCGGTGGTAGTAGTAGATAGCATCGTCAAATAAAGTATTTTGCCAGCTTAGTAACTCATCATCTGAAAGCAGAATTTCACTGATCTGTGGTGGCTCTTTACCATTAGGAGTAGTTTTGAGTGAAGGAGCTGATTCCAAATTTATTCTAGAGCTGATACACAAAAGCAACCCTGCTGTCATTATTAAATATTCAGACAACTTGAACTTCTTCTTCTTACTGTGGTTTGGTTCTTTGAAGTTGTTATAGTATTGTTCAAAGTAGTCTCGCATCTCCCTTTCTTCACAGAGAGAATTGATATTGTTGATATCTTTGTAGTGAGCGTCGATGAAATCGAAGACTAGTTTGGAATTCTCAGGGAACGGGTTCTCTAACAATCTGCGGCGCGCTTTGCCATCAATAAGAGGAGGATCAATCCATTTAAGCATGAAAGTCTTGAACTTGGAATAAAAAACAAGGGGCACATTTTTAATCGGATTGATGAGATCCTCACCTTCTGCACCTAATATATGTTCTATCCATGCCAAAGATTTGTCAGAGAAGATACACATCATAGAATGGATTCCGAAATACTGCTCTAAAGTACGGTTATTCAAGAGTATTTTAGCCTTGGAGATTGATGCGGATGCTACAGTCAGGGGTTCATTGGAAGACTGTACTGGTTGGGTTTTATTTTTAACCGGATGGTCCTTTGAACAGTTAGAATCGTGTTCGTCTTCATCTTCGTAGTCGTCTTCATCAGTTTCAGAAGCTGTACGGTCTATATCGTTTTCCTGCTCATCTACGGTGTTATCCTCGTTGTCGTCCTCAGACTCAGACTCAGCAGAACTTTCTACTTGTTTTGCATTTTCCATCTCATCGCGATTCTCATTTATTCCATTTGAAGTAGTGTTGCCCGACTTCTTCGTAGTTGACATAGTTCCTAATGGAGCTAGAGGTACTACTCTGGTGATGTCCTCTAATTTGTCAGTGAGTCTGATGATGACATTTTCAAGTGTAGATAATCGAGAGTCTAACACTTCGATCGATTTATTCTTTGAATTACGTTTAGAGCCGTCTTTATTGTCTACAGACTTGAGTGGCTTGATTTTCTTTTTTACTGGTCTTTCTTTATATTGGCAGTTACGTTCTTTAGCCAGTGAGCAGTTTCCACAAGGCAAGCTTCCATCGCATTTGATCTTTTTCCTTCGGCAATGATCACAGGCGACTCTTATTCTCTTCTTCAGGGATTTGGAAACCAGTTCTGACTGAAACGAGATCTTGTTGGATATATCAGACATTTTGGATGGCAAGCGAATGGTGTCGTCAACAATAGATTTTCTAGAAGAGAGATTGATATTAGTTATTAGTGGTACTGCTGTGCAGTGAATCTAGTTATATTAGTGATACTAAGGTACTTCGAAGACTTGAAAACGTTGTGGTGAGTATAACTCTATTACTAAACTGTGTAGTAATCTTATTAATATGGGTGGAGTTAAATGGAAATAAGATGGTTACAGATTAAACAGTCCAAGCACAAACGGATATGGAATAGTGAGCCTCTGGAGTACGTATTATTGGCCGAGGCAACGGAGTTCTTGATAATACACTCAGTATCTGTCTGTCTGACCACTTCTTCAAAATTCCAACTGAACTTTAAACGAGGGAAGAGCACCTGAAAAAAGATGCACTATAAACTACAGTGCAAACAAGCGAAACAGCGAAAGAGTGCAATTCTACACTGGAATTTTGAATATATACAGGTAAGTCCGATTGACTGGATCTGCTGAGTACAGAAAACTATTCTCTTGCCCCACAGGGAATGAAGTTTTATACTTTCAATTATGACTGACCTAGCTATACAGTGCCGGTATGCAGTTCAACAATCAGGATCTGGTAGCGCATTCGATGTGAGATGAGAAGAGAAAGTAGAGATATTACGGTAATACTGGGGCAGGGTTGTGGGAAGGGAAGAGCAATTGTCTGCCGTGATGCTTTATCTGTAACATTACCAACTATACAAGTGAGGAAGTACGAGCTCAGACTCTGTTACCGGCTACCTGTTCAGCACGAGGGCATATACGCAGCGAAACAAGTAGAGTTCATTGAGAAGGATGGAGAAATGTCTCGGCTGTGGTAGAAATCACAAGCACAGCTTGGAGTCGGGCTTAATGCAACTCAACAGGACTACAAGCTTCCATCAGGTGGACGGTTCCGCATTCGTCAGACTGAACACGAAATCAATAAGCACAAAAATGACCTTGCAAAATAGGGCAGCTCTATTGCTGAGATCAAGAATTTGCACCCGCATTTGTAATGTGCATCTGTTCAACATCCCATGTATTCCACAATGGCTCTTGGAATGAACAAAAAAAAACTACAATTCTAGAGCTTCAAATCTGCCAGTCCACAGGGCCCATGGTCCGAGTTTCATATTCCTTTGAATAATGAGCTTGCTGTTTTCTATGTCTTCCCGTTGTTCTTTCCGGCTCATCGCGTTCCGGAAAGTCCAATTCAACGGAGAATCGAGCCAGTTCCAGATGTTCTACAATGAAATCAAATCCGTAATGCCCCGACATTCGCTTGTAACTTTTCCTTTTTCTGTCATTTAGCTATAATAATCGCCGAGCTTAGCCTGTAGTGAAATAGAGTCTCCTTTCCCTTTATTATTGTTCGGATTCCGGATCAGACTTTCACCCGAACTTATCTATCCGAATTCGTTTGGGCAAGTTGCAGCATGCACTCCAGACATATTATTCTTGGCCGCCCATCTTTAACAACCCACTTTTGCATCCACTACTTGTAGAGCATGAACCATGAATCGTAGAATCTGCAGACATTCCATAGATCATTCTACTTGCTCAAAACTTTTCCGTGCAACTCCGAATCTCCGTTCTACGGCTGTGTTTGCATCTTATACTTGACGCGTCATCTGCAACAGCATGATTTGTGTACACTTTCTAGTTCTAGTCTACTCTGATGGTCTATCGTATCGCATTTATTTACATTAGTTAGTTCATATAGTAATCAAAATCGTTTCCTTGGTCCATCTCAGAATTACCGTATTCATAATTACCGTCAAAGAAGAAGTTGGGCAAAGTATACAATTGAGATGAAATCAACGAGTTGAACGCCTCTTCATTCATCTGTCCGAAATCCAATTCAGACTCCAGCGGATCAATCAACTTTGACAACAAAGGCTGCACATCGGCAGCAGCTTGCAGTTCCGAATTGACTGCTGTCTTCTGCGACTCTGCTGTGCTCTTCAGAGATTGACTCATTGGTGTATCAAATGATCCAACCGACGGAGAATCAATGGCAAATGGATCGAACTCATCGTGTTTGAAGATCAGCTCGCTCAAACCTGTACCACTGAACAAGAAATTGATCGGCTTTCTCGCTTCGGTCTTCTTGAATAAGTCAGGATATATATTGGCACATGCTTCCAAATGGTTGCTTAAACCCTTGATCTCATTAGAATAATGATGATCAGATTCTTTCTGCATTAAATTGACTAAGACTCTCAAGAGTAAACGTGTGATCAAATCGTACATCGTACTCTTGTTGTCGTAAGTTTTTGACTCTCCAAAAGTTCTTACGTCTTCTTCATTGAGACCTCGGTATGCAAAAAAGTTTAAGGAAACACGAATCAACAAGGTACAATCCATATGGGTACTATTTTCTTGTGGGAAAGACAAGCAGTGACCAAGAAGACTACAATACGCCATGAATGGGTAGAACGTAACCCAATTCAAGATCGACTTAGGAACTTTAGTTTTGTCCAAGTCAACAACGAGATGTAAGATTGTTCTGGCACTTTCCAAAGACAAATTTCCAAATTTCATGGTCTTTTCGTTGCTTGCAAACATATTGTTCATGAAGGGAACCCTGTTGATTGAGAGCAAATGGGCAAAGAACGACAATTGCATCAAGAGAGAACTATACTGGAAAAAATTGTTGTTGCTTTCAGAAAGTTCAACAAAACAACTATTGCTAGAAGACTCTGGTCTTTTGGCGTAGTACAATGTTGGCTTAACTTCTGGTTCCATCAATCTGGCCATACGGAACATATCCTCATTTATTTCTTGCAATGATTTCAACATCTCGTCTTGGTTCTTATGAGCAACCTTAGGACTGAACAATTTATCATAACTTTTCTCTTTAAGTCTGCATAACATCAAGGAGTAGTAGATGAAGTAATTCTGGTACCCATACTTCCGGCAGTTTTCTACTAATTCAGACGAATTCTTTTTGTAGACGTCGCTCTTAAACGGGTCTATAGGCACAGAAAGGAAGTAGTCGTCTTCTTCAGTCAAAATAGTGACGACAGCTCTATTAATCAAGCTTGATTTCCCACTTCTGTAGCAAACTTCACAATCCATGTATTCACAAAACCACCACAACCTTCTTTTCAAATGGGCAACATCTTCAGCATCGTATTTAGTAACTGAAACAGTACTGTGAAGTCCCAAATCGCAAGCAAACCTCACCATGACAGAAACCAACATGTGATTAATCTGGAAATCGGTAATGAAACTAGCTTCAATATACAACGTAACCAATGCTATACCCTGGATAGTTCTTATACCCTCACAGACAACAGAGACTCTTTCGTAACAAGCCACAGCATTACTGAACAATTTCTGTTTGAATTGGGATAGTTCAGAACTAGTAGCTGCTGACAAGGCAGGGTAATTACTGTCGTCCTTTACATCTCCAGACTTATTGGTCAAACACAAAGCTAGAGAGACATTCATGATCAAGAACTCACTCTGTGAAATTCCATTAAGAATGTCAACATCATGACTAGATAATGCATAGAAGTATAGTTGGAACAACTCACGTATGGTATGTAAATTGCACAAGTAGGGGGCGAGATTAATATCGTCATAGTAGTATTCAAGAAGTTCAAATATGAGGTTCTTCTGGTTCTTGTTGAAGAAGAACTTGCTATTGGCTGGTGAAGCTGGCAAAGACTGAGCCCATACTTTCATGTTGGATTGGACCACATCGTTAAGAGCGAGTGGTAAGTTTCTTATGGGTAGAAGAAGCGAGCTGTCATCGCCCTTACCATCTATTCTATTCTTCATCCATTTTATTGATTTTGCTGAGAAGATACAGAACATTGAATGTGAACCGAAGTATTGAAGGATTCTGTCTCTGGCACTTGTAACTAGTTGGCAGGAATTGGGCTCACAGGGCTGAAGCATTTGTTTAAGTTTCTCAGGACTCTGCACTGAAGATTTCTCGTTAAGGACTAATTCTTTGGAAAAATCTTCTTCTTCTTCATCATCACTGTTACTTTCAGAAGGCAATGAGTCTGAAGACAGCGAATCAGAAGAATCGCCATTCCTAGATTCGCCAAGATCCAATAGACTTTTGGAGTCAAGTTTTTTCACTAGTTTTGAAAGAAGACTCTCCAACGTAGAAAGTCGACTATTGAGTCCTTGTATCGAATTGGGGTTGTGCTTCTTATCTTTGGAGTTAGACTGAGATTTGGAAACTCTCTTCTTCCTCACCTTGGGCACAACAGTATATGTACAGTCTTTTCTGTGAGTCAAGCAGTTCGAACAGGGATTTTCTCCGTTACACTTGGATTTCCGTTTCCTACAGTAATCGCAAGCGGTTTTTGTTCTGAGCCTCTTCTTTTCCTGAGCCTCAGCATCATTTTCTGGATCAGGACTCATAGTAGACAGTTCGTAATCCATGTTGATGTTGATGTTGGTAGTATATGTCTTTGCAGAGTTTGTTCTTAGTTGTTCTAGTGTTGTTGTAGTTCAGAGCAATAATACCTGATCGATGAGATGCTTTAGATAATGAGACCGCCGTTAATACGATGTATCAAGCAAATGATTCTCTTCTGCTTCTGGAGATTTACAGTGGCAAGTAATTTGGCACTTCTTCGTTCTGTATGGTGAATAGCCAAGTACGAATCTAGAAAGAAGAACCTACGTCGTTACTTCGTTGATGAGAATGAGGTTTGAAATTTATAGTGAGTTTCAACTAAATGCGGCACGATGATTGTTAACTATGAAGCTCCGAGCGAGTCGAAATGAAGAATACTTTTGATTCTGAAGCTAAAATTCTGACACAACTTTCAATTCCTGCTGAAGCACTCTCGAGAATCCTACACTATATATGAACACGAGTGTACCACCCCATAGTTGCTGCTCACACAGATTTAAGTTCTATGGCCATCTATAAGACTAGGAGAGCTGCATGGAAGATGCTCAGTACAGGAAAAGCGGAAGATATCTCAGCTTCCGTTTTGCTTCCGCTGCCTATCCCGTCTCGGATCAGATGACAAAAGTCATATGACAATGAAGATGACTAAGTCGCAAGCCCCTACGAACTAAGCAGGTGACACAGATCGTATGATACAAACTAATGATATGTATCACATGATATATTTTACCAGTCTCGGATTTGTTGCATTTAGTCACATGATATATATCACATGTGTCATGTGCACTCAATGGAAAGTCAATTTTTCAACAACTCCATTTTTCACACTATGAATAAGAGCTCATAATTTCTACACCAATAACCTTCGAAGTCCTGGCAAATCATGGTGGCCAAGAAGGGAAACCCAATTTTTGCCAATAAGGAGGACGGTAACTTCCGCGAGGCATTGAAACTCTACGACGGCAAGCAGTACAAGAAAGCTCTCAAGCTTGTAGAAACCAATCTCAAGAAAAACTCCAACCATGTCGAATCTCTAGCACTCAAAGGCTGTATCAACCACAATATTGGCAATAAGTCCGAGGCAGAGTCCTACGTACTCAAGGCAATCCAAAAGGCACCTGCCAATTACTTGGTGAATCATTTGGCTGGGATCTATTACCGTTCGGTAGAGAACTATGTAGAAGCTAGCAAGTGGCTCAAGGCTGCGAACGAAAACGGATCTCCCAACAAGCCCATTTTGCGCGACTTATCGTTGATGCAAACTCAAATCAGAGACTACAAGAACTTGAAAGACTCGAGACAGCAATATTTAGAGTTTCAGCCAGGTTACAGAGCCAACTGGACTGGTGTTGCTATTGCCCATCACTTGAACAAGGACTATGCCACAGCTGTCAGCACCCTCACTAAGATCGAGGGCATTATCAAGGAACATTTAACAGATGCTGACCGATACGAACAATCGGAATGTGTTTTGTATAAGGTTGACATCATAGCCAAGTCAGGTGATATCGCTAAAGCTCTTTCTACTTTGGAAGAGGACTCCGCTGAAATCAAAGACAGATTGTCATTTTTGGAGTACAAAGCCCGCTTTTTAATGCTTCTTGATAGAAAGCAAGAAGCATCTCTAATCTACCGTCAATTGCTCCAAAGAGACCCAGACAACGTGCACTTCTACAATTTGTTAGAACTCTCCTTAGGAACTGTAGGCAATTCTGTAGATCTCAGATTGAAGCTTTACGAGAAATTAGATCAATTCTATCCTCGTTCTGATCCTCCCAAATTTCTTCCATTGACTTTCACGCCTTCTTCCCATTCTAGATTCGAAGAAAAGGTTCGTAGCTACCTTCTTCCACAGTTAAAAAGAGGTATTCCAGCTACTTTTGTCAACGTCAAACCATTGTACAAAAACCATAAGAAGTTGAAGGTCTTTGAGCAAGTCGTCTTGGATTTTTATGCAAAAGAATTGCCCAAAATTGAGAACCCAACAGTCTATGTTTGGACTAACTACTACTTAGCCCAACATTATTTGTACCTTAACGAGTTGGACACTGCCAGCAAGTTCATTGATGACGCCTTGAAACATTCTCCAACATTGGTAGAGTTATATACCATCAAGGCTAGAATAGTTAAGCATCAAGGTAAGTTTGAAGAAGCTGCTGACATCATGAATGCTGGCCGTGAGCTAGACTTACAAGATCGATTCATCAACTCCAAGGCTACCAAGTACTACTTCAGAGCCAATAAAGTTGATGAGGCTATCGATTGCATTTCTTTATTCACCAAGCTTGAAGATGGTGTTATCAACGGGTGTAAGGACTTACACGTGATGCAAGTGAATTGGGTGTTAGTGGAAAGTGCCGAAGCTTACAAGAGATTGTACCATGAATACGAAGCCAAGTTCAAGGAATTCAAAGAATCCTCTCCTGTCGAAAGTGAAGAGTCCAAGGAGTTGGAAAACGACTTTGTAGAAAACATCGAAACTTACAAGGGATTAGCTTTAAAGAGATACAATGCCGTTTTGAAGGTGTTCAATATCTACTACAATGACCAGTATGATTTTCACTCTTATTGTATGAGACGTGGGACACCTAGAGATTATGTTGATACATTAGAATGGGAAGACAAAATTCACTCTACGCCCATATACACACGTGTATTGAAGGGGTTGGCTGAGATCTACTTTGAGATTTATAACGAGCAGCAAGTGAAGCAAAGTTCTGAATCACCTCTGATAGATGAAGCCAAGATCAAAAAGCAAAATAACAAAAAGAACAAGAAGAAGTCGCAAGTCAACAAAAAGAAGGCGGAATTGATTGCCCGTGTTGAAAGTGAAAAGGATGACGAAGATCCGCTTGGAGCCAAGTTGTTGAGCAATTTGATCAACGATGAACAAATTATCGACAAATTGTTCCAATTGTATAAGCCTTTAATTGATGAAGGTAAAGATTTGAGACTTACCCACGAAGTATTGTACAAGATCTACCTTATTGAAGGGAAGTATGTTTTAGCCTTACAAGCTGTCAAAAGTTTAAACAAGGTGTTGGGAGGAAGTTCTGGCTTCAAGTTACGCAGCATTGGTGAAAGAGTAGTCGAGCTTTCCGAAACTGCTCAGAATGATAAGAACGCTAACGCTGCCATCGTCAAAGTCGTAGGAAAGGGCCTCGTTAGTGCCTTTCCCGAGTTTGGTGAGTTGAACAGGGAAGAGTTCTTGAACATCTACAGTAAATAGATTATAGAGGCAGTTCTTTATAGATTGCATTATATTAATTATCTAATTGAATAGTTAGTAATTCATTAATTTATATACTGAGTAGATTATTCAATTATGTAATATCTCATTCTAAGAGTTTATCCAAGTGTCCACCTGGCTTCTAGCCACCGTTCCAGCGAGATTCAAGGTCTGTCTACCCATGGGAAAGTAACTAACTGTGTACCATATAACAGCTATCAACTGAATGGCCGAGAATATGATAGATAGAATAATACTCTTCAACTTCAATGCACTCACCAAAGTCATAACGATACTGGTGACGAAAGCTATGGTGAACGGAATTCTTGTAGACAGAAACAAGTGTTCCATGTATGGTTTGAACCCCTGAAGTACTCCAAAACTTACAATGAAAAAGATCGAGCCCAATGACCATAAAATGGCAAACTTTCGAGGTTTTAACGTTAATACGGGAAATAAGAATATGCAAATCATATAACAGCATACAGAACCAGCAAATGTAAGTGCAAATATAAGCATTCTGTCCCATTTAGAAAGTTCAAAGTAACCAGGATCAGAGGAGACGTAGTTCTCTTCATCTTCAAGGTAGACCGAGTCGTTTCTAAAGGGATTGAGTTTCAGAAGACGTGCACTGAATGAATTACCTGAAGGCTGAGTGACTGGTGGAGGAAGTGAAGTGCCATCCTGTTGAGAAAGCGGAGAATAGTTAGTAGAATTTTGTGATCTGAAAGCTTTGAAGAAACTCATAATGTCCACAAAGAATGAAGGAAGTCAAAAGGTATTAATGATGAGGAATTGGACGAGATTCTTGAGTTAATCGATGAAATGGCAATTATGGAAATCTCGGTTATTATATTTCGAAACGTCTCTGAAAAGAGTCACGCGAGGAAGAACACGTGAATTTCTTAAATTCAATTTATTCTAACCAATACAGCTTCAAATGCAAAATGTTGCTTAAAGGTGGATGATAATACCTATCGAGTTAATAATGTAAAGTGCTTTATCAAGACTGATGAAAACTTGTCAATTTTTGGTAAAAAGCATTGAACTCCATTTTCTGTCAAAGTAAATTTGGCTAGGAAACAAAATCACGTGATAGTGCACAGGATTCTCCATGAAATTTATAGAGGCCCCAGTTCGATTCATATCGACCAACAATTCCTTTCCAATAATTCCAAGACTTGTCTCCACAAATAACAAATGTCTGTCACAGTTCAAGATGACAAGAAATTCATCCAGACCTATGTCCAGCTCCTTGGACTTTCAGAAAATGCTCCGTTAGACAAATTCAACTCCACTACAGACTATAACACATTGGAATCATTGGGTCCAAGTTTACCACGTTTCAAGGTTCCATTTCCAAAAGCCAGTGGGGGCCCAGATTCGGAACAGACTATAAATCTTAAATTCAAGTCGATCAAGCCACCTTTCAAGTTCACCATTGACTTTGCTGCCATTCCAACCTCATCTACCATATTTAAGATCAAGACTGATTTGATTGAATCTGTTCCAATGTTAAAGGAAGCTGCCGTGACACCTGCAAACTTAAAGTTGATGTTGAAATCAAAAGTCGTTCATGACTCATCAACTCTTTCATCGTTGCCTAATGTAGAATCTGAAGTTGCATTTAATGTCATGGTGTCAGCTCCAGACTTTTCAAAGACTGTGCCTGCTGCTGTAGCCGAGCCAGTGACTGAAACTGTCGCAGATGCCGAAGTAAATCCATTGCAAATCACCGAAATTACATGGAACAAGATATCTGATATTCTCAAGCAAGATCTTGGAGAAGAAAGAGGGTTACAAGCATTAAATAAGTTGAGGACCAGCTGGAAATAGACAGAAGTATATAGTTGCTCCGTACAATGAAGACACCAACTACAAGTAAAAAGATCAGACACAAAAGCAAGTATCACAGTTATCTTGCAATTATTGAAAATATGAATGATATATTCATTAATGTATTATTCATTATATCGTAAAGTATGTAAAAGTATGTAGAAGATATATTACATGCTCTTGAAGAACTTCTTGGCTACCAATTCATTCAAGGTCCTACCTTCAGGTCTGCCGACTCTCTTCTCATGGAGGTAGTAGGACACAACGCCTATACTGATGGCGAAGATAGGATCTATCGTTCTAGAGATTAGGTAAGGGTATTGCATCATTGAACAAAACGAATGTAGTACTATAAGGAATTTGTATTAAGTGAAATCGTCAGAGTATAAATTCAAGAGACAATTAAGTAAAACAGAATTCCTTCCTGCGATACTACCAACACCAACTGTTAACTTCAATTCTGCTCCGCAAATCTATATCAGAAATCTGAACCCATTACCTTATTTGAGTTTCCGTAGGATATGCATTTCGCGACCGGGTAACAGCGACTGCGCGCACTCGCCACGTGACGGAAAAATTTTCCTACATTGGCAAAACTACGATACAGACAATACGATAAATCTTGAAAAACGAAAAACAAGTGATTATTTATTCATTCAGATTCACAGTATTTTGCAATAACTCATATAACAATGGCTGCTGTATACCCAAGAACCTGCTACAAATGTGGAGAGCTCGGCCATTTGGCTGAAAACTGCCAACAACAAGAAAGATTATGCTACAATTGCCATAAGCCTGGTCACGAATCTTCAGAATGTCCTGATCCAAAGCAGAACACCGCCAAAACCTGCTACTCTTGCGGAGACGTTGGACATGTTCAGTCTGACTGTCCTACTCAAGACCAAGGTGCCAAGTGTTACAACTGTGGCCAATTTGGCCACATTTCCAAGAACTGTACTGAAGCTCCAGTTTCTGGTTCTGGTCCATCTGACTCTGCTCCAGCTGCTTCTGCTCCTCCAAAGAGAAAATTCGCTTCAAAGGCTGCTGGAACTACTTGCTACAAGTGTGGTGGTCCAAACCACTTTGCCAGAGACTGCCAAGCTGGTGTTACCAAGTGTTACGCATGTGGTAAGTCTGGCCACATCTCGAAGGATTGCCATTCTGCTGGTACCACTGGCTCCTCTGGATTCTCCAAGACTTGTTACACCTGCGGAAAGGCAGGTCATATCTCCAAGGACTGTCCAGATGCCTAAATGTAGACTTGATGTGGTGTTTGTAGAATGGAATCCAAAGGGATTCTCTCATGCTTTACTAAAGCTCATTTTGCTTTAACTAAAGTTCATATTCTATTGGCTAAAGCTATACTATTAGCTACAGCTTTTAGTATACTGAAGCTAAATCATATTATTAGTTGCTGATGTTTCTAAAACTTGTTCATTTAATTTAAAAACTTCGTATGAAGCTTGTGGAGATGGTGTTGAGGATTAGAGCAGACTGTCGATGAAGGTTCTGTCTCTCATAATGATAATAAATAATTCATGATGTCTTTTTTCTTCCGTTTCTTTTCTTTGTATTTAGGGATTATTACCATCACATTATCTTATAAAACTTACTGTAGGGCAATCAAGTTACCTTGGTGAACAATTCCAGAGCGAAATTAGAAACTATCTCTGCTGTATCCACTATTTAATAGTTGAGATTGGAAGGCGAAAGTGTACAACATACTATTTGATCTTATGTTGGGCAATTGTCGTCTGACACTACTGACTTGGTTTCTTTTTCCATTAATGTCCAGTGTATCATAGATAATAACGAGATGTATGCTTTACTTCTTTCTTAAAAGTACACTATAACGTAGGCACTCAAGAGTACAACTCTTTATGATTATTAGAAGAGAAAGAAGATTATATATTTTAGGAGAATGAAGTTCTCAAGTGAACAAATTGCTATGGCGAAGAAATAGTACTATATTGGTTATCAAGTTGCAGCCTGCATATCCACTGTGGTTCCAAATTTCATTCGCAGTCATTATTCTGAACTATATGGTTCGAAAACCACCGAATGCTATTCAAGCAATACAATGTATATAGATCATATGGTCTCTTCAGTAACGCACCATATCATATACGCAGCTTTATGGTCCTCCGTAATTGCTTTTACTAACCTTTTATTCTTTTTTTTTAGTTTAGTCTCTCTCCTGTACCACTATAATAAATAACGATAGACTCCACCAAGCACCAAAGCCAATAACAACAAAATCAACCTTCCGGTACGTGTTATTGTGAACCAGAGCCCGTAGCCTATTACGAAATCTGGTACGCGTCGTACATAGTTCTGGATGATGTAATCATACTTGGTAGGTCTCATATATATCTGAGTAGGACCACCAATTGGCTCTTCGGCATCTACCATGCGCGACAAGGTTAGACCATCTACATTGACATCATTATGGTGCAAATGTCTATTCGCGTTTTCATTGGGCAAAATCTGCAAATAGCCCGATGAAGATATAATTGACTTTGGTGCTGTGAAAGGCACCGTGATATGCAAGAAGACCGGTTGGTGATCTGATTGAAGAAGACTCTTGATACTGTTGTATTCATGAATTACTGGAAGTCGCTTACGTTTGTTCTGAGAGTTGGGATCTTTACGCAAACGGAGCATCACAGTATGGTCTTCATCATCTGAGTCTTCATACGTCGTTTGGTACAAGATTCTGTCACACCATGAAGGCGATCTCTTTGAGTTGTAGATAGCAGTGTTAATGTGATACTTGTAGGTAGGCTGGAAATCAATGCAGGCCTCAGTAAAACCAGTGAATATGTCACCGTTTTCGATGGCATACGTTAATTCGTCACAGTCTTTAACTAACTCTTCTACAGATTCATTTGTGGCTAAAGACTGATCCAGCAACAATACAAGTTTCTTAGTTGACTCTGAAGTAGAATCGAAATTCTTTGTTGTTCTGTAGTTCAAATCTCCCATGAAAAATGTATGACTTCCATCCTTCAAGAGACCGTACCCATCGCCGAAATTGAGAGATCTCATTATCGTGGTAACATTATCGTTTCTTCGGCGAAAATAGAACTCGCCCTCGTAAGCAGAGAGATGTGCATTGGCAAATGTCAATTCTACACTTTTATCTTTAACATATTTGCCATCAGGAGTGTAGGTCAATCTCACCCCAGCCGCTCCCTTTAGCGAGGAATAGCCACTGCCACAACTAGTTCGGGCTTTTCTTACTGTATGAAACTTCAGTGGGAAAGGTGTAATCACTATAAGCCCCGTAGCACCAATATGGTGCATGGCAATTGTCTGGAAACGATGCTCATTGTGGCCATATTTCTTTCTTAGTGAGTGTAGAAAGACCTCATTGAAGCGAATCATATGTTTGTTAGCAATGTCGTGGAAACTACCATCCAAAATGGGACAGAGTTCTTGTAAGCCAAAAACGTAGAGTGTAGCCAAATCGATTGGGAATGTCTCTACTACTTTGGGAATGAAGAGATCATGATTGAGTTCTCGTTTATTACAGTTATATGTGAATAGAAAGAGTGGAATCTCTTTGGGCATTGTCATTGAGTGAGCCAGATAATAGTATTCAAGAAATTGATTGTATTAATTATTTTGTATTGAAATGGTGATACGAATTGAAATGATTTCAGATAGCCGAGATTTGAAGTACAATGGATTGCTGAATATGGTTGTAGTAAGAATTAAGTTTAGTAATTGTAACCAAAGGAGTTGTGATTCAGAATTATGATCGAATAATGAGATAGTGAAAAATCAGAATCACTCTTCGTATGATATTGCAGTTGGTGTACGAGAGATCTGTGATTGAGCCGAATAACTCTATATATCACTTGCAATTGAATCAATTTGTTCAATGACTTTTAAAAATAATATGAAACTTGGGTGCTTCAATTGGGGATATAGCGAGAATTATTGACGACTAGACTGAACTAGCGAGAATCAATTATCTAGGGCGGTGCGGCTTTGAATCATTTGATATTGATCACATGATATTATATTTCTATGAAGAGATGCCCCAGAGTATATCATCTTCATCACACGATCTTTCCAATAGTACAACTTGCTTGTAGATACTTTGATAATATACGTTAAGAATGTGGCTGTTTCTCGAACTGCAACGGTCAATACTTGAAGAGCTCGATGTCATCGAACTTGAATCGTCACGAAGATTTAAAAAGGAACCCACGTTATATCCAGTGAATGAAAATAAAGAAAAGCTACAATTTGTCAGAACTAAGAGACCACAGAAAGAATTCAAGTTACAGCAACATGAATTGGCTCTTTTTCAACAGAAATACAAGAAACATTGCAACTCTCTTCGAAACCACACTGTTAATGATAGCGATATAATTCAATCAATTCTCGATAGCGTAGATGATTCCAAGGCTACATTTTCCAATTTCGATTCTGCTTTGGCTCAAATTCAAGAGAAACATACCACTACCCATGACGGTTCTATAGCAATAGCGGAGAATATAAGGAACATGTATACTATGTTCTCTAATATTCTCTTTTCTGAAGAATCTGTAATGCTAGATGACAATATAAAGAGAGTTCGAAAAGAAGGCAAAGAAAAGACTAAAGTCAAGAGAAAGCACATCATTAGTATCACCGCATCGCATCTTAATGCAGATGAAATATACTCGGCAGAAGAAGTCTATGGAAAATATTTAGATTTGACGGAATTCTACGGGATTTATAAAAGTCAGACATCCCGCGATGTCTCGTATCTGAAGTACTTGCAAGTATTTGATATCTTTCCGTACACAAGCAAATTCAGTACGCCCAGAAAATATCAGCAGTACTTGAAAGAACTCAGTGAATATTTACAAGACTTCATTCTGAGAACCGAGCCTTTGCAGGACTTCCATGAGATGTTTGAATCTATCAAGCAAAAATATTCTCACAAAGATGAATCGGAAATTAGAGATGGAGTAGAAAAAGAACTGGGTGAAGTGTACTGTAGTGCGTGTCAGAAGACGTTTGCAAAGATTACGGTTTACCAAGCGCATTTAAATGGCAAGAAGCACAAGAAGAATAAAGAATTACAAAAGCCAGCAGATTCGATTGCTTCTGAAAGTGCCATATACGAGAATACTATTTCTGAATTGTCGAAGTTCCTTTCCAACTACAAGGATGCAACTATACAGAATACAGAGAGAAAATCAGCTATGACTGAAAGAGAACGGTTGATAGAGAATTCCACAATCGTGGGAGACGAATCTGACTACACTACCGTGGACGACTCCAGTTCTGACAGTGAAAATGATTCCAGTGACGAAGAAGAAATCGAAAACTTAAAACATTTACCTTTAGGACCTGATGGGAAACCAATTCCTTTTTGGCTCTATAAACTACAAGGATTGCACAAGACTTACAACTGTGAAATCTGTGGCAATGTCACATATAAAGGTAGGCTAACTTTTGAAAAACATTTTAGTGCACCTAAGCATCAATATGGATTGAAATGCCTTGGAATAACCGAGGAGTTTTTGTCCTTCTTTAAAGATATCATCCAGATTGATGAAGCACAAAACCTCTGGAAAAGATTAAAAAGAGATAAGAGAATCAAAGAAGGGGACATGGAGAATGCTGTAGAAGTGGAAGACGCTGAAGGTAATGTCATGTCAGAAAAGGATTATCTTGATTTGAAAAAGCAGGGACTTTTATAAAGGAATTATTCCATGTACTATATATCCTCTGGATAATGTATTATAATATAGAAATAAAATCTAGGTTCATAAATATGTACTCTACCTTGAATTATTTTAATTCTATTCAGATTTTCGAGATATTCACGTGACTTTGACAGCACAATTTATCGGGAAATTCGAACAACTACAATTTTCATCTCTTAACCCTAGGCTATTAGTTAATGATCTTGAGAATTCCTCTGTCCAAGACTCAGAGACTTTGGAATATAACTCAACGATTTGTTCTGCAAAGAATGACGGACAGAGTCGAAACTTCGCAGGAAAAAGGAGTCAAAAGGCCGGCATCTCCTTCTCCGGCAGCTCAGGACTCCAAGCTCAGGGATAGTCAGGGGTTTAGAATGAAGCGCCAAGTTATTGACAAGGTTACTTTAACAGCATATGAACAACTTGGAGGAGACGATGCCTCTGATACAACAATTCAGCAAGGAAAGACAATTGAGGAAGAAGAAGCAGAAGGTGCCAGTTACATCTTAGATGGCAGATTGAGAAGAGTACATCCGTACTATTTCACGTATTTAACATATTGCAAGATGAGATGGAGAGACAGAAAGCTCTTAGATATCTTTGTCGATGAGTTTAGAGACCGTTCTGCTGAGTACTATAAGAAAGCCATTGATGCTGGACAAGTAACGTTGAATAAAAAGCCAGCCAACTTGAATAGTATTGTAAGAAACGGAGATCTCATCAGTCACCGTACTTATAGAAGAGAGCCCCCAGTCTCTTCACGAGAAATCAAAATAGTGTATGAAGATGACGATTTAATCGCAATTGATAAACCTTCTGGAATTCCAGTGCATCCTACAGGGAGGTATCGATACAATACTATCACTAAGATTTTCCAGCACGAAATGGGCAAGATTGTACATCCCTGTAACAGACTCGATAGACTTACTAGTGGCTTGATGTTCCTTGGGAAGACTGCTAAAGGTGCGGACAAATTAGTAAAACAAATAAGAGAGAGAAGTGTAAGAAAGGAGTACATTGCCAGAGTCAAGGGAGATTTTCCTTTGGATGAGGTTGAAGTCAATCAGCCTTTGAGAACAATTGCTCATAAGCTAGGATTAAACAGAATTGATTTGAATGACGGAAAGGATGCTAAAACGGTGTTTAGAAGAGTATCGTACGATCCCGATCATGATACTTCGATTGTCAAATGTATCCCATTAACTGGTAGAACTCACCAAATCCGTGTACACTTACAGTATCTTGGACATCCTATTGCCAACGACCCTATCTACTCGAATGAATATGTATGGGGTAAGAATTTGGGAAAGGACAACGAAGGTGACTCAGAACAAATTATAAAACGCTTGGACAGAATTGGTAAAGATAAAGCTGCTTCTTCTTGGTTTCATCCCGTAGAAGATGGAGAGTTGATTACAGATGAGTTTGATGAAGTTTCTGGAATGCCAGTTTACTCGGATCCTGGTGCCAATGACTTGGACTTGTGGTTACATGCATACAAATATGAAGCATCAGACAAATCATGGTCATACAAAACTGAGTATCCAGAGTGGGCCATTGGACCACACAGAAAGTTCATGGAATTAGCTCTAGAAATGGCTAATAAGTGTGATGAAACACAAACTCAGTACAACGTAGGTGCTGTATTGGTCAACAGTGGTAAAGTACTCGCTACGGGCCATTCTAGAGAACTTCCAGGAAACACTCATGCCGAACAGTGTGCTTTGGAAAAGTACTTTGAAGAAACCGGCAAGAGAAAAATTCCAGAAGGTACTGAGATCTACACTACCATGGAGCCATGTACCCTTCGTTTGAGTGGAAATCTTCCCTGTGCCGATCGTATTATTAGTACCACCATCAAGACCTGTTTCGTAGGAGTAGTCGAACCAGACACTTTTGTCAAGAACAATTCGTGTTCTGCTAAGTTTGCTGAGCAAGGAATAGAATATATTCATATACCAGGCTACGAAGAGGACTGCTTGAAGATTGCCACAAAAGGACACGAAAAGTTGAGTGAAGAGTGAAAAAACCAACTAAAACATGTAATAAGGAAGTTGCTGAAAGTGTCTGTCGATTAATGTAGATAGGAACGCAATAAATTTACTTGTATATAGTAAGAGAATATCTTCAAACTCATATTAAAATATATTAATGTCGTAAATAGTACAATATGAGATACATGCTAATAAATAATGTTTTACAATTTAATGAACCTAATTTTCGTCATCAGAGAAGTTTATTACCACCTCCTTGCGAGAATAGACGTACACATTTCGTCTGTTTCTGGAACCAGCAGGTACAGCATTTGATTCCGTCTCGTAAGGGTCCGCTTCTTGACGGTCTGTGACTTGATTTGTTTCTTCTGCATCTCTGAATCTGAGGTTGTTGAGATGAGGTGTCGACTCTTCCAAATTGGGGTTTCTAGGTCTTGGAGTGTCTGTAGAAGCTGTAGTGACACTGACAGAACGTGGAATCGCAAAACCAGTTGCAATAATTCCATCCGTCAAGGACAAAAACGCTCTCTTCGTCTTGGATAAAGTCAACAATACCTTCTTTGCATTAGTAAGCTCTTTATCTGTATAATTTTCCTTGCTTGCTGCATTCGCCGATGCAGAATAACCCAAAGTATTATTGTTACCGTGTCCATTTATGTCATTGTGATCTTCGTTATCTTGGTCATCGTTAATTTCATCATCTTCGTCTTCTTCTATGAACAACTGGGCCCTATCGACCTCGTAGAGCTCATCTTCATAGAAACGCCGTCCTAGCACTCCCTCTTTCTCCTTTGCTCTCATGATCAAGTTGAATTTATTGCACCATTCCCAGGGTATGACTACGCATATCACGTACGTCACTACCGAAAAGATTTCCGACAATTCGTACACGAAAGCATTGGACACATCTGCTATGAAAAACGCTACGGGACTGAAGATCAAGATAAAGGTGAGAATAGAAAGCAACCAGATCTTCTTGTTGGCAAGAATATAGTGAATCTTGGTCAAGAGGAAAACAGAGATGATAGCGGCGTAACATATCCCCATGGCTATCCTTACCAAGTAGATGAAGGCTGGCAAAATGTCTCCGGCTTCATCCTTTGGACTGAATCTGTGGAATTTGGTTACACCCCAGATTACTTGAGAAGCGATAGATGCGAGCACGCCAACGAAAAAAGTCATTCGCTTGTCTCCCTGCCTCAGAAAAATACGCATGATGACCTGGACTTGGTTGATCTGTAGTAAAAGAACCACTATCAAGTCAAATACGTTGACAGCAGTGGATCCGTTGATCTGGTCTAACAATTTGGCACCATGCAAGTAGCCATTACGCTGTTGCTGGTGTAGAATTACTATAGACTTGATGACAATGACGAGGATGTAGACCGATGAAAGCGACGTTGAAGCCTGCAATAGTACAGACGGCTTGATGGTGTAGTTTGTGAGGACGAAGATCGTTAAAAACCATGTGATCACAGCCAGAACTGCAATGGCATAGATGATAGAGACTACAGAATATGCGAAAGAGCCTTTGAGATTCTCCGTCGTGAACTCGTGCCACGACTGGGCCACTATGGGGAGCGGCTGCGAGAACCTATCTATCACCACCCCAGCATTTGTGTTCATCATAGGAGTCCTTCCTTCGTAGCACGCCTGTTGGTATATGGCTCTGGATATATGGTGCACGGTGGCCTCTAGATTATGTGATACTAGCATCCCCTCCGGGAGGACGATGTGTTCGCACGAAGGAAACATCTTTTCGTGCCACCAGGAATTTCTCCAGTACATTTTGGTCGGGGTTGTGGTTATTTATATATATGAAGAAGAGTAACTAATCTTGCCTAGAAAATAGACTTGGTACCAAGACAAAAAGGTGAAAAGAAAGAATGGGCACGTGACGCGTACGAACTAGGAAAGGTTATGAAGCGATAGGTACGGGGATGAACCGTGGCTATGGAGACGATAATATGACTAGAGCGATGTGAAGAGAACATAAAATTAATGAAATTATTGCCTGATGTGTACGAGGTCGACGGTACTATGGGTTAAAACTAGCTACGTGAATGTGGAGCGAGTTTTCCAAGTCCGTAGTAATAAGGTTTTCGATTTTCTTAGCACGGCGATCAAGCTTTCAGCTGATAGCACGAAATCATAATGGTAGTGTTTCGGCCAAAGCAGACAGCGGTCGTTGGAAGGGGGGATAAAGCGGGAATAGACCAAGGAATATACGGCAGAAGTAGTTGATCAGAGATAGGCGCAAACGGCTGCGAAAAAGTGAGAAATCGAAAAAAAAAAGATATTGCGAGAAAATTGCACACTGGGTATATGAGACTCCAGAGCTAGAGAGAAGTACAGAGAAAAGTACAGAGAGAAGTAGTTGGAGAGCAGAGAAGAACGCGGCCAATATGAATGTCCGCGTACTCCTCGTAATGGACTTCTCGAAAGCTTGCACAGTGGTTTCAGTTCTTGCTACGTCAAACTGTTATATCTTTTTGTGAAAAGCTCAGCCTTAGCCTTTTCTTAGGTCCATTTTCGCGTAATGAACAATAGACAAAGCGATGAACCAAGTCAATACTGGAAGCTTATGTTGTCCGGTGGGAGAATACGACCCACCGAAGTTGTTCAATATCTGATACTTGGTTGTGTTTCAGTTACCGTTTCAACTGTGTAGTGTAGCTATAGCAGACATCGTACTTTCCGTATATGCCAAAATGTTTCGGGTACCGCTGGATCCGCAGATCCTCCACATATCCAACTCTCGCTACCGTCTAATCTGAGACACCGGTGCATCACAAATTCAAATTCACTGGACACACGCTACACGAGCACATGGTAAGGACTGTTCAGTTTGAACTGGCAACAGAAGTCCTTGCAACATGCTGTAACGCGGTATGGTTTGGTTGGTACCTTGGGGTACCTCTTTTACTGCTAGGAGTGCTGGTCGCTATTGTTCTCTTTATTGTTCTCGCTATTTTGTCGCTATTTTTTCCCTAATTTTCACTGACGCACTATTTCGTAGCCTCTCTCGGCTCATTATCCAGGTTACAAAGTGCTACCATCTATACTTAGCTAGTAAAATATTGTTTCAGCAATTTTTCACATTTCTACTTGCTACTTCTCTTTCTCGCTCTACTTCTTTTTCCTTATACGTTCTCTTACTTCTTACAAGCATACTTCTGCTCCTCCTGCCACTGCTTCCCTTCCAGCTACATCTCACCAGAAACACCTTCCCTTTCCAGCCAACCCTTCACCTCATACGCGTCTGCACTCCCATTGTGTACGAATCGGGTAATCACTACTAAACGATTATGGACAAAACTTCTTCCAGTTCACCACCATTTCTTCCTACACCACTTCTGATGCTGCCGCTGACCCAGTCACACGTCATGGCACCCGACCCAGACATCGCCGACCTGATGCCTGCTCTCAGCAATCCCAAAGCGAGAGCCAGACAGAATGACAAAAACCCACAAAATGACATACATAATGAAGACGATAACGATGGCACCAACCCAAATAACAGCACGAACAGCAACAATAATGATGACAGCATAGATGATAATAACAGCAACGACGATATCAACAACAGTAATAACGATAACAGTATTTATGACGATGATGAGTCTACTACTCCCTCTTCTCCTCCTCGTCGTCGTTTGTCATATTTGGATCCATCGACACCTTCCCGTCATCTCCGAACTCCGTCCCTGTATTCGCACAATTACTCACTCCTAGACATCTACGACTCTCCCTCATCTGAGCGTTCATCCATGGCTCCGTTGGCTACAGGCGGTCTTATAGATACCTCCATCATGAAAGGCTTAGATGATCTAGAGTTCAAAGAGCTTTCTAACGATACAACAATTTTTGCCAGACACACCATCGATTCGTTTCCAGAGCTTGACATACTGGACCAGGAAAGCGAATCTTACGTACAGCCTACCGATCAAGAGACCATTGACCGTATACTAGCGTCGCCTTATGATCGCTTCGGGTTTAGAAAAGCATCTACACACCACAACATTTCATTTGAAGAATACAACAAATGGTTCTCGGAATATGCACAGGATGCCATCAGACGTAAGAAGAAGTGGAATTTGCTTATGAAAAGTAACGGTCTTCAATTGGACTCTGGTGAAGCTATACCCACGAGATTTCCACCCAAATCCGACAAAGTAAAAAAGATGATTCGTCAGGGAATACCAGCCGAGTGGAGAGGGTCTGCGTGGTTTTTCTACGCTGGAGGTTACGATAAACTAAACAAACACGTTGGTGTATACTCAAAGATTGTTCGGGATACAAAAGATATCCATAATAAAGATACAGAAGTTATAGAGAGAGATTTGAACAGAACGTTCCCAGACAACATCTACTTCAACAGCCATATTGGCTCAGATGCCAACACTTCCGTGACAACTTTGGAAACAGAAACTCTGAGATCGTCGGAAACAGCAATGATAAAAACGCTACGTAGAGTGCTTGTTGCATTTGCCCACTACCAGCCTCAGATTGGCTATTGTCAATCGCTCAATTTTCTTGCTGGATTGCTTCTCTTGTTTATGGAAGAAGAAAGAGCATTCTGGATGTTGGTCATATTGACTGAGAGAATTATCCCCAAGGTTCATTCCGCTAATCTTGAAGGGGTTCATACAGACCAAGGAGTGCTAATGCTCTGCGTCAAAGAATATATTCCCCAGCTCTGGGCCATATTGGGGAAGAACTTTGAAGGCGAGTCGCTTTCTGAGGACAAAATTCTTACCAGATTGCCTCCTGTTACGCTTGTGACCTCGTCGTGGTTCATGTCTGTATTTGTAGGCAATTTGCCCATCGAGACTACGTTGCGGGTCTGGGATATCTTGTGGTACGAAGGTTCGAAGACCATTTTCAGAATCTCCCTCACTATATGCAAAATGTGTCTTGAGGACCCTGAATTCCAGAATTCCAGCACTAAGGGTAGCGGTGAAATGGACCAAATCGAGCTTTTCCAGTTTATGCAGAACTATCCAAAGACGATTTTGGAGCCCAACGTACTAATAGACAACTGCTTTAAAAAGATCGGAGGGTATGGCTTTGGATCACTTTCACAGGATGAAATCAACAAATGTAGAGAGTTTGTTTCTAAGCAGAGAGCCAAATTGAACCACAAGAAATCTAATATCGCTGCCGAAATGAGCGAGGAAGAGCGCCAGGCTTTGATTTCCAGTTCTGACAGCACTTTTGGTCCCGAGGATCAGACGATTCACGATGTATACGGCTTCCATCGTTCGATCATGAGTGGGGTAGTGTGGAATAAAAGCATAAGCAACAAAATGAAGCGTCGATTTGTCAGGCGTACCAGCAGCAGATCATAGACACAAGCAACAACATATGTAGCATTAGGTAGATGCACTAGGTAGCAACTGTAATGGATTTGACTGAAGTTGGAAAGAGGAAATCTTCCGTGTGGTTCAAGAATCGACGACATTTTTGCTCTAAAACTACATATTTAGAACTATAGAAACAGTTGCCATGCGGTGCTTTGCTTTGGTAAGAGAGGTTTAGGCTGCAACATCTAACCAGACGTCAGTGGCCAGCCTCAAAAGTCGATTGCACTAATCTATAAATACTGCCTACACCCCCTATCGTAGTGCAGTTCCAGTTTCATTGCAAGCCGAGAAATTCAGTTCGAGTTGAAATGTATGCATTGCACATAGCACCATATAGACATGTAGCTACTTAGCCGGGAGCTTATTGCTGGGTACGGAAGTTTAGCCGTCCTGCAATTGGCGCAAAAAGATTTGCAATTCTATTTCCCGATCTGGATAATTTGTTGATGTGGATTATGTATCCAGCCCATCCCCGGCTATAGATTCTGATGTTTATCAATATTTCTTGTCATTTCATATGGCTAGATAAGAGCAATTGATTACTTATAAATTGGCGATTGTCATATTTGCCATATCATATCATATGTCTGTTTCAGATTATTAACTAGATTGTGATATTTTTTTTCCAAACTAGATATTATATGGTGTTTACTATTGTTTAGATACTAGATACCTAGATACCTAGATACTATTTCCAATTTAGATACGAATATTTCGTAGATCGGGTCTATATAGCACTACTGTACATAGTTGTTCACAGTGTGGCCACAGTAGGCTCTATCACAACGGTTTCTTGTATAGATCTCTGTAGATAGCGTCGCCAGTCAACACAGCTTCTCGAATATCCTTGACGTCATGTACTCTGACAATATCGGTTTTCTGTTGAATGCATGCTGTAACCGAAGCTGCAGTAGCGACCATACGTTGCGAAGCCTCAGGCTGGTTGGTAATGCAGCCCAAGAATTTCTTACGAGACGTACCCAACAATGTAGCTAGGCCATTGAAACTGACATACATGTGCTTGATTCCATTGTTAGCTGTACGGTGGTCGCTATCGCTGACATTGACGTTCACCTGCACCGAGTATTTCTTGAAAAGTGAGGCATGCTTGATGAGTTTTAGATTCTGCGATAAGTCTTTTGCGAATCCCACTCCTGGATCCACAATGATCTGCCATTTTCTTACTCCTCTGTCGAATGCCTTGAGCAACTGCAAACTGAGTTCCCGCGAAACCCCATTGATAAGGTTATTCACTTCAGGCATCAAGTCCAACTCCTGATGGCCCAAAATAGGATCCACTAGATATTCGATGATGTCATCGTTGGTGTTGGACTCGTAGTTGGTAAGTTTACTCATTGTAGCAGCGGTACCTCGGGTGTGGTTCACAATGTAGGGACAGCCGAATTTAGCGACTACATCAAAAATTTCTTCTTCATATAAACCCATTGAAATGTCATTGATGATATCTGCACCAGCTTTCAAACACTCCTCTGCCACTTTGGCTCTGTAAGTGTCAATAGAAATCAAAGAAGACGACAATTTTTGATCTGGTGAAGCTCTTATAGCCTTGACAAGAGGCAAGACTCTCTGTAACTCCTCTTCTTCGGTAGGTTCTTTACTTCCAGGTCTGGTTGAGACTCCCCCTATATCTAAGATATGTGCACCATCATCAATGAGACTCTTTGCCGTCTTCAATACCTCATCAATAGATCTAGAAAAGTTCTTACCTCCGTCACTGAATGAATCTGGTGTGATATTCACAATTCCCATAATCAAAGTCGGGTGCAGATTCTTCAACTGATCAAACTTCAAGATATTGTCTTTGTCTGTGATCCGTGGCACCGGAATTAATTGCAACAATTCTGATGACTCTTGAACAGATTCGTTGGGTTTGCTCAAGAGAAGCTGCAGAAGATGGTTGTGGATAGGCTCTGCGCTAACTGGGTGAATATGGTCTGGAGGTAAAAGTTCACAGATGGGCTGCAACACAAACGACCTTTCCAACATCAGCTTGTGAGGAATAATCAAGTCTGCGTCGTTTATACTGATGTCGTCATAGAGAATGATATCCAAATCAATAGTACGAGGACCATTGTCGAACTCCTTCTTTCGGTTGATGTCGTCATACTCTATCGTCTTAAGAACTGTCAACAAATCGTGCGGACTCTTGTTCTTAAACGTCACCTTCACGGCACCGTTGTAGAAGTCTGGCTGGTCCAAGTAGTACATAGGTTTCGAAATATACAATGAGGAAGTTGACTGGACCTTTATGTCATACTTCTCCAATAATTTCAAAGCTTGATTGATATTTTCTACTTGCTTTCCTTCATTAGAACCAAATGCTATATATGCTACGTGGTCCTCGATAGCTTGACTTTCAGCATCTTCAGCAGTAGTGGGAAGATTAAACTTGTCTGAAGGGTGTAACTGAGCAGAAATCACTTCTGGTTTAGGAATAGGTGATACTCCTTCAAAAGTAGCCTGGGTCATGTAAGACGACACTCCAACACCTTCCGTGTAGCTGATGGCATTGGGTTTGGTTACTTTAACAAATACAGAGGTCACGCCTTTTTGATGGTTCTGGAAGATCAACTGACCAATCTTCATCACCAATGCTTCTACAGTCTTGAAGTTCGACAGTTCTACATAGGAAACAACATCATCTATGATCTCATGTATAGATACGTCCGATTCCTTGTGCAACTCAAGTTGCAAATCGATATCTACTATTTGTCTCTGGAATCTTTCAAATGTAAACACTCCGATAATCGTAAGCAATCGTAAATTCCTGACGGAAATTTGATCGGGGACTGTTTCCGTTTCATTTCTAGAACGGCTCAACTTATACTCCACGCAGTCAGCTCTGATCTCAGACTTCGTACTTTTGACTACAACTTGAGCTTTGGAGCCTCCTCCCTTCTTCTCATCTAGAACAATCTCACTAACGGATTCAGCAATATTACCTAATGACTTGAAGTTCCTATGCTCGTTCGCTCTCATGAACTCAGAAATGTTTCTCGAAATCACAGCATAATTCAACGAGTATTTCAAGTTGTCAGTCACAGAAGCCTGGTGAAAATCGGTATCAAGACTAACGGAAATTGTAATCGGCTGGGGAGATGGTCTGTTCCATGCATCCTTACCGGTTATGGCGGTAGCCGCGATATCTTTGGCAAAGACCTTGTCGTTGAGCATGGGGTAGGAAGAGTGAAAAAATTGGAGTTGGAACGGCAGGGTCAAAACCCTCTTAGGAAACAATTTTCGTTGGAACACTGCGTCGGAAGATTCTCACTAGGCCGTATTACAGTATGTCTACAGCCCCACTGGTAGCAATTGTCAATATAGCAATGGAATTGCTGTTAGTGGTGTCCGAAAACTACTGAAAATCATTTTTCAATCTTTGTGATTGCGAAATATTATGCAGTTATCAAATAAGTGAATAAATATATTAATTTATAAGGCCCGATGTGATGCAATGAAGGATGTACGATATAATACAATGCTAGACACTGAAATATATATGGATGCTCTATCATATACTAATATGCATTAGTATCTTAAATGAGATTATCTCGCTTAACTTGTTATCAGAGAAGGGTTATTCGAATTCAGATTCAGAGTCCGAATCGCTATCTACCAATTGGTCAAGAAAGTCTCGTGTGCTTTCATGTTTGGCTTTGTCTTTGAATTCTAGATCTTTTTCTTCTATTTCTTCGTCTATCTTAGAAACAATATCAATATGTTTCATGAACTTTTTCGACTGTTTCAGCACCAACTCCTCTGCCTGTAGATCGTCTTCTATATCTGTGGCATCAGCTATTACCTTGCCATACTCTACACTTTCCATCACTATTTTCTCGGCACTGTCAAAGCTACACAGTAAGTCTTCCATGGCCATTCTAATGATGACTTCGTTGGCTAAAACATGTGTCGCAAAACCTGAGGTCGTCCAATACGAAACTGTGTTATTTCTGAGTGCTGCTTTTAGTTCCTTAGCCAATTTCACACTTATACTGTTGCCTATCAACAGCTGTCTCTTGAAACCGTAATAACCTCCATAGAACTTTTCCCAGTTCAACTGCCATTTTTCTGAGGCTGAAAGAGTTTCATGAACAGAATCGTTTGCCTGTTTCTTGGCCAAAGAATAATATGTTGAGGGTGCCCGTTTACCTTTTAGAATTAAAGGTAGCACATCAAAATGCTTCTCTGCTCTTTTCAACAATTCTTTTCGAGATTTGATAGGTGATGGAAAATTGTACTTCTTGAATCTGTCTACTACAGTATCTTTTTTTGACTCCTGGTGCTCTTTCATGACTTGCAACACATTTCCATTTACTATTTTCTGAGCAAATGAATCAGAGTCAGACGTAATTCGGTCCTTGCTCTCGTCTTCTATGACTTGCATAAGTCCTTCTACTTCATCTGAGTAATCTTGAGATTCAGATATGTTTTGATTTTTAATGTGTTCCAAATCTATGAGTCCAGTGTCAAAGTCGTCGTCTTCCAGATCTAACTTCAATTGTCTATTATACTTGTTTGAACTCGATTCGGTATCCAAGTCCAAAAAGCTAGAACTGTCGCGCGTTCGCAGAATCAGCTCAAACTTTTTAGGTATATGTATATACGGTTTCTTGTCAGTTTTGCGCTTTTTGTAGGTTTTAACATTGGTTAGGTCTGGTCTGGATTCAAACAACTGTCGAGAATGAGTGGCAACTCTGGTAGGAGACTCGTTTTCAGGTGGGGAAATTTTGCTGGCTCGACTTGGACTACTTTTTCGATTGAGACTACCAAATCTGCTCTTGTTGTCAAACATAGTGGTTGATTCAATTGAAAATAATGATACTTCTTCATGATTCGAATTGAAATCTTATTGCAATTATCTATTTCCATGCGACATTTCTGTGTGCATTTAAGCGACATTATAATATCTGCGACATTATAGTAGTAGCATACAACCACCATTAATCTTGTTTCTGGTTGATAATCAGAATAAAGGTATTACACTTCTACAAATGAAACGTAATTATTTCATTTTCTTAATGGCCTTCGAAATTCCTTATATATTATCTACTATTTTCTTACTATACAATATGCTAGCTACAAATGGCTGCGAAAAAAGATACTTCAATTTTAATGACTAATTATACAGACAATTTTAGTGTAGCTATTGCTGGTTTCCTCCTTGCTGGAACAAGTTAGCCAATGTGGCACTCAAATTAGGGTTACCACCTTGCTGCTGCAAATTGTTTAAAAAATCGGGAAAACCCTGTCCCTGCGATTGTGAAGGCTGATTAAATCCTTGAGGTGGACGGGTTTGCGGTTGCGATTCTGATTCAGAGTTGGCAAATAATCCTGACAATGGGTTAACGGACGATTGCGTGAATGTGTTGAAGTCTGGTTGAGCTCCATGAGACATGTGACCAGCTTGGTGTGGAAGCAATGTAGTTTTGGCGTATTCTTCGTCTGGCTCACCAGGTCTATTTGACTTAGGGCCATTTCTGGCAGAATTCGTAGGCATCTTCTTGGACATGGCCTTAGATGAAATACCAGCACCAATCTCGATATCAGGCTCGTCTATAACCATACCACTCAGCAAAGGTTGACCTCCAGTACCTCCCCATTGAGCATTGACAACCCATGCCTTGTCGGCATCAGTTAATCTCTGAATAGGAATAATGGAGATTCCGTGCTGATAGTTGCAACAGTCTCTAGGGCCAAACCCAACTCCCCAACGAGTTCTCAAGGGCATAGCATTATCCTTATTGAACTGGCCAATAACCTGTTCAGCTTCTCTTCTCGAGTAAACCTTGACGAAAGCATGTTTTCTTTCACTGTTCAAAATAACTGATTGAACTTCAGCGAAGGGACTCAACATATGAGCCAACGCCTGATCGTCCATGTTGCGTGGGACACCACCAATGAATAAAGTTCTGGACAAAACCTTGAAAGAACCTTGAGGCAAAGACTGGTCGAAACCAACGTTTCTTGGACGGTAATGAGGAGTTCCTGGAACGTTAAGATCACCTCCACTGTTGTATCCACTTGGGCCCGGGCCACCGAAGTCTCCTTGAGGTCCACCATAGTTGCCGGGGCCACTACGATTATAGCTCATTGATTCATGTTGTCTAGGAGGAGATCTGATTCCGCCGTATCTGTTTCCTGGAGGAGATCTAGATCTGTTTCTACGAGAGTAGCCGTTGTCTTGCTCGCGTCTGCGTCTATCTGAACCATAGTCATTTCTAGGAGGTTGTTGAGGAATCAGAGGAATGTTTGGAGGAGGGGCAGAACCTGAACCTCCCTGTTGCATCTGTTGCAACATGTTGAAAATCAACTGTTCGTTTCCTCCTTGTCCCTGTTGAGGGCGAGAAGCAAAGCTCTGTTGTGATGCACCTTGAGGGGCGGAGAGAGCAGATAGTTGCGACAAGATGGTATTGGCCTTGTTTTCAGCAGGTTGTGTATTCTGCGAACCTGGAGAACTGGTTTTGGCCAATGAGGCTAAAGCCAGTAAAATGCTTGTCGAGTCAGTCTTTTCAGCGGACTTATTAGTTGCTGTGCCAGTTTGCTGAGCGATTTCTCCGGCAGTTTTTGGAGGAGAGCCAGGAGGAGTAGTAGAAGTAAAGTGTTTTTGTCTAATCCTGGCAATGATGTCATGGCTGAATGTTTCAGCTCTCTCCCAGATATCTACTAATTTACTGATTTTAATATTGTGAGCCTGACTAATCAGCAACTCCAATGCATCGTCAATTAACGACTCGATCAATTCACTGATCTTGAATACCCCAGAAGCAAAAGTGCCTTCTGCAGCCAGAGACTCCACGATTTGGTTCTGCTTCTTGGCTTCCTCTAAATAGGCTCTTACGATGGAATCGACGACATACAAGGTTCCCAATTTATGAGATGAAGGAGCTGCCTTACAGTTGGAATACAAGAGAGTAATCAACGAAGACTCTTGATCGACGTTCTTGACGGCCAATTCCGTCAACTTTTTGATACGCGTACCAGAAACTCCGGGGGCTTTCAAAGTAGGCAATTCCTTCAAGATGGATTCGAATTCTTCAACGGACGACATGGTTCTTTTCTCTTACTCTTTTACAACTAGTACAAGTTTTACTTAATGGGAGGAAAAGTTTGCTCTTTAGTGGTGGACTATACGAAAGTGCAAATACGAAAAAGTACACCCCTAAAAAACACTCTCGATTCTTACGAAATACGGTCTGTTATGTGGTGGTGATAAACTGTGAAGAAGGCTGTATCCAACGTATCGCCAGTTTCGTATATAATGAAATCTAGTCAAGCAGAAAAAGTCGCGATACAAAGAATAATTATTAATGTCTTACTTATACTTCGTTAAGCAAAAATACTACTAGATTAATTATAGTCACGGAAGCTAAAAAGGGTTGATACAAAGGCGAAAAATTCTTCGTCAGCTCGGTGGGAAATGGGCTCCTTTTATGGGCTCGTTGAGAATTTGGTACGCACACGTCCAACGTTTGATGTGCTGATTATGCTTTTTTAATCGTAGTAAAAGTAAGACAATTTCTCATATTTTCGATAAATATCTTCGTGTTTTCTCTACAAAGTTGTTAAAAAGTATCACCTTCATTATCTTGTTGTTCTCACTTTGTATGAATCTCGTACATTAGCACATTTAACTTCGGAAACCTGTTTCAGCCAAAGCTGTTTCCCCTGTCGCAATCTTCATAGCAAGTGATCTCTATCACCTGATTCCTAGATCGCGTGCCATTACTTACTCTATAGTCCATAATTTACACGCGCTGAAAAATAGCCATGAAAAATTTAATTCAGCTTTCAAGTCTACGACTTTTCACAATTACAGCTGACACTGTAGCAAGTCGATTATTGGGCAGAATTAACATACAAAATGAAGAGCGCTTTGGGCAGAAGATTCACAAGATCTTATGCAACGCAGAGCTCAACAGCTCTCAAAATCTCGTCAACTCTCTTGCTTCTGAGAAACCCTGTCATAACCGCAGACTTGAACCCATTCCAAGCCCAATACTACAAGTACCAGAATGAATTGTGGCGTAGATTGATGTGGACATTCCCTAAGTGGTTCTACTTTAGAGTCGGAACAGTTTCGGAGCAGCGTTTCCGTCAACTTAACAAAGATCCTGTCTCCAACAACCCAGATATAGAGTTTCCAAGAGGTAGACCTGAGATCAGACACCAAAGAGATAGACGGTTCAAACAGGAATTGAGACTTCCAAAAACATACAAAGAAGAAACTGATGTAGGTGAGACTGGTGAAGATGTAGGTGCACCTGGAGCCCCTGCTCATGACGATTTGGCTCGTAAAATTGTGCCTAACTCAAGAATAAGTATTGCAGATGAAGCCAACGACAGAACCAGTTTGGAAAGAAAATTGAGTAGAACATTGTACTTGGTGATAAGTAAAGAGAGCGGCAAGTGGGGTTTACCCAATTTTGCACAAAAGATCGAAGAAGTAAAGGCATTGCATAACTTGGCTGAGGAAGGGTTGTACCAAATTGGAGGTGATAAGATCAACTACTTCAACGTTTCCAATACTCCATGTCACTTGTACAACGACAAGGTCGAGAAGAAGAAGGAGTATTTTATCAAATCGCACATCTTGTCGGGTGAATTTGAGCCTCAGGAAAAGTCGTTGCAGTATCTCTGGTTAACCAAGGAAGAGTTGAAGGAACACTTGGAAGGGGACTACTATAAAGATATTGCCCATTTATTGAACGACGTTTGAATGAAAGCTTGTATATAATTTGTAAATACATTCACGTCAATACATGCATAGGAGAGATAAGGTAGAGCTTAGAGTAGTATTAGGAATTGTACAGTTGTATACCATAGCAGATCTAAAAAGAGAATCAATTATATTGTTACAAAGTACAATGGCAATCAAAAGTAGTGTATTTTACATACTAAATTCTTTTTTGTATTCTAGGTATTATACATCTATAAGACATCACATGTCCTTCTTCCCCTTAATGGCATTCTCGGCAGCGTACACCGATCGATCTATAAGGGAACCTACAATGAGAACTCCAGCTACCGAACTGATGACCCCAAGAATAAAGCCAGACCAGCTCTTTGCATACTGTTCACGATTAATGATCTTTAAAGGTGAGATGTCGAAGTGGAAAATTACTCCCGGTATGCCTCCTTTAGCATGTAAGGTATGTTGATGATCGTTGTCTTTACCACCTGAGAGAGGTCTATCGTGGGTGATGACTGAGAATTGATTAGCATCCAAAGACTTACTTGCACCGTTCAAGAACTCGAATCGTGTAGCTACCACCTTCAAGTAGTAGGTGAAAACGTGATTCTTGTTGTTGAGTGCAACACCATAGTCATCTAACGGATGAGTTGATTCAGCTGTCGGAACCAGCTCGTCAGGAATGGCACCAAATTTCAACAGGTTTACGATATGGTCAAAGTTAAGGTGAGGGTGCTTTTCGTAGAGGGAAAGGTCGTGAAAGTGTTTACCAGAAGTGGTGAACGAAGCTCCTGGAGCAAAGTCCATAGTTCCAGAGATACGGTTGATTCTCGAGTTACCTTTAATTCTACAGCCTTCTTTACCGCTTATTCTACTTTGAAGTCTCTTGACATAGCCTTCTTTTTCACACTGCTCAATGTTCTCACCATCAAAAAATTGCCATTGCTTTTCAGCATAGGCAAGTTTGACGGTTTCACAGTCATTACAGCAGTATTGCTTCTTGTCTTGAGGCAAAGCACCCCAGCACGAGCCACATTCGCCGGTTTCGCCTTCCTTGATGCCCTTGGCCATTACTTCCACCAGCAAATCGGCGTTGATTGGCATTGAATCTGTGTCAAGTATCTCTTCCTTGATTTTTCCCTCGTCGTCTTTGACAATTCTGAACTTTTCAAAACCTGACTTCAAGAGATCCAAACGTAAGTCACCTGCTTCGTCCATTATATCCAACGATAACATGTCGCATGGTAAATTATGGAAAGAAATGTCGATGTAAATGTCCAAAGGCTTGTTTATGTCTCTGTCTACGACCAATTCAGGTCTAGTAATAACCGAGGTATAGTCGATGTACTCGTTTCTAATGAGAAACATCACAACGAAAATGCAAAAAAGCGTAATGATACCCCCAGAAGTGGTTCTAATTCGAGCATCCTCCACGGTTTTGGCAAACGCGTCAAACGTAAGAAGCTTCGGTCTTTGACCAGACATAATGGTGTAGAGACTGTGGCGGTGTACTTAGAAGTATGGTCAGATCAAATTCGTACTGAAAATTTCCTTAACTATGAACAAATTGTCTTATACGTGGCTATTGCGACATTTGAGTGAACAACAAATGCGACATTGAAGATACGACACCAATAATAGTTAATATTGCTTGGCTTCAGCATTGAATAAAAGTGATTCTTGCAATGCCTGAGCAATTCGATGAGAATTATGTTGATTTCAAGTAACTGAACAAGCTGATTTTGCTATGATTTTTAATCTTGTTTGTAAATTTTGTGTATTATATTTGAACTACATGAATATTATGTAAAACTTTATGAAAATTGATTCAGTCTTAGGGAAGATTTCATTACCGATTAGTTATTTGCAGGTATTTCCTTCTGGTTTCGTATGTATGTGTATGTCTTTGTATTTCTATTCTGACAAGTCATTAATTTCTTCCTAAACCAGATATGTTGATTTTCTGAGTTTTCGCAGCCAATCTAAAAACAAGATGAAAAGTTTTTCAAATTCTGAAATTATTGAAATTCACAAATATTTTGCATTTTCTACGAGACTATATTAAGGTAAACAGTATCTATTTGGAACGGTTCCAATTACAGTAGTTTATAGTTTCCCATCAATATATTATACGAACTTCATATTCTCTACATCGGACAATCAATTTTCACATTCGCATTCTCCAGATTTTTCAACAAATTCAGACCCGACACCACTTTTCAACATACGATCCTTCCACACTTTTAACTCTTCTACGAGGGATGTCCAAAGCGATCTCCAAAACGAACAGGTCGTTCTTCAACAACCTTGCACCACTACAAATAAAAGACAAACCGCTAGCGGGTCATACATCTTCGTCCTCGGAAATCATTCTCATTTCCATAAATAATACTGGAACCAGATTAGTGACATCCCGTACAGACAAGTCCATCCGGATCTGGAAATGCAACCCAGACCGACTCAGCGATCCAATTGTAATCGAAGACGCCCACACGCGTCCCATTGAGCTGGTGGCATGGAACCCCAAAGCAGAACATTCATTTGTTACTGTAGGCAGAGACACATATGTAAAATTATGGAAAGGGCACACAGGCAGTTTGGAGAGACAGATCAAGGTCGAGAAGACATTGAACCAGTTGGATGCTACAATGTTGATCCATTTGAGCTACTCGCCAGACGGAGAAATTTTGGCTGTTGTGGATAGAGACTCGACTCTCTTCTTGTATTCTGTTGCTAAGAACTACGAGAAAGTACACGAAACTAGATTAGCTGAACATGTGTACGAAATCCAGTGGTTTCATGAAGGGCATCTGTATTTCATTTGTGCCCTTCACGATGGAACGTTGCCTATTTACAAGGTGACAGACGTGGAAGACAGCGACGGAGAGGTTACTTTGGAATTGAAGACACGATTAACAGGACACAGATCGTCAGCCACGGCCGTAAAAATCGATCCCAGAGGGACGTACTTGGCGGTGGGGTCCAGTGAAGGTGTTATCAGTCTCTGGAACACGGCTACAATGCTCAACAGCAAAGTAATCACCGACGTAGACGAGTCTATCAGTAGCCTTGGGATCAGTAGAGATGGAGCCTATGTGGCATCGTCGTATGACAGTGGCTCTAACATCATTATCTATGACATCGAGGCAGGGAAAAAGGTTCACGAGGTGCCCAACAGCATGTCGGGCAAGATGGCATTTTCGTGTATCTGCTGGTTTCCGAACAAGACATCGTTTGCGTACACCAGTGACTTTGGCACTACACTTACGTTAATGAAGAAGCCGTAGAGATAGAGATGAGCAATATGTATTATAGATGCAGAGATGTAGTTCATAGATTATTTGGAATCATTCTTGTGATTTTGCACCCATCAGGAGCTCGACCAGAATATGATAGTTGGAGAGATGGAAATGATATCTGAGAGGAATGCATAGATGTCCAGGTACGGAAATATGTAGCAGTAATCTGGCAATTTAATCGCTCACATACTCGAAGAACTTGCAAATTTCAGTCTTTGTCTGCGATTCAATCCAGCGACATTGTTTCGGGCCATACGTGGGGGAGCAGACGAGACCCTTTGCAACAGGATGGTCCATGCTGAAAACAAGAATGAGTGAAGAATAGCAGGGAATTCATCACGCAAGGCACAGAATCGACGACAATGGACAATTGGATGCGCCGTCTAGAGGACAAAGACGATTGTACAGTGCAGATACCGCCGAGAGGCTAGGAAATGGAGAGATAGAGACAGCCGGACAAGAAGGCTATTTCATTGTTGAGTATGGTGGGAATATGTCGCAGCCAGATTGCGAAGATGATACAATTAGTGGTGGCTGAAAGTCAGAAGTCAGAAAATGCAACAGAGTGCAGACTAACGTAGAGAATTTGCACAGAATTTGCACAGAATTTGCATGGAGTTGTAGATGTCACAGAGTAGTGAAGTGCGGACTGGCAGCAGACGAAACGCTACATTCTATTGGCCTGGACTGTTTGTTTCATGTTCAGACATTCCCAGACCGATTCGACAAACTAGACGACCACCTGCATACAGCAGCAAAGGTGACGAGACGCGTCTGGATTTTGGCGGAGGACCAATTGGGAGTAGAGAGCACCTGTTGCGGATGGAAATGGCGACTGGCCGGCCCAGCAGCGTGGGAGGAGGCCAGGAGAGCTGGCGACGATGGAGACGTGAAGACGGCCGCGAGATGGTGGCAGCGAGAATTGGCGAAGCAGCGACAGCCGGGCGCGAAAAATAGCCAGAGGATCCAGACACGTCAGATTAGACACATTGACAATGCACCCTGAACAGAACCGGTGGTGCGGCCGCAATTGCACTGAGAACAGGTTGTGCCTGAGCTGGGACGAGCTGGCCATTGTGGTCTACATGGCACCAGACCGGGCACAATCTCGTAATCGAGGCAATCTGATTGTGCTCCTGGGCGAAAATAGGGCGTATTTCCCTAATAGGAAGTGCGGAAGGGTTCGAGAATTTCACCTGGAAAGCCACGTAGGGAGGAACACCAGCGGAGAACAGACGCTACCGAGACGCTACGGACACCGCAACAGAGCCAGACAGCGTCGCAGTCTCGCCAGAGTTGCGCCCAGCGACCTTCCTGCCACTGTAGCTGTCCTCTGGTGCTGGCCCCGTAGAATCGGCTCCCAGGGCTCGCCAAACTCGCTTCCCGAAACAGAAAATTTTGTAGTGCGAGTTTGACCCAGGAATATCAACAAATCTCTACACGGCAGCCAGCCAACGGCTCGCAAACCGTGCCATATACGTAGCTGTTGTTATGCCCGTAGCATGTAGCCACATAGTGTCCCCGTTCCCACTCGTCTTCTCCACCGCTCGCGGTTGCGCTCCCATTTCGCTCGGTACTGAATATCAACTGTACTGTGATCTTCAGCATATCTGTCCTGTCTGCTTGTCCGAACAATAATATCAAAATAAATAAAGACTAGCCATTTCCATTTTTTCTAGTACCCATCTTGTTTCCGCTGATATTCGTTCTGAACACTCTTGCACACTCCGCCAGACGTGTATACCGCCGCATCCCACCTTCTGCCACTCCCCAGAGCCGCCATAGAGCCACCACCCGTCCCATCCCACTTCACCTCCAGTCGCAGAATAGAAGATTTCACAATACTTTCGCATTTTTCCAGCCTGAGCCATCGTTTTTTCACGATTACCCATCACTGATATCCACCACTCCCCCATAGCCACACAAACATGGAAGTGAATCTGCAGCCGGCCCCGCCCTTCCGCTCCGTGTCCACGGTCTCCAACTTGTCCATCAACTCGTCCTCCACCTCCATCACCAGAGTCGCTCTGGGCCCGCTCATAGCCATGAATCTGAACTTCAACAAGCTCCTGCTGCCTCTGGACCACTTGTACTTCCAGTGCCAGCTGCTCAAGCAGAAGCTCGGCCGCATCCACGGCATGGAGCCCTTTTTATCGCTGGCATACTCCGCAGCCGAACAATGCGCTGAACAACAGGCACTTGCGCTCTCGCAGCAGATGGCTGAAACCAGCAATGGCCGCAACGACTTCCGCTCCCTGGTGAGCTCCTCCGGTTTCTCTGTCCACTCCGACCATCTGAACTCCTCCAACTCGTTCGCTGCCAACAAGGACAAAACATCAAACAACATCTTCACCTTCACCGCCGGTATCTTGCCTGCCAACATCTCTGTAGACCCAGCAACTCTAATGTGGAAGCTCTTCCAGCAGGGAGCCCCACTCTGTTTGATATTCAACGCTGTAGTGCCCGGCTACCAAATCCCCGTAGTCGGCAGCGATGACTTGAGAATCTGTAAGAAGTCCGTGTACGACTTTTTGTTTGCGGTGAAGTCGCAGCTCAACTTCGACGACGACATGATCTTCACCATTTCCAATGTCTTTCTGGATAGCACTGAGGATTTGCTCAAAATCATCAAAGTTGTAGACTCCGTATTGAGTGTCAAGAAAGACAACCCCCACTTCAGCTTTGAGTTGGAGTCGTCCCCCTCAGCAGTCGGAGAAGTGATCATCTCGAACGAGCGATCCAAAGTCTTCAAGGAGATCATCGACACCGAACGGAAGTATGTCACCGATTTGGAGTTACTTTCACGCTACAAGACCGAGTTGGTCAACGCGGAATTGATCCCCAACGAACAAATCCACTCTTTATTCCCCAATTTGAACGAAATAATAGACTTCCACAGAAGACTCTTGAATGGGTTGGAGTGTAATATCAATGTGCCCTATAAATACCAGCGGATTGGTTCCATTTTCATTCATGCTGCTGCGGGACCATTCAAGGCATATGAACCATGGACTATTGGCCAGATGTCGGCAATAGACTTGATCTACAAGGAAGCTGCCAACTTGAAGAAGTCGTCCTCATTGCTTGACCCGGGATTTGAATTGCAATCGTACATCATAAAGCCTATCCAGAGATTGTGCAAATACCCCTTGCTATTGAAGGAGTTGATCAAGGCTTCGCCAGAGTCATTAGACCCCTCTATACCACCATCGGCCTCTTTCAACGAGATGACTGTGGCCAGAAGTGCCATGAAAGAAATGGCCAACCAGGTCAACGAAGCTCAAAGAAGAGCCGAAAACGTAGAATACTTGCATCAACTAGTAGACAGGGTCAGTAACTGGCGTGGGTTCAATTTGCGCGACCAGGGAGAGTTGCTTCACCACGGAGCTGTAGGAGTGAAAGATTCAGATAACGAGAAGGAATACGTAGCGTACTTGTTCGAGAGAATCATCTTTTTCTTCGTAGAAACAGAAAAGCCAGACCAAGCCAAAGATAAGAAGAAGATCTTGTCCTCTCGTAAGAAGTCGTCTGCCTCGTCATCTACAGCTAATTTGCTAGAATCAATAACCAAGGCAAAGTCGCTCAAACTGTCGCCTTTAGAGTTGAAGGGTAGAGTGTACATCTCAGAAATCTACAATATATCTGCTCCATCAAACTTGGGGTACTCATTAGTGATATCGTGGTCAGGAAAGAAAGAAAGCGGATCTTTTACTTTACGATATAGAACCGACGAGATCAGAAACCAATGGGAAACCTGTTTGAGAAACTTAAAGACAACAGAGATGAGCTCGCAAATCCTGCGCAAGTTGAGAGACTCGCAGAGTTCTCAAGATTCTTACGATGTTACAGCCTACTCTACGAATAATGCTTCACCTAATAATACACTTACTGGTACGAACGAGAACTCCAGCAGATCGTCCAGCGGCTCTTCCTACCAACGCCACCATTCGTCCTCTTCCACATTCAGCATGATGAGACAGTCTAGATCCAGATCGCTTGGTGGACAAGACTCTACTACCAGATTGTCTACGTCGCTGGGAGTGCCTAACTACAATAGTAGTAATATCTCTACACCAATTACCCCATCTATCGATGGCTTTGGCAACGACATCAGAATCAGGTTGATCTACAACACAACCGAAATCCCCGATTGGCTCGTTGTCAGCACCACTATCCAGTTCAACGAATTGTATCTGAAGATATCAGGCAAGATCGTTACCAGCGAAGTTGTCACAGACGATATCTTGGTCAACAAGTTGAAGTACAAGGACGAAGACGGCGACTTTGTAGTTATGGACTCGAACGACGACTGGGTTTTGGCCATGGACATGTTGAACGAGATGAGCGAAAGCGACAGAGGCGACTCCATGGCAATGAGACGTGATTTAACGATTTGGGTTTCTTAGGGTAGCAAGCTACGCATATGTATATGTGCTTAATGTATGTTTAATATGAGAATGTCAGTCCAGTAGAGCGTGCGTCATAGGTATGGTTATGTGAGTAACATAAGAGTTCATTCCTAGAGCAATGGGATAATGTCATTAATGACTTTCGCAATATATTAGCGTACCTCTTCAATAGTTTCTAGTATCCATAAGATGGATGACATTACGAAATAAGATTATGTATGAATGGTTGCAATCAGCTGTTGCGCGGGGACAGAGTCAGAAAATATGTGCGATACAGTTATCTTTTTGACTTCAGCCCAGCGAGATGAGATGGAGAGAGAATCCACGAAAAGAGAGTTAGGCTCTAAGAAATACCGTCAAAGGATCTACAGTGTAAAGAAGGAGAATATAGTCCTCAGCAGAGTAGTTGTAGTTGACGAATTCCGTCTATTGTTACTTTGTAATGGCGTGCTTAGGAATTCAGCCGTTCTGATTCGTCCACTCCAGTGAAAATTGAGTCACTGGAGACTACCTAGAGTTATTATTTTCGTAATTTCTATTTTTTGCGGAGTGTACCAAAATCGTATCATCTGACACTTCTGTGGTCATCGTAGAAGTATAGAGACAGACATTGACGTCAGTTTCTTTCGTTGAGCAGAGTCGATTTCGAGGACTAGTTTTCTTTGAGATTGGATTGAGCTTTTCTCAAATCAGTAATTTTTCACTTTATTCACCACGATTATTCTGAGTCATTGCGCAAGATGTTAAACTCCAGGTCTTCGTCCAGATGGACCCAGCTCATGAGAGGCCGATGCCGTGCAGAGGTGCTTAGATATCAAACCGCTTCAACTTCCATTAGAAACTATTCCCTCCAGAGGGATAACACCAATCAAGACTCTTCCAGAGTTGCTACATATTCTGTTAAGAGAGGTCTTTCCAAAGCAAGACTTACCTCGACCAGACCATTCTCCTTTTCTGCCATTGTCAGAAACGAAGTTCCCTATGAAAAGTTGACCAATGAACAGAAGGAGCTCTTAGCTGAACCCAGAGCTTCGGATGTGGTCGATGTGTGCATAGTAGGAGGTGGTCCTGCTGGTTTGGCTACTGCTATCAAGCTCAAGCAGTTGGACAACGAGACTGGCTCGGGTGAATTGCGAGTAGTAGTCTTGGAAAAAGCAGGAGACTTTGGTTCTCACACTGTCAGTGGAGCCGTGATAGAGCCTGGTGCTTTCAGGGAGTTGTTCCCCGATAGCGAGTATACTGAGCAGACTGGAGGCATTCCTCTTCCTCCTGATATGGTCACCAAGGTAACTCATGATGCCATGAAGTACTTGACGGAGAAGAAAGCATTCTGGTTACCAGAGCCCCCTCAATTGGCCAATAAGAACAAAAACTACATTGTGTCGTTGAGCAACGTAGTTCGCTACTTGTCTGAACAAGCCGAGGAGTTGGGAGTAGAATTGTATCCTGGAATTTCTGTGTCTGAGTTGGTATACAACGAAGAGGGAGATGCTATCAAAGGTGTAGCCACCAAAGATTTGGGTATATCAAAAAAGGGAGTACCCAAGAGCTCGTTCGAAAGAGGAATGGAGTTCCATGCCAGAGTCACTGTGTTAGCCGAAGGCTGCCATGGCTCGTTAACAAAAGAAGCTGTAGCCAAGTTCGACTTGAGAAAGAACAGTGATCCCCAGACTTATGGTTTGGGCATTAAAGAGGTTTGGGAAGTAGACCCTAAAAAGTTCAACAAGGGCTACGTGGGCCATTCGTTAGGGTTTCCACTTTCTACACAAGAATACGGTGGTGGATTCATTTACCACTTTGGCGATGGACTCGTAACTGTAGGCTTGGTTATAGGCTTGGACTATGCCAATCCTTACGTTTCCCCCTATCTTGAGTTCCAAAAGATGAAAACCCATCCATATTATGCCAATGTACTTGAGGGAGGAAAGTGTATTTCGTACGCAGCTAGAACCTTAAATGAAGGTGGCTATCAATCCATTCCCCAGTTGCATTTCCCTGGTGGAATTTTGGTAGGCTGTTCTGCTGGATTTGTCAATGTTCCCAAAATCAAAGGTACACATACAGCTATCAAGTCTGGTATCGTTGCTGCTCAAGAAATATTCGACACCATCAAGGAGTTGGACCCTGTTGAAGAAGAAGTTTTTGAAGATGAAGTATACAAGCCAATTGACTTGGCAGCTTACGAGACCTCGTTCAAAGACTCCTGGGCTTACAAGGAGCTATATGCCGTGAGAAATTGTCGTCCAGCATTCAACACTGCTTTAGGGTTCCTTGGTGGTTTGAGTCATTCTGGATTCTCTACTATGCTCTCATTTGGTAAAGAACCATGGACATTAGGTATCCACCATACCGATGCTGACGCTACTCATCGTGCTGATAACTACCAGCCTAAAGAGTACCCCAAGCCGGATGGAAAGTTGACTTTTGACATCTTGACCTCGGTCTCAAGAACTGGTACTCACCATGATGAAGATGAAAGGTGCCATTTGAGAATTCCAAACCAAGACTACACAAGACACGCTGCCATGACATTCCCAGCGTATAAAGGTATTGAACAAAGATTCTGTCCCGCTGGAGTTTACGAGTTCATTGAAGACGACAGCGAATTGGGAATTAAGTTCCAGATCAACAACCAAAACTGTATCCATTGCAAGACCTGTGACATCAAGTCACCAATGCAAGACGTTACGTGGACTGTTCCCGAAGGTGGAGACGGTCCAAAGTACTATATGACTTAGGCATGGTTTAATTGAAGGTTAGCATTTATGTATATATTTATGTATATTTGTGCCAATGTACAATCATAAAAGTTCAGATGGAGTCATTGAAGTCGAAAACCAGTTTCGCTTGACTCAACAGCAGAAGTACAATAACAAGTAGAGTTTACACAGTAGTCTATCGGCATACATGAACAGGATGATATCGGAGTGTATAATTTTTTTCAGCCATTTTTTTTTCTTGTATGGTTTTAGGAGAGAGAGATTTTTTTTGATGTTTTTGATCTTTTTCCTTCAAATAGCCAAAGAGATGAGTGGGCAAGTAGAGTTGGTATATATAACATATATAGCAATGTGAAAAAACCGCCAAAAGATTTTTGAATAGCCATGAAGAAGTAAGTCGTAATAATAAAGGAACACAATTGCAAGAAGTAGAGGAGAACAACATAAAACAAATAAGAAGCATGATAACCAAAAGACAACCCAGTTAAACATTGTTTCATTAAGAACCAAAGAACATACAAGGACATAACGCAAACAATAAAAAAAAAGTAGTAGGACGTGGATGAAAGCAGATAAAAAGGAAAGCAACTGAACGAGGATGATGTTGGGGATAAGAAAAATATTTTTGTAACGTCATTAGGGACGAGAAATGATACTCAAGTAAAGGAATCTCGTAGAATTCTAGTCAAGAGTATTCTCGCAAAGACTTGTCAACTTAACAAAATCTAAGCAAAAAACTTGTCCAAATCCGACAAACTGATGTCTTCTGGAGTTCCGATATCCTGAGTCATGAACCCGGATCTGATGACATTCAACCATTTCTTGTTAGAATGAACAGAACCAGCCGATCCTTCTGAACCAGATCTGACAGAACCGGAGGTGTCTGTCGAATCCGAAATGGCCCTCAACGCAGCTGCGTGTAAATCAGCAGCAGCAGCAGCAGCGTTAGGCGAGTGTGAACTAGGGGTTCGTGGAGCTCTTGGAGCAGCGGCAGCAGCAGTCATGATCTTGGATTTCTTGTTCAAAGAAAGATACGACAACGATTTGGATCGTTTACCGTTCTTTTTCATACTGTCGATGTAGAGATCTCCAGCACCCGAGATGAGGTCGTCATCTTCGTCATCGTGAAAAACCTCAAAGTCTTCAAATTCGAAGTCTGAATCGTTGGGGTTCTTATCGTCCTCTTCAGGATCGGCAGCTTCAGTTAAGGACGCAGCAACCGGAGCAGAAGAATAAGGAACAAACAAGTTGGACTTCTCGATAGGAGTGTCCAAGAAAGTTGTCTTGGTAACTCCCAAGTCGAACATGGTCTGTCTTCTTGGTTTCAAAGTGGCCTGCTTGCCAGCTTCAAGTGCATCTTCTTGCTGCTTCACTTCTTGTTTCTTAGACGTCTTAACTGGAAGAGTGCCAGAGAAAGAGGAGGTGGGTGATTGTTCTTCTTCCTGAGAAGTCTTCTGAGTTTCCATCATGTTCTTCACATGGACATGGAAATCGTCAGTCAACAACCCACGGTAGACATAAACCATTCTCTTGGGTGAGGCGTCAGCCCAATCACGAGACAAAGCATACTTCAAGGAAGAGTCTCCTTTTTCAACTCTCTTGACATAAGCATTCAATTTGGCACTAACCAAGTTGGAAGTCTTTGTCGAGAGATTGGCCATGTCGGGATGACGTTCGATCAAGATGTCACAGATCTGCTTCACTGTCATACCGGCGCCTTCCGGATCCTTTTCGTACAAGATAAGAAAGATAGCAAAGAGTACGTCGTCTTCCAAAGAAGGATCACCTTTCTGTTCGGGCTTTGGTTTTTCTCCGGTCACAGGAATAGTAGTTGAGATCCCTGTAGCAATTGGAACTCTTGAGGTGTTCTTTGGTTTCTTTAAGTTAAGACCCGAAGAAGTAGATTGCGAAGATGGAGGGGTCGATAAGGAAGTGGGTGGGGTCGAACCGCGTGAGTTGAGTTTCTTGGAGTCTCCATTCATCAACAGGTCTGGCGAAATGCTTCTGGACGTCGGCGACATCGCTTCCGGGGAGAGCGACTTGTCGCTCGTATAGGCCAACATGTCACCGGACTGCTTCAAGATGGAAACGGGCGAGCTGCCGGTGTCGGAGTCGAGATCGGAGTCGTCTTCGTTTGGTTGCAAATTCGCAGCCAAATCTTTGTCGCCGCCAATTGCCGATTTGGGCGTTTTCGCGAGCAGTAACGTTTTGGGGTTGAAGGCAGGAGAAGCTGGGGTGGAAGCCACGGGAAAACCAATGGGTCTTCTGTCAGCTAAGGCCATGGTGAGTAGGATTTACGATATGAGTGGTATGAACAGGAGAATTCCTTTTGTTTGTTTTAGTGAAAGATTAAATTGTGCAACAGTCAAGTATTTCAGTATTGCAATATCAATTTCTATTCACTGAGGAGCTTTTTTTCTGATGCAACGGGGGCAGTAGATGAAAATAACTGGAGTGAAAAAAACGATACGATTGACAAAAAAAGGAACAAAAAAAACTAGAAAAAAAGTAGTAAAAAAAGACTTTCAGTTACTTTCTTTAGTTAGTTTGGTCCATAGGAATCGTCAATGAAGGTTATCTGTGGTAAAGGAGGGATGGTCCGGCTCTTCCTGGGTGATTGATAGTAGGAAAAGACGTGTGGAAATCCTAGGTGCGCAAATCGATAGCAGACTAGGACGAGTTAAAGAAGGAAAGTCGTCAAATGATAGCTAAATATTTAGACGGCCGTAGCGAGAGTGGAATAGGTTGGAGTAAGATCTGGTGAAAAATGAAGAATCTCGGAATATGAAAATAAAATTTAAGACACTGAAAAATTAGATTAATATTACTGCGCAAAAAAACATACAAGAACCACGGCAGCGCCAGAAAGTGCTTCTCCCCAGCAGTGGAGCGCAAACACCACCGTCGCAGTGACAGCAGAGCCGGCTGCCTCTGTCGCTCCGCAAGCGTGGAGACGTTGCTGCAACAAAGGAGACTGGGAAAAAGTTTTTCTGGCGTCGTGGGCTTTTTCAGACTAACAAACCATACAATTAAACAAGTTTCACAATTTTCAACAGAAAAATTCAGAGGTACCAGGGGATATAAGCTAATATATACCGGGAGCCTATGGCAGACGCTGAGGAGACACGGAGTTGGTGGATAACCTGAAAGAGGTTGGAGCTGGGAAAGCAGAGGCAGAAAAAGGAGAAGAGAAATCAGAAAATCCACCCTACTATATCTGGCTACAGGCTGTATGGAAGGAAGAGTTAGAGCGTGCTCTTCAGGAGTGCACACTATATGTTTATCAGAGAAGAGAAATAGAAATCACATTAATTAATGATGCGCTGTGTGCAGGGTGTGTTATCTGAAAAATTGCCTGGTCGTGCGTGGGCCAGAGCAAAAGGGGCGGTCCGGAGACGACGTGGATCGGGACAGCCGTGGACTGGTGCGAGTCATGAAGTTGATAATTGTCTTCAGAGTGTTCGTGGCTACACATCCATACCGATATGGATGGCGTTCGGCTTTTTCTGGTGCCAATTCTATTGGGTCCATTTCTGTTCCCTAACCCTATCTCATCTCGAGGCCTGCATATACCAACGGAATCTTCCACTTTCCAGAGCCGCACTACGTGGGGCGGGCGTTTCTCTCCTGGGAGGATCAATCTGTGGCCCGTTTCGGCTCCCCAGAAGTTAAGAGATCAGAAAGGAGGAATGTGGAAAAAGCAATTTGAGTTGCAATTTTTCACATTTCTGCTGGACAGCTTTCAGAGAGACTTTGGCTTCAGTACGGAGCTCCAGCCGGTCGTTCAGTGTCACGACAATTGTAAGAGTCAATGCCGGGGCTCATGGACATGTGGAGATTGTGCAGTAGCTCCATGAAATGCCAGCATGGTGCAAGCGGCAATTTGTGCGTTTCAGTTGCAAAAATTATGCCATCACAAGCGATCCAATCTGCCGCAGGATTCACTTATCGAGTGGAGAATTGCTATGGGAGCGTAAATTGTAGCAATTGGCTCGGCTAACTACTGCTGGATAGAGCATGCGTCTACGGGAGAGAATAAAGACTTCGTCGATAGCATGGCTACAACTCAATTGGACAATCGTCTTGTGGCCCTGCCAGAATCCACCGCGAATTTTTCAATAGATAAGAATTATTAAGTAGTGCCCTGCGAACCGACGGTAAAATACTATCCGACACGCATCTACATTGCCGCATTTGTACCGTAATCGAGAGATCAGAGTAGGCATTGGTACAATTGTGGAGCTACGAGCAAGCTTCAATTCTTATCGAAGAGAGCAGACTCTACATCGATCTACACTTAAACAATTGCACAGATCTTCAGCGTGATTTCCGCCTGATTTGGCATGCTCTTAGGTTTCTGCCCTAGAGGTGTCTGGTAGCCTCATTCGGCAATCAGATATTTTCCACGATTAAGTCAAAAACGTGGAAACGAATAGACGGTTAGTATGGTGGAACGTGAAATTTCACGTGACCGATATGTCAATCCGGCGACTGCATGTATGTCGTTTCAGAATCGGTTCTTTCTAAGGGGTACATTGGCAGCCGGGTCAGGTGCTTTTCGCACTCCAGAGGGTTGTAACCCTGGACTGCATACAGACTCTGCAGACTCCCGCATTGGGATCATTTTTTGCATCCATTTCACATGATCTCAAACCTTCCTAAAAAGAACATGGGGAGATATACGGACCCTGGACGGTTGTGTGGTCAAATATCCAGAAGGAGGAATTGAGCCTGGACTCGGTCAAAAGACGTAATGTGCTGCAGCCAAGTGCAATCAAGATGCGATCTCTAAATGGACAGTATTAGTAGTCTCACTTTTGGGCGAAAACCTCTATTAACAAGAATGCGTAACTGCGACTATAGACTTAATATGTACATGTAGAAATGCTCTATTCTCTTAGAGCAACGGCAATAGAAGCCTCGGTTCGTTCCCAGTCTTCCTTCCAGTAGCTGTCGTTGTAGCAATTGCTAGCAGAATCACCGTTTGGTGGCACAAACCAGTAGTTAAGAGCAATGTGAATATTGCCCAATGCGGAATCTGACTGCGGGTTTTCGTTACCAAAGCTGGAAACCTCGTGAAACCAGCCAGCCGGCAAGTACAACATCTCGCCTGGCTTGAGCCAGACCGTGAATTTGTTCAAGTCGAGGAACCCAGGGAACTTCTGATCGGCAAAGGCGGTTAATTTCTTGCGCGTATCGGCGTTATTGAATTCGTCGATGTGCAATAAAGCAGGAGGTATCCTCGAAAAGTTAGGAGGATCCTCTTTTGCGTCCTTTGAATTACGATGTTTCAAACTAGATTGCTTGGACAAGAACTGCAACTGCTTCTCAATATTACTGATTTCGGTGCTGTCTGATTGGTTGTCAAGCTGTTTCAATCTCCACTTCAATGCATCTTCAACCATGGCACCATCGTCACGGATATGCTTCCATTCAGGGGCAAATTCGTTAGTCTCATAGTCAATGATTCCACTATTGTAGATTTTGTAAATAGTACCCACAGTATACAATTTGAGTGCATCAGCTGGACTAAAGAGTGTAAATCTCTTGACACCTGAAACGAGGACATACAAATTGTCTGCATGGTCGTGATGCAATCCAGACGATGTTCCGTTTTTGAGTCCAGGTATAGATTTTCCAAGCCCATAAGTCTCTGAATCCTTAGGATCCAACTGAATTACCGATTCCTGGCCAGACTTTGCATAACCCATCCATAAATTTATTTGTTGAGGAACCAACGTAGAAAACAACTCAGGGATAATAGGCAAGGTTTGTGGCTTATTGACCAATTTGGTTAAGGGGGCCTGTAGCAAATCCTTGAGTCTTTGCTCATACTCTGATTGGGTGATATTGAGCTCTATGTTGACGATAGGCTCTTGCTCGTCTTCGCTGTCAACAAAGTCGTCGCGTAGATTATTCATGTCGATTGAGTCTATAGATGATGTATCTGAGAAAACGGCACTGAAGTTGACCTTTGGACCTTCTTCTATATCCTCTTCATCCTCTTGATCTTCTGTTTCATCCTCTTCGTCTTCTTCTTCATCATCCTCTTCGTCGATATCCAAGTCGCTAAGATTCTTTTCTTGATCACCACCTTCGTGAACCTGTTCTCCCTGCTTCTCACTGTCCGAGTCCTCCAAATCAGGATCATCAAAATCATATTGGGTAGTTAAATAGTAATCAGAGTCGCCCTGCTTGAATTGATCTAGTAGCTTGTCCAATGTCATTTTGATTCTCTTTTCACCAGAACCAAAACCATTGTTTATTTTCCTCTCAATCTGAAGCTCATCGGAATAATCTAAAGTATCCAATATTCTAGAAGGTGCAAATGCCTTGAGGTCAATGGGTGTTTGGTCAGAATCCAGTCCTGAAACCAATTTCACTGGTTTACGCAACTTTATGTACTCATTGTAGAATTGCTGGGAGTCGACGTTGTCTTCACCATCTTGAAGTGTAATTTCTGGAAGAATGTCTCCATTTCCGATCTGGTAGTTTGTATATAGCGACGAGACTGTCGTTCTTTTTTTGGACTTGGTAGCAGAGTCCTGTGACGAGCCCATTGTCCCGATATACTTACAACGATTAGTTCACCCCTTTTAGTACAGGAAAACAAGGTCCAGTTCGTGCTGGAGGTGGTTGTGAAATCTCAAGACGTTTTCGATGAGTTTGATAATATAGAGGACAATTTTTTTACACACAACCGGACGTAACCGAAATCATTAAGCGAGGAAACTAGAATATCACAAGAGGAAAGTGAAAAGCCATGGTGATGTCAGTGTGGATATTGAAATAATCACAGGGCACCGAGAATTGATTGTTCTATTATAATATTGTTCAGACAGACTGAATTGCGCTATAATGGCGATAATAGAAGATTTCCGAAGATAATAGAAGATAATAATAGAGCAAGGACAGTATCGAATAGAATTTGTAGTAAGGAGAAACGGAAAAAAGAACAATAGTGCTCTGCACAATTTAAACCATGCAAATTAACATTCGAACTGGAACTGCTCATTGAATAAAGAACAATCCATGGAATAGTCCGGCAGCACGAACGCCGATCAAGTGCCGTTCGACAGCGCCAAATGTCGAACGTTTTTGACATGAAAGTGTCGTGGAACCATTTGTGTCGAACCAGAATAATGGAACTTCATCTGTACGCAAAGTTAGTCGCAAATTAGTCTTGCACAATTTCAAGTTAGACTGGTGCCGTTTCTCAACTGGGCCACATACCAGGTTCAGGTTTAGTCTGTAGTTGTAGGAAAGATTGCAGATTCGAGAGGTATTGTTGCTGATCCCGAATGAAACACTATGAGATTACAAACTAGGTTTAGGTTCCATTGAAACCTATTTTTTTTCAACTCGTTATCATCCAGCCCAGAAAAAGCCTTTTTGACGGATTGAGGATGACAACTGTTCGGGAAATTGATCGACAATAATTGCAGCCCACCTGGGACCACTCGTGGGACTATTAGCCATAACCTGACGATGGACGAAAATTGGGTTTGGAAATTGAAAATTCGAAGCAGCATTGTTGGAATTTTCTTTTTGTGCTCCTTAGCACAATTGAAGCGTCCAGATCAAAGTGATGCCCTCTTTGTTCGCTAATAATGGCTAATAGCCAGAGGCGACTGTGCACCCATATCCCTGAGACATAAGGGGTCGCCATTGAACTACCGTGATGTTTCGCCCTACATTGTAGGGTTCAATCTTTGGCGAGAACCGTTTCCCGGTTATGAAAGGTGGCGCTACGGTTCCATACATAATTTGTGAAGAAGACGTCATATGTAAAATACACGGCCAACACCGAATCTGTCCTGAGTTCTGTTCAGGTCCTGCTCTCTGTACCTCGTCGCCGTGGGGGCCCCTTACCACGAGAGTAGAATGCTATCGGCAGAACTTCACCCAGTTGGCAGTTTAGATGTACCCCCAAATCATTTTACGAATCCGGAAACTGGATTGAATGTCGTTTCTCACTGCCGTGGGCACAGACTAGCTGACTGTGACAGTCTCCTTACATCGTCGAAGCAGGTCGTGGTGTTAGGATGCCCCAGTCTAAAATGGACGTGAATTGGGTGGTATTGGACTTGTTCCTGATTCGGCAGGTGCGTTCCGATTTTAATTTTTTTCACTTGACAAGATGTATGTGATTAAGCATGGAATAGGGATAGTTAAAGGTAGCAGTCAGAGTAGGAAATGATATTGGTATGTCCAGACCGACTGAAACGAGTTCTTCCGGGAGGTCAACGGTGGAGGCAATGGGTGGGCGTTCATTGTTCGGCCAATTGACCAAATGACGTAGTTCTGGCTCCTACTAGAGGCTACAATACTGGGGCACAAGCTTGTATAGAATAGGATGTATTGTACTAACAATAGTAGTGCCCCTATTATAGTAAAATTATACCTGCTTAATCCGTGGAACTCCGCCTCTGGCTGCAAAGGACGTTCGTAAACTTCGACTTGACGAGTTAGTTGTCGACGTTGGACGACTTCTTCAATATTGCCATATTGATAGGATTGTTCGACTTCGTCCATTTTGAAAGGGTTCACATTTTCCAGACCAGGTTTTACACTTAGATATCCAGCACATTGGGAATGGGTTTCCAGACCAACCACCAAAGGTACAGCCACAGTAGAACGACTCTTGTACAGTTCTGGATTTGGATAGTACTATAGTACAACCAAGCATTGTTTACGACGAATATGTATTTAATCGATAGAAAGATCAACACAACTGATAACTATAAAAAATGCTGAACAATAGTATGACGAGGAGTATTTGGAACTGATAAAGACGAACTGAAAAGTTTTTTGGTTTATTTAGGTGGACGTAATGTCCGGCTGTGGGTTAGAAGTAAGCACCGAAGTACTTTTGTATATAAGGTCACCGTAACACATCCCATAGAGTAGTAAGAAAAGAATCGCAATAAATGTAATGAACAGTGTACCAAAGCAACAGATTACAGAGTAGTAATATGTCCAGAGTGCGATGGGATAAGCCAGTTATCCATGCAGCGGGAGCACTCGGCAAACTATGAAGCATCGTTAGTCGTTAACATGAATTCCAGGTCTGGAACGATTTCCAGATCAAGGAATGAAAAACACAGGCTTCATGGACAAGCTCTTGGATCTCTTGAGATCCGAATCAGTCTGTCCAACTTTAGAAGTGCTGATGTCAGTCTCAGCGACGCAGTCAAAAGATCTCTTCTTCACTGAAGAGTTCAATGACGTGGGACTGGATCTCGACGAGGGTGAGTTGGTTTCAACACTATTGGCTACACAAGTAGACACAGCAATAGCCTTGGAAGTCGATGAAGAATTAGATGTTTCCTTATCGGAAAAGATCTGCTCTGCATCAAAACGTCTGGGACTAGTGCTGTTGGAGATGGGAGTAAGTGGCAACATCGTGGTGACAATGTTGACATTTCTCTTCAAGGCTTCGTTGGAGTTGCCAGTATTGATTCTGGGAGTCACTGGGGGTTCCAACATGGTAGCCAAGGACTCGGTAGCACATCGCACCAGAGCAGTCATCAACTGTGTGTACTTGCCGTTTTCGGAGAAGTACTTGATCACCAAGCTCTTGGGTGGATTGTCGATAATCTTGATCAAGTTCTTGAAGAAGGACTTAGTAAACAAAGTCTGGAAAGTTGTCACAGACAATATCTCGTCAAAGTCCTCAGCCGGGTTGGTGACATTTATTTTATACTCCTTTGTCTTCAACAAGTCGTTAAAATAATTCAACAACGAGATCAAGTTGACGGGGATCTTCAACGTCAAGATGGCGACTAGAATCGAGATCAATGCTATTTGCGACGATGTGTAGTCAAAATAGATGTTTGGGTAGAATTGGAACAACTCTCCGAAGTACGTAGCCAACAACTTTACCCTGTGGTTTGACTTCTTGATCAAGTTGGCGACGTTAGAATTCAGCAGGTTGTTGATCAAAATTGACAAGTATAAGTCGATGAAGGAATCAAAAGTGGGTGAGTTCACCATCCACTCCAACGACTTCAAGATGTGCTTTTCCATCTCGATGAAGAGCTCTTTGTGGTAACTGTCCACGCAGATTTTTCTCAAGTCGTTCAAGGTAGGAATTTTGAACTTGGAGTCCAAGTTCTTACAGGAGATCCAGAGCGAAGTCAAACCCAACAATTGGTAGTGCTGTTTCTTGACGATTCTGGTGGAACAGTATCTGTCAATCAAATTGACTGTCAAAGGGAAAGTAGACTTCAGCAAGTTGAGAATGGTGATAACTTCCATCAAGAAGTCGAGAAGAAGTGGTCTCATACCCAACTTGATCTCAGGCTGCTGTTCGATCAACATCAAGGAAGGTAACGTCTTTGTCTCCACTGATAGCAAGTGGTGGAGCATTTCCATCTGGTACTCGCACACAGCGGCAGAATGGCATTGGAACTCCATCGACTGCAAGTGAAAGTTGGATGACTTGACTGACGAGTTGTACATGCGGACTTGGTGGAAGGCATCGGGCGAGTTGGAATAGATCGTCATGGTAGGAAATGAATAAATGTAATGTCTATTGAGGCTCTGTATAGTGAGGCTAATGAATGATTTCTGATTATGTTCAGAAGAATGTTCTAAGTGTCTAGACGTTCTGAAGTGAGTCGGCCATCTAAGGGAAGGCAATGAAGGATGCGGAGGTACACCAAACGAATGAGTTGAATGTCAATTGACTTTTGCAAGTGAAGGTGGTTGTCTATGGTATGTACAAAGCGTTGGGCAATGTTGGAACACCGATGCAAGATGAAAGAAAGACAGCTTTTGCGGAAAAGACAAATGTAATGGAAAGAGTGAAGAACCAACGATGAGCTGGAGAGGAATATGTATAGGAGAAACTAAAGGTGGTCGAGTCGTCGTGGTATAGATATAGTTAAATATATATACAACAGTATAAAAAGAACGACAACGAAATGAACAATGTGAACAAAATGAACAATATGAACAATATAAGTAAGAACGACAAAGAAAGGAAGAGATTGAAAGTCTTTTATCCACAAATAAAAGGACTAGGAAACACAAGATAGAACCTCGAACCAGAGTAGGAGCAAAAAACAACTGGGATTCGAAAGATATAAATATAATTCGAAGCTATGAAAAATTTAGATTTCAGAAGGATTTCAGATACATAGTATTTTTAAGAACGACACTTTCTTGCTGCAACTTTTCTATAACAACGAACTAATAATATAACCCATCCCTTCATGGGCAAATAAAAAAAAAAAGGAGTTGATTAGTTCGACTAGGGTGAAAAATTAATTTTCTTGTACGAGTGTGGAAAAAATCGCTACAGAAAATCTCTGAATTGTAAGAGAAATCCGTTGTATCAGGATTCCTAAAGTTGATCTTTAAGGTATTTTATTTTTTTTGTGGTTGATTGCTTTATAATGCACCTAGTACAGCTGCTGCACGCAATGTATAATATGGGATAATATGTATGTACGCTATAATAGTTCCCCTCCTACCGGGATATGTCGTCTGATTGATTGTTTGGTTTCTTTTTGGAAGACTATCCTGCGAGCGTGCAGGATATGTCGCATCTTTATTTTTGCTCAAACTCAACCAGTGGGGCAGGGCTTTCGGAACCATCCTTAACTACTGGCGTTAGCAGGGGGTTTGTAATTTGATTTAACTATTTTCGGTGAATATCTCAACCTGGACTATCAAGCTTTCCACTACTGTTCGGCTACAACTCCCAAAGTGGCGGTGGATCAGCTGAATGGCTACAGCCACCCTTGTGGACTCGACACACCCATCCGTTACTATGGGTCTGTGGTTTTTGGCGCCAGCACTACCCAGCTGCTTTGACGATAGGGGCGTATACCGTTCGTACTTGCAAAGCCGGCTCGACAACAGTTCCGGCTCCACTATCTACGGCTCCAATGGCTGGCCAGCCTATATCACACGCTGTTTGGCTCCGGTTCGAACCACTTTTTGGTCGAATCTCTGGCTCCTACCTGAAACACATGAGCCAATCTGTTGACACTTACGAACAACTTGTAGCGCAATTCTCAGATCGCTGTGTTGAACGAGTTTGGAACTCTACCTTTCCGAACTCTGTGCACACTTGAAATGGCTATTTTTAATTAGGAGGGTTGTCTCTCAGTTTTAGCCTTTGCCTGGCAGCACAATGGTCCCGCTATGTAACTCTGGTTATCATTCTCATTATGGCTTTGTGGTTCCAGAGCCTTGCCCCTTATGAATCCCCCTTTTCCGTCTGTTTGTCCTCTGCAGTGCATCTTCTGTTCTGGGACAAATTGATAAAGTGTTGTTTCATGTCACATGCACAGTCGACTATGGGCTACTCCATTCTGTTCAATCAAATTGCTCCACCGTAGGCCATTATTTTCTCATCGCTCGTTGCTATACGCCCATCCGTCCATACGTCTGTACAATGGGAGACGAATTGTTTCGATGGTTTCGATCGTTTCCACGGCCAATTGGCGGCGGTGCTGGCTCGCGACCACCCAGACTGCGACGCTAGCCACACTGTCAAGCTTTACGTTTGCATGTTACACCACTTCCAAGGCTAGAACTTTTCCCGTGAATGTCAATCTATCTGGCAAGTATTACCTGATCCAATGAAGAAAATATCGGGAAAAGATACTCCCAGCACAAAGCGCCAACCAGTAAATCCTACTAACAGGGCAAAAAGGAGAATTGCGAACCTGCAAAAGGAAGTGAAATTGCCACAAAACGGCGGATAACCCCATATCACAACTCCCCACCAGCCCTCTCTAATTGGGCCCTTCCCATGGACTCCAAATGGACATTCCACCACAGACAATACGGCCGCCGGGTCGAGGCAGTAACCAGAATTGTCGTCGTGCTCTCTCCAGCGCTGCGGAATACATGAGTGGTTGTCCTCGACTCCAATCGTCGAATCGGCTGGACAACGACATTTCTGATGGCACATTTTTTTGATTAACCCGTATGCAGTCGAGGTTTTTTCCATACGGAATTGCAGATGGCGAAATCAAGTTTACTCCCCTATTGTTCAGTGCAAATCTTCTGTTTTAGTTCGGTCAATGTAACTAGAGTCTAACTCGATGTAGTTATGAGTGAAACTGACTGAAACGCAGTCAGCCTCTCCATACGGCCATATTCCTCTTCTCAACAATCCGAACAACCATTCTCAGCATCGGATCAAATAAAAAAATATGTCGACCACAGAAACTATCTTATTGTGTTCAAGAGCACTCCACCGATAGAACGACACAATATGTACATATGTGATGCGGGCACGGCCGGCAATTTTCTCCCTTCCGCCTGTGGTTGGACGCTCGTAATTAGATTAACAAATTGGGCTCTCTTATCTACAATGCCAATGTTCGCTCACGCTTATAATCGACTACTCTGAACTCTGTCACTACCGCTACTTCTATGTACCGATATCAATTCTACACTAAGCAATGGCCACCTTCAACGCCATGTAGAAGCATGCGGTGCCATTATTCTGTACCTTCATGCTCGGGCGAGATCAATGCTGATAGACCCTCCAGCACATAACCACCCAAAAGTGCACATTACAAACCTAATTCCTGAGCAACAGTCGGAATATTAAATATTAGTGGGCACCGTTTCACCGCACGTAATTTCGGACACCATTGAGATCTGAGACATTCCTATGCCAAGATCACGGTACTTTAGCGGTGGCATAATCCACCCATTTAGGCTAATGGACAGCTCTTCAATTCGAGACTATTCGGCTGAGTTTTTGCTGCGAACACCTGCTGGACTAGTGCCACTCGGTACATATAAACCTTTGTCGAAAAAGCAATCGCTCCAAGCCCTTCGAATACAGGACGGAATCTTCTCTTTGGCGGATTTCTTGTTGTGTCACCAGTTGGCCCAGACAGTGATTGCAATCGTCGCCATAGTAAAGTGCAGTTACTGCCCTAGAAAATGTCGCATTTCCTCGGCAAGCAATCTCCAGGAAAAATTTTCACTGGTTACGACACCTCACTAATGCTAGCCGGGACTCGGGTTAACATAGTAACCAGGTGTTGTTGTAGACAACTTCTTTGTGGCTCTGACATCTCATCTTGTCGCATTTCCCTCTGTCAGCCCTAAGAATTCCTGGTCAGCTCATACTATCAACTCATCTCATCTCGTCTCGTCTCATACTCTTCCATAGACTCGTCTCTTTTGATTGCACAATGTCAACGTCTCCAGAGCAACCTCTTACCAAAGATGACCTTGTGGCGAGGCAGAAGAAAGAGTCAAAGGACTTGGTGGCCACCATCACTGGAATGAAGAAACAGGCCACCAAAAAGACCAGAAAGTCGGTCCTTCAGAAAATTCAAGAATTGCAAGATAATCTTGACAGAAGGCACAAAGAAGAACTTCAACTGTTTGACTCTGGATCTACTACAAATACACAACCAGATGATGATGAATTTTCACCAGAAAAGTTACTAGCCCAAATGGAAATCAAAGAAGAGGAAACACCTGTTGAATCAACAGAATCTACACAGCCTAAGTCTAAGAGGAATAGACAGAAGGAGAGACTTGAAAGAAGAAAAGCTGAAATCGAAAAAATCAGAGAGGAAGCTGCTTTAGAGGCTGCTGACACTGTTGACTACAGAAAGATTGAAATTGAGTCCATGGACCAATTGCTTGCATTGAACAACTTGAAGCTCCATGAAATAAAACCAGACGGCCACTGTTTGTTTGCTTCTATCCAAGATCAATTGCAAGTACGACACGACGAAGAAACTACTATTCAAGAACTTCGTCAATTGGCTGGTAACTACATGTTGAAAAATAGAGACGATTTCACTCCTTTTCTCTTTGATGAAAAGACATTCGAATTGAGAGATATCGAGCCTTACGTTGAGGAGTTGGTGTCCACTGCCATGTGGGGTTCGGATATGGAGATCTTAGCCCTTTCGAAGTACTTTGATTGTCCAATCAGTATCTATATGGCTGGTGCATCCACACACAAGATTAATGAGGATGGGCACAATAGCGAATTGAAGTTGGGATTCTACAAGCACTCCTTTGGTTTGGGAGAGCACTATAATTCGCTAAGGGATATATAGAGATTTTCATAAATTTTGGTTACAGTGTATATAGCATAGAACGACTCTGAGATCAAAAATGTCTCCCGAAATCGGTGGAATTAGACGGAAATGAGGGAGACATTTTCGATTTTGCAGGTTAGATATAACAAGATGTAATACCTCTGGAGAATTTGTGGTCACGTGAAAACCTTTAAATTATTTTCTACGTTCTGCAGCCATTCCCCAGAGTTTAATCGGCAAGAGAACGCACTAAATATAACTATATGCACCTAGATCTCGTATAATATTACCGTTGCCATGGTTACCCATTGAGCGGGATAACCTAAAAATAGTTCAGCATAATTTCCTAATTGGGACAAATTTGAACGGTAGAAGACATATTTCCTCCCTTATATGAAAGAAGATAGCCGTCGTATTGTCAAAGTCGATTCAAAGTTTGAATCGTATACATTTACTGTTGGCAACGAGTTGTGTCTGTTCGGTCTCGAAATCAACTGTTGGCAAGAATTTTTAGAAACCGGCTAATTTCCCCATTTTTTGTTGCTGGTCGATACCTAGCCAACTACGAAAATCAGGTCATTATCATACTCTTGGGTGTTTCAAATTACTAAAGCTTAGTGCTGGGCTAAAATATTTCAATCTTCCTTAAACGAAGTAACGATAAGCTTTGTTAATGAGAAAAACTCCTTATATGCTCTTCTGGTTTGCATTCATAATCTTGGAGCCTCGTATGGAGCGGGCTTGTTCATCCACGGCACTCCATTATTGAATCAAGGTCGATCCTGATGTGATGTGGTTGGTGAAAATTTTTGGACGGACTTCCCCGCCTAGATCCTTTTTCTAATGCACGTAGACGATCAACAATGGAAATGCAGGATTTGACTATCTAGTCAAGAAGACACCTTCCCTGTCAAAGTACTCATAGAAAGCGTCTGTCCTATATTGCCCCCACAAGCTAGATTGCCAGACTTCGGAAACTCCTATTTATTTTTCTTTTTCGTAAGTTTCCTGAGCATGAAGTCTGACGTCAGAGTTTTAAATCCGATTGGCTGAAGGTTCAAAAGAGTAGACAAAGAAATTTGATAATCTTAGGCAATATGTATGCCATTAACGGCTACAATTCCAGCAAGTGACCAAATTTGGAGTAAAGTGAACAATAGAAGAACTCATAAATAGACGGAGTGATGAAAACAATAATCGTCAGACCTAATGTGTCCTGATGCAATAGACAGTTACTCTTCTCAATAATAACCATTACAGGGGGCTGGCCGCGCTTGGAAAATGGCAGATTGTAGATAGCTAAATTAGACTCAAGAAAACCTTCACTGGCAGTCACACATTCCTTTTTGTCGAGTAATACCTTGTTGTCACTATAAGTTCTGTACATACTCATTAAGAAAGGGGAGACATTTCTTATTCACCACATGGAAGGGATTGAAGATATTTTCTGAATCCCGGTTAGCCAGTATTCGCCAGCCCGTGTTTTTCTATTAACTGCTCAAGTTGTGGCAGTCTGCTACACAATACTCGTGAAAAAGTCGTTCAGGCGAGAACAAAAATTTTCATCTGCTATACCCTCAATTTAGCGAAGCGGTGGAACGGATGAATAATAATTCTTCAGAGGAAATTCGATAATAACTACGGACACACAAGAGTGCAAAATACGCCCAAGTTGTGCCGGGCGTGGAGCATCACTGTCGTGAGGTATGAAATTATAAGTAATGGCTGGTAACGACGCAAACCGTACTGAACAAAGAGGGAGACTTCGTTATAGTGGAATTTCAATCTCCACTCCTGTCCACCTAACTTTCGGGATGCATATTCGGTTAATGAAGGTCCAGATCAAATAGATGGTTTGAGCCAAAAAATAAGTCTTTCACCTATTACGACGCTGCCTCTAGAAGAATGCCAAATGTGTACTGTGACATAGTTTGATTCGATTCTTCATTGGGTGCACTTGCAACTCGAGAGACTAGACTCAAGCGAGTGGACTCTTCACCTCAAACCTTGCTTGTTCACTGTGACATTTTGATAGTAGATAATCTTTGTAATTTCTTGTCGAAGTCCGTGCAGTCTGTGTTGAACGAAACAAAAGCGACCTGTGTAATGCAAAGAGCTACAAACCTATACTCAAGAATACGAAGACGTATGTCTGGCATTGTTCAGCAGGGAGAGTATATTGTTGCGATTCTTGCCGTCAATCTTGCCGCTAAATGCAGACAATCTCTATTCTAATTATCAATTACAAGCAACAACACCTACTGAGAGCATGGTTCAGAGGTTTACTAAGGTACATTGTTCCTTAGTCATGGTATGCATGCCAAAATATGGATAGATTTAGACATTGTAGGATAGGGTAGACATATGTACAGAAGTAGAAAATTTACTTTGCTGCTTACGGAAGGAGTAGACATCGGAATTTCTTTTACTGTAGACTAGAGGCGTCTTTATTATGTGTAAGGTACACCATTCCACTCATCGTATTCTACACTATGTGAAGAATGTCTGGGATTCACCACCCTAAATCCTGAAACTTTAATGATGAAACAATGTGTCCCGAACAGTTTCTTTAGCCAACTTTAATGTCACAAGCAGTTTGACACTCTTGTACCGGACAGCGACAGTTCACTTCCTACTTTGAGTTAAATCTCAGTGAATCGCAAATATCCCTTATTGTGGAGATACCCCGATTTTCACATCTACTAAGGCTCACTCACGCATATCTGTGCAATTGAGCCACTATTCGCGCAAATGATAAGCTATTACGGGAGCATTCTGGTTAGGTCACAGGTCGCTGGGCCCCTATGTTATATATGGGACTAAATTGGTTATTATTCGTTGTGGTACAGCATTGAAATGTCGATCTTCGTAGCAGTGGCCCGATGCCGTGAAATAGAGCCAAAAAAGAGGCTAAGTTGGAAAAGTTGTCAAAGGATTTGACGCTAAAATAGCCCATTGCCCCTTATGTTAGTCACCTTATGTTGACTAACATTTTTAAGCTCTCTTCCACAATTCGAACAGCCCATTCTCCACAATGGTTTCCATCCAATCCTATTCCTCGGACCAGTTTAATTCACCTTTAGACTGCACAGCCATCAACGATAATACATGGACTACATTGTCCATTTCTACCACTCTTTGTTATCTGAAAGATAGGAAATATATCCTGCACATATTTGTCAACGTTCCTGTTATGCGGGGGGTATTCCCAATGCAGACAAATTGAATTTTAAGTTCTTCAATTTTTCACGATTATCAACTCAACGTAAATAATTCCATAATTGGAGAACAAGATTTCCCTATTGAATCATAGGCTGCACCCCCTGTTTATTCTGGGTACAGCGCGTCTCCAAGTTCCATCCGATTCCGAAGGTTTAACGATGTGAGATAGTCAACGTAAGATTTACTCTAGAATTGGATATCCTTCTGAACACATGAAACTGAACCAGCTCAGTGTACTATTCTAAATTATACAAATCACTATTTTCCATTGACAGAGTCAATTATGTCAAGAGTATCTCCTATCCCTTCCAGGATATTTTGAATTAATTTTTTGCAATCTCGCTTAGTGACATTTCTAACAGTGAATGTACTGTATTACGGGCTGGGCCGTTAATCAATTCAATTAATGCAAATAATATGATAGAGATGTCGCGTAGGTGAGATGACGTAGAAATAGGTGTGTAGGAGTGGAATGTAGACAAATTATTGTGAAAGCTTGTAATAAAAGTCAATTTCTTTGGTGGCTGTTAGCCGATTATGGCCAATATAGGAATACTAATGACAATTTTAACCACATGAAAACATCCGGGTTTCAATATGTAGGTACTATTTTCTCGTAAGTTGGAAATGCTCGTATTGTTGTTTCAGATTTCATTTCTAGCTAAAGCTTGGGCAGCTGAAGATAATAAACTAGATAATCTTAAGTATCAGGCAAGATAATCTTAAGTATCAGGCTAGATAACAAAATTGTATGAATATCACGTTGCATCGGTCATGTGCGCATCTAGCCTGATTTTTTTCTTTGACCTATACAGATTTCTTTTATCAAAAATGGTCAATCTTTTCTTGCAAAAAGGTTCCATTAGTCTAAATCCTTGAGTTCTATACGGAAAAAGGCTTGCACCAACTATCGGAAAATCGATAACCTTTACAAGTTTCAAGTTTCAAAATGGGCTGGTTTTGGGCTGAAAAAAAGACTTCTACCTCCATCGAATCTTCGATGCACAACTTTCCACAACTGAATCTTGATGCAAAATGCCCAATAGACCATTCTAAATTCGCACAAAAACAAGATGAACAGCAACTGGGCTGTCCAGTTGACTATGGTTCTTTTAAGAGGACTCCAGTGGCCGAATGCCCTGTTAAGGGGGATGATGAAGTTCTCAATCCTTTGAACAATATGCCTATGGCCATTTCATCTGAAAGACTTCCAGGCCAAAAAGTGAACCTTTCGACCGAAAGAACGGTTTCTACTATTCCAAGGGGCCAATCTGATGATCAGGGTTTATGGGAGTATCCATCTCCGCAACAAATGTTGAACGCTATGGTCAGAAAGGGCAAGGCTAAGGATATCCCGGAAGACGCAGTGGAGTCCATGGTAGACGTTCACAACTTCTTAAACGAAGGAGCATGGCAACAGATTTTAGAATGGGAAGATCAATACACTAAAGAAACAAAAATTGAACCTCGCTTGAAAAAATTTACTGGTAAACCAAACGATTTGTCTCCCAGAGCTCAAATGTACTTGTGGTTAGGTAAGTTGTTTCCAGACACTTTCAACACTCAACCTCCTTTTGACAGACATGATTGGACAGTGTTGAGATCGTTGGGCTTGAACAACGGATTCAAGGAAGTCAGGTACGTCATCGACTACTACTCTGCTCCGGACGATGAGGAAACAGGCATGCCTGCTTTCATGTTGGACACCAGACCTGCTTTAGATAGTCCAACTAGTGTCAAGGACAGGTTCGTCCACTGGTCGTACCCCTTGTACAAGAGGGCCATGGGCGAATTTGACGATAAGTGAGCCTTCACTTGCATTACATTTTTAGGACGTTGTCATAACATTACGGTAAACATTATTCATTGTATTTAGTCTTCATTTCTCTGTATACCTGCTGATATTTGTCAAATATATGAAACATTCATTGTTGAACTCTTTCCCTGCTGACCATTTCCTGTTCACTTCCTGATTGTTAGATTCCTACGCTGTTCGAATCTGTTAAGGATATTTTTTCAATATGTAAATACTATGTATAATCGTTAATGTCTATGTACATTTCGCAGATTTAGTTCTGCTTCTTTTGTTTGGTGAGTATGTTGGCGAGTTCAGGACCAAATTTGTATTCTCCTGTCAACTTGCCCAACATCTTAGGCAACTCGCTACCAAAGTCTCTGAGAGGTTTCTGAGACAAATCATCGATTAGGTGTTGTACTGTTTCCTTGTTTCCTCTCCTGATGAAGTGTTGGAACAAGAAGTAGTATGTGAAGTAGTTTGGTGAAGAATTGGCGTCCTTCTTCAAGTTTTCATAGTATTGTAAGGCAAGCTCTTCACGTTTGCTCAACAATGAGTTGATCATCGTGTTCCAGATTCTGGTGTCATTTCTGATCTTCTTGATGTAGACGTCGAACAACGTCTCTGCCGCATTAACAGAGCCTTGGTCCAACTCTCCTCTTAACATGGCAGTGTACAAGTGAGGAGAAGTAGGATACCTCTTCGAAGCCTTTTCGAAGATGGAACGAGCAGCTTCTACATTCGCTCCATTCTTCATCAAACCGTCAATCAATGCAGTGTAGGTGAAGTCGTTCAATGGGATAGATTTGGAAGTGGCAATATTGTTGAGAACCTTGTCAACGTCAGCTACTAACCCTTTTTCGCGATGCATCTTAAAATAGATGTCAATAACCGAAGTGTAAGTTCCAACTTCTTCTGGAATATTGTGTTTTTTCATGAACTCAAGAATGCCTTCCACTGCAGCATAGTTGTTGATCTTAGCATAGTAACCGAGGAAAGTGTTCATTACAGAGGTAGAAGGAACGTAACCACCAACAGTGACATAGTCTTTCAACTTGTCTTCAGCTTCGCTAATTTTCTTATTCAACACAAGCCCGATCAAGATATTGTTTTTTGTTGGAGCAATCACAGGAAGCTTGCCTTCGCCTTCTATTCCGAATCTCTGCAAGTATTCGTCTACTTTATCGAACCTATTCAAATTGGCAAAACTGCCAATGATGATAGAAAGGGTCTTAGCCGTGATGTCTGTTCCGTTGCTCAAAATGGTCTCGATGGTCAGTTCGATATTATTAACAAGTTTACTTCTTTGAGCAGAAGTAATCTTAGAGATATAAGCTGGAGTACCCATTGTTCTCAACACTACATCCCAGGCACGAATGGAAGGTTTCTCGATCCCGTGCAGAAGCAAGCTTTGAAAAATAGCAAAAACTGAATCGGGTCTATCGGCTTCGTAGTATCCATCCATTAGTCTTATTAACGTATCTTCATTGATTGGGGTATTGTTCCTGGCAGCAGCTTCCTGGATATCTTTTTGAACTATATTCAAAGCCACTGGGTTCTTCTTTTCGCCAGCATCTCTAATTCTCTTATAGACTACGGGCCCATTTGGATCAAGCGACTCAGCAGACAAGTCTTGGACGTTCTTTTGGAAACTCTGGAACTCCTTTTTGAAAAGGTCGAATATACGCAAGTCCTTGAGCGAGTTTCTGATCAAAGCTGGATTAGGCAACTCCTGATTCAAGAGTTTAGAAGCGTCTTCGAAAGAGAACTTGACTCCCTGAAGATTGCAGGTCTGATTGTATGCGAAATAGACGAGGTTGGGAAGGTAGTAAGGACGGTATTCGATTTCTCCAGCCTTGGACGAAGCCATTCCGGTGACATTATTGGATTTTTCAAATTCCAAAAACAGGAGCCAGAGCTTAAGAACGTTCTGATAGATCACAGCTTTGTCCTCCCCGCTATTAAAGTACTTGGAAGCTACTACAGTATAATGGTACTTGTGGCTCACTCCATACTTGGTGAAGATTTCCAATACGTCTTCTACAGACTTGGATCCGAGAGAGGAGGTCGGATCCAAAGCTTTGAACAATAATTCGGTCACGATTGGCTGGAAACGGAAGTAGATTGAATTGTCGGTGATGTTTTCGGCCAATTGAATTTCTCTCAAGTATGATAATCCTTCTTCCAAGATTTCTATGGCTTCTGTAAGATCAGAGTTGGACGATTTGACTAAATCATGGATCTGATTGCTAATGTCTCTGAGTTTGGCATTACGGTGAGGGGCCTTCTTGTTGAGGTTTCCACTTTTGGTTCGAGGTTCTTGGACTTTTTCTGAAACTATCTTGTCATTTTTCACTACTGGGGTATTTGTTGCTTTCAATGTGTCTGATACTGTGGATTGAAAACGGCTCAAAACTACCCCCTGTCTTGTGGCCCTCACGAGATTGGTCCTGGCCAAGTTCCTGACCACGGTCTGTCTCAAGGGGATCATGATGTCGCTATGAAGACGGTTATGGTGCAGTGTTAACTATGGACTCTTAACTATGACGACTGAAAAATGTGAAAATTGAAAAACTTTTTTTGGTCAACTTATATGCAATCTCACTAAACCAGCACAAGATGATAGTATGGCCTCGATAGTAGAGGAAAAGAACAGTGAAACAGTGGAATACAAGAACTGACCCATCAGAAGTTATTCTGGAGGTTCTAGTTGCTCATTTGTTATTACCTTCCAAATTTTAGTTAAAGAAATGGCTGCAAGTGGCGGATTAGGTGGACGCTGTCTTGATTCTTTATAGTTGCAAAATTGTCTACCATTTTGAACAATATTTAAGAATATTACAGATGGCATTAGCAGTTAGAATCACGAACTAGAGTTAACTGAATTATACTTATATGCTTGTTTCAGACTGTATATCTCATATATCATGTTATAGTAGTTTATAGGCTATTTTTTTGAGAAAATAGTAAACTAAAAACTAGGAAATCAGAATATCCAGAAACTTATAATTTTCAATTTCAGTGAATGAAAAAGATGTGAGAAATACTTGAAGGTAATGATGTAATCAGAAAAAGAACATTTGTGTTTATCAGTTGCATTTATGTGTTTTCTCTTACATACTACAGAATAGGTTGTCACAAAAATGCTTTTGGTTGGTACTTGGGCCTCAGTGATAAATGTTTCCAGTATTATTGACCAATACATATTGGATATCCAAGGTATCCTTTCTATGTCTAAATACTACTAAATCCACTGATTCTTTAATCAAAATATACAGTTTTTGTTTTACGAAATGGCATGTATTACGATCAAAGTGACTAAATAGTAAATCATCCTCCAATCCATACCGAAAAAAAGTTTGTGTCACGTGACTTAACGACTGTATAGATAATCATTGATATTTTGAATTCAAGAAACAGGTTTTGTGGTCTAGTTGGTTATGGCATCTGCTTAACACGCAGAACGTCCCCAGTTCGATCCTGGGCAAAATCATGTTTTCTTTTTGCAAATGCTACTTCAGCTAGCTAATTACAAGTAGTACAGACGGACAATTTGAGACCAAGCGTGAAGCTCTTTTTTTGATTGTAATTTTCGTTTCAGAAAATTGCGATGTATGTAGGTTGCAACTGGAAAATATCATTGAGCTATTTGTGCCGCAAAAGGTAACTAAAAGATCCAAAAAAGAGAAGCGTTGCTCTAGAAGCATAGAAGAGCAATTAGAGAAATTTTGCTAGCACTAACCGAGTTCTGTCTAGTTGTTCCATAATTATCAATTTTCTACTAACAAGATTTAGGAATTTTCCTTTTGGTAGCGCCGCAACTTATTTGAAGTGGTTCTTAATTTGTCTACAGATAATTATTGATCATTCTACTATTCTTCGCTTCAGAAACTATGAATGATCCTAACTCCAAGTATGCGTGTCAGAATGGTACACTGAATGAATCTTCTGTGAAACCACCCCTTCAATTCTTCAATCCCCATGAATTTATGGTTGCTAATGAGTATCCCATATTGCCCAAGGAAAACGAAGCCAAATTGGTAATTAACCATTTCCCCAATATCTACGTACCTCGTGATTCACTAATACATACTACCACGAGAATTATAAGGATACCGAGGATATATAGTAGCATAAAAGATTCCGATTTTATTCCTCAATTCCTGCCATATGTTCCTGGGTCTGAGCCAGCAGCCATATCCAATGAAGCGATCACTGTTTATGAGACGAAAGGAAAGTATGACGATGCAGAATTTGGATACGCATCGTTAACTCCATTGGTGCCTGGGTTGATGACTGAAACTGAATTTGAAACTATTGTAAAGACGATTAACCAACATTTATACGATTCTTACAATCCTTATAATGGGTACATATTCATAGAAAATGTGCTTGAGTTTCTCACTGGGGGTTTTTATTCGAAAGTGATTAACAAGTATTTGTTCACAGGGTATTCGAAGAGACAACTTCAAAAAATGGGAGCCTACATAGAACATTTGAACACAGAAGTGTTCAAGGGACGAGAGGATTTAAAGATTATACATCCGAGATTATCGGGATTTCTAAGTGTATGTTAAAGAGAACTTCATTAATATGGGACTTTAATACTAACAAACCAGCTTGATATTCAGATACCTGTACCTGGAAGTGGAAGTGATAGTGGACATACAGTTACCAATTCAGAGTAAAATTAATTTATAATGAGGAGCTGGCTTCTTTGAATTATTATCAATTAGATTCGAAAGTAATGTAGCTATAGTCATAATTAATATTTAGTAAACATAGCTACTCCAGTTGTTTTTTGTTAGGGGGTAAGTCAGTTATAGCCACCTAACACATGCAGGAGCTCATCTTGAATTGTATTATAATCAAGTTGACCCATAGAAATCCAGTAGAATTACACTATCTTCATGTTCAGATACAGGCCAAGAACGATGAATGGAGTGTTTGCTGTCTACAAGCCTTCTGGAATGTCGTCTGCTAAGTTTATCAGCGACATTCAAGAAGTTTTTACGAAATCGGGAGTTTTTGAAGAAGATTTGAGTAAGGCGAAGAACAAAGCATTTGCTGATTTGAGTACTAATGCCAGATGGTCCAAACAGAAAATTCAGAATAGGGTGCGGAACTTAAAGGTAAAAATCGGCCATGGCGGAACATTGGATCCACTTGCCAGTGGAGTATTGGTTGTTGGAGTGGGTTTGGGTACGAAGAAGTTACAGTACTACTTAAGTGAATGTAATAAGACGTATGAAACGAAAGCATTGTTAGGAATATCGACAACTACGGGTGATTCTGAAGGTGAAATCATAACAAAAAACCCCGTTGACCACATAACTAAGCAGATGGTTTTAGAAACTGCTCCAAAATTTGTAGGACATGTCAAACAAACTCCACCTATCTTTTCAGCATTGAAAGTAGATGGAAAGCCATTGTACGAATATGCCAGAGAAGGCATTCCTCTACCAAAGGCCATCAAAACTAGAGATATAGAGATTTTCAATATCCAAGTGCACGAGGAAAACTCTTTAAGCACTGAGCACGAGTTTGAAAAGTTAAAAAGTGAACTTGATCCTGATGGAAACCCCAAAGAAAACGGTTTGGCAAATAATCCAACTCTTAACGATTCTCCATTGTATTTTTCTGATGAGTTTATGGAAAGAGCCGAAAAAGAAAACTTGACTAAGACTGTAGAAAAGTCCTTAGTTTTTGGTGAAGGTGAAGATTTGCCTGAGAAGTTGCCATTGATCCATTTTACTTCTGACGTTTCCTCTGGTACATATATCAGAAGTTTGATCAGTGATTATGGAAGAGCTTTGAGATCCTCAGCCTACATGGTCGAGTTGATCAGAGTCAGACAGTCGGAATGGTCATTGGAGAAGAATGTGTTCAAGTTTGAGGACTTTACCGAGAATGACGAAAGAATCTGGGGACCTGTTTTGAAGCGTGTATTGGACAATGGTGGTGAAGTCAATGTGGCAGAGACGTTTGCTGAAGTCAGAGAAAAAGTTCTTCCTATAATCGAAAAGGAGTATGAGTTACTTTCTGAGAATGAAAACAAGAGTGAAGAACCAGAGAACGGTGCCACTGAGCTTCCTAAAAAGAGAAGCATAGACGAGTTAGAAAAGTAGAAGATTGATGTACATAGAAATCATGGTTAACCAATAGAAAACAATAATTTGCCAATAGAATACACAGGTAAACATTTTTTAAGTGAATAATTGCCATCATACCAAAATCTAATATGTTGATTCTCCTTAATTCTTAATTTAATGAATTTATTATAGGTGTAGATAGATTTTCTTACATTCATAGTAAAGCATGTAGTCGAAAATTATTGACTCGGTTGGTGAGCATAAGTGAAAAATCCTGGATTCGTGAATTTGCAATCTGATACTTTTCCACAATTTTCAACAAAAGTTCATCACACAATGATCCGATCTTTGGGTATAAGGACCCTCTCGTCCTCTAGCAAATGTCTAGCAGAGATGTATACCAGAACGACCTTGAGACCCGTGACGTACAAGTTAAAAGTGCCTGAAACATTCCAGCCTCAGAGTGTTCTTGTACTTTCTACACCATCGAATCTTCCACTGGTGATTGACGAGGCCATTTCCATACATCAGCAGAGAGGACTTCAGGTTGTAGTAGCTGGTGTTGACAGTGTAGTGCCCAATTCATGTAGAAATGGGGTTTCTGAGATGTGGTTAAGTGAACATCTAGAAATCAAAAGTTCTGTCTTGTTAGATTCTCGCGATGACTTGAACGACAAACCCCGGGAAAGCGATGGTATCAGAATTGTTGTAGCCAGAAAGAATTGGAAGAACATGGATTCGAACTTGCTGTTGCAATTGAGTAAAAGTGCCAAAGTAGAGTTGAAACTAGCCAATTCTGCTTTTTTCACAGACAACTTGGTGACTTTGTTCTATTTCCAGTCCAGTAGTCTACCAGAACAAAATGAAAACTCAGGCCAGACTTTATGTGAGCTTTCGCTCCAACTTCCACAGGGGACCGTGCCAGAGACACCGGTGTTGAAGTATGAAGACAAATGGACTGCTCTCTACGAGTCACCGACAGAGCCGTTGGTGATCACTAACTGCGTAGGAAACCTAGTGAAACAGATCAACAACCAACTGGCTTCTGGTTACTTGGAGAATAACAAGAAGCTCATGAGTTTGGGCTCGAAAGATACCGAGGTTTACGTAAAACTATACAAAAAGAACGATCCCGACACTGCCTTGAGGTACAAGGTCGTAGCTGGGGGAGGTGGCTGGGGAGCCAAAGCTAGCATCATTGCCCTTTCCACTGACGCCAAATTGGAGAAAGGGGACAGTATTGAGTTCTTTATGCTTACACCAAATGATAGATTCACTATACTGGATTCAGAAGTGTCTAAAGAGGAGTTGGTAGGAAAACTTGTTTTTGAATCTACCTATGAAGAACAGAGCTTTAGCTCTGATTCTGCTGGCCAAACAGAAACACTCGAAGATGTTTTTGGTTCGGGCTCTGAAGGCGAGTTCAAGTTCAATGGCATCAAACACAACTCTGCTGGAGAGCGGTTGTTCATTGATATAGAGAAGCAGCCATAGGACAACTTTCCTAGTTTTTCAATAGTACAATTAACCAATTTACATACATATATACCTTGTACATACTTATCGTATATGAAGCAATGCCGTATTCTAGTATTCTCTATTCTACATAATTCCGCATCCTACAGTATTCTACATCGATTATGCTAGTGAATTGCTCATAATGCATCGTACTACATCCATTCTGCATCCTGACTAAGTGTATATAAGTCTGCGAAATATGGAGAATCTACAATTTTCACTTGCCAATCCTATTCTATGTTCGACTACACGCTGTACTATGATTAGATATATAAAGGGAGACTTGCTAGGACATCTTCCAGCAAGCAAATCTTCTGTTTCCGTCTTTGCTCATGCTTGCAATTGCCAGGGAGTCTGGGGCGGAGGAATCGCTGCTGTTCTCAGAGTGAAATTTCCATCTACCTATCCATTGTATTCTGGCCATTGCCAGGAAAAAGGGTGTGATCCACACAGACTCTTGGGTACTTCTGTCGTGGTGCCTTCACAAGCTCTGGATCCTGGGAATAGTGCTGGATATGCTCCTAAATACATCGCCTGTTTGTTCACCAGCGACTTTGCCCAATCCCAAACAGAGATCGTAGCCTACACAGATTCTGCCATCGGAGCACTAGTAGAGCAATTGAAAGAATTACAGGAAACTACTGCAATTGAGACTGGAGAGAGCGGGAAGATCGTTGTGAATATGCCTAAGATCAATGCCGGCATCTTTGCTGTTCCATGGGAGAAGACAGAGGCGGTGTTGAAGAAATACGATATAGAGTTTAATGTATATGTTATATAACGAGGTAACTGAAGACGAGAGACGAAAGCTGAGAAAGACTGAACAACAACTCTAAGAAATGTATCTATTTATGATATGAAGACTAACGAATTGATGAACGATAACTAATATTTCACATGTATTACCAAATACAATTGTCAAAAGAAGTATATGAATAGCTAATAATATCTACTGGGCCCCCCCCAAAGCTCTCGCTATCTCTCGCTATATTCCTTTCTCTAACTCTCCCTATTTCTGCAACATCTCTCCCTAGATCACTCCTTTTTTTCGCACTGCGCCCGCGCCACCCGTGCAATGTCGCACGACATTATGTTAACAACAAGCCGATTTCGATTTCACCGATTAATCTTTGTTTCATTTGCTCTTTTCCTCTCCTTTCTTCTTCTCTACACATCTTTCTGTCCATTACGTCCTTTTAGATCATTCCAGCATGGACGAGACTTTGATCGCCACAATCAACAAGTTGCAGGATGCGCTTGCTCCGTTGGGCGGCGGCTCTTCCTCTCCCGTAGATCTTCCCCAGATCACCGTACTAGGCTCCCAGTCATCAGGAAAGTCGTCAGTGTTGGAAAACATCGTGGGCCGTGACTTTTTGCCCAGAGGTACTGGTATCGTGACCCGTCGTCCTTTAGTTTTGCAGCTCATCAACAAAAGATCCTCGGTTAAACCCCAATCCGACTTGTTGGACATCAACACCACCGGTGAAAACGGCAAAGTTTCCGAAAACAACGCTGATGAATGGGGTGAGTTTCTCCATTTGCCCAATAAGAAGTTCTACAACTTTGAGGAAATCAGACGTGAAATTGTTAGAGAAACAGACGCCAAAACCGGCAAGAATTTGGGCATTTCTCCAGTGCCCATCAACTTGCGAATCTACTCGCCTCACGTATTAACCTTGACATTGGTGGATTTGCCTGGGTTGACCAAAGTTCCCGTGGGAGACCAGCCTAAAGACATTGAGAAGCAGATTAGAGACATGGTGATGAAGTTTATCTCTAAGCCAAACGCCATAATCTTGTCTGTCAATGCCTCCAATACTGATTTGGCAAACTCAGACGGTTTGAAGTTGGCACGTGAAGTAGACCCAGAAGGGTCCAGAACAATCGGGGTGTTGACCAAGGTCGACTTGATGGACGACGGAACCGATGTGATTGATATCCTTGCTGGGCGTGTTATTCCGTTGAGATTCGGCTATGTCCCTGTCATAAATAGGGGTCAGAAAGATATCGAATCCAACAAGACGATTAGAGACGCCTTGAACGACGAGAGAAACTTCTTTGATAACCATCCTTCTTACAAGGCCAAGGCTCACTACTGTGGTACGCCTTACTTGGCCAAGAAGTTGAATGGAATCTTGTTGCACCACATCAAGGGAACGTTGCCCGACATCAAGATGAGAATCGAACACTCCTTGAAGAAGTACCAGAGTGAATTGAGCATGTTGGGCCCTGAAATGGCGGAATCCCCAGCTTCTATTGCCTTGAACATGATTACAAACTTCAGCAAGGACTATAATGGCATTTTGAGTGGTGAAGCGAAGGAATTGAGTTCTCAAGAATTAAGTGGTGGGGCTCGTATTTCGTTCGTATTCCACGAAATCTTCAAGAATGGGATCAACTCGTTAGATCCCTTCGACCAGATCAAGGACGGCGACATCAGAACTATTATGCACAACACGTCCGGTTCAGCTCCGTCTTTGTTTGTAGGAACACAGGCATTCGAAGTATTGGTAAAGCAACAAATTCACAGAATGGAAGAACCCTCAGTTCGTTGTATTAACTTGATCTTTGATGAGTTGGTTAGAATATTGGCTCAAATCATCTCCCAACAGCAGTACTCTCGTTACCCCGGCTTGAAGGAACAATTGTCGCAGTACTTTATTCAGTTCTTAAGAGAAGAATTGATTCCAACGACGAAGTTTGTCACCGATATTATTCAATCGGAAGAAACATACGTTAATACTGCCCATCCTGACTTGTTGAAGGGTTCGCAGGCCATGGCTATCGTAGAGGACAAGTTCCATCCAAAGCCACAAGTTGCTGTAGACCCCAAGACCGGTAAGCCATTGCCTCCTAGCCAGCAAAATCAACATCCTCCACAATCAACATCTCCTGGTCCTAAAGAAGACGCTAATGGCTTCTTTGGTGGATTCTTTTCTTCGAAAAATAAGAAGAGATTGCAATCCATGGAAGCACCTCCTCCGGTGTTGAGAGCAACTGGTACTATGACTGAAAGAGAAACTATGGAAACAGAAGTCATCAAGTTATTGATCAGTTCCTACTACAACATCGTTAAGAGAACCGTAGCTGATGTCGTTCCTAAAGCTATCATGTTGAAGTTGATTGTCAGATCGAAGGAGGAGATCCAGAAAGAATTGTTGGAGAAGTTGTACAATTCTCCAGACTTGGCCGACTTGGTCAAGGAAAACGAGTTGACGGTACAGAAGAGGAAGGAGTGTGTTAGAATGGTTGAAGTGTTGAGAAATGCTAGCGAGATTGTGTCTAGCGTCTGAGCACCGCAGCTATAGTTCGTTGTATTTGTTCGTATATTAGGCTTTGCCATTAATTCGTTTCTTGTTTCTATATATGTGATATAAATAATACAGCTAATGATACAGAAAACGATGTATTCATATCTATAGTTTTTGGATATGATGGACAAATACATTTGTATGAGGATTATATTGACTTGGTACTTATAATTGTTGAAGAGAAGTTGCAACTAATAATTGTAATACTAACCCAAAATGCTTGAACCAAGAGGTTGAATGCTTAATGCAAACAAATCATTAATCAAGATTTATTTCCCTACATTTACATCTTTTAAGTACTTGAACCGTTTATGTAGTACTTATAAATTTAATTCCAATCGATATTGGCTATTAATATGACACAATATCAGTCCACTGCATATAAACAATATGTACTTCGATAACAATTCATCATTGTGCGACTCAATGTTATCACGTGCTACAAACGAGTCACAGGACAATAAGCCGTGATTGGACGCGACATTGTCGGCATTTAAACATTTTCAAATCCCCGACGACATCGCAGCAAAAAAAATTTTATGTCTCCTCAGAAGTGCACAAAGAAAAAAATACTCGATCTCCGTACAGTCATCATACAGAAGTGAAAAATTCCAAAATTTCCCCATTCCATATAAGACATTCTCTTTTTCTTCTTTTTCTTCTCTACAGACTACGACCGCCGCTTTTCAATAGCAAATTCTGACGCGCAGCTCTACTCTACTTACAGTTTGCCTGTTCCCCGATCTTTCATTGTATCCCTGTCTGTCAATTGTTCAAAAACATAAAAATTTTCAGACACTGTTACAATTTTTATTCATACTAATTAATTTTTCAAAACACTTTGATCTACTCTTAGTTAGTACTACCGCTTCCAGTTACTGATCCCACTAGCTAACAGGCGCTTTATCTGTCCACACTCGCACACTTCATTTTATGCCGAAGAAAGAGTCCCGACATCAAACCCTATACATCAATCGTCTCATTGAACCTGGATAACATCGCTAACTTTCGTTATCCTATTCATTTTCATAACCTGGTTTCAGTCAGATAGTTCTCGTTAGGTTATATCTAGCAGACTCTTTGATTCAAATCAGTTCCTAGCTCGCAGCTTACCATCCTTCTCGACACAGTATCCACCATTTCCTCGGTATCCGTTTGCTGACATCCCCAAGAGCGAATTCATTCTGAACCTCTTGTTTCACATCCTCACATTGCACTAGGTCGCTTTGCACTTCCTCCAGTCCATCCTCTCGTGACATAACTCACTTCCCTTTAATTAGTATACTTTGAAACGTTTCTTGCTACTTCTCTCTTCGTTTCAAGCCATATATTAATTAGAAAGACCACCCTTATCATAAGAGTAAGTTCCAATCCACCTCAAAAGAAAAAGCAACTGTTTAACCTGTTGCGTCTATTTAAACTATTCATAAAAAAAGTATATTCTCCAAAAGAGTTTACTGTTAGTTTACTCTCAATTTACTTCTCTGTACTTTCATTGAAGTTCTTTTAAAACTATCTACATATTCACGTTCCGTTTCGAGCACGTCACTAAGCTGAGTTATGGTTGCCCCTGCCTACCACCAAGATTCCTATGTTGATCATCAGCTCTCTGCTAATTTAGATTCAACTTACGCCTTTGAGGGCCCTGAAAAGTTGTTGGAGATCTGGTTCTGGCCATCAGAAGATCACTTGCCAAAAGGCTACTCCAGTGAAGGTTTAAGGTGTATTCCATTGTCCAAATGGGTTGAGATCTTAGATCTTGTCAGTTGCAAGATTTTGTCAATGAAGTCATCGGAGTTCATGGACGCTTACTTGTTGAGTGAAAGTTCGTTGTTCGTTTTCCCACACAAGGTTATCTTGAAGACTTGTGGTACTACTACTACACTCAGCTGTCTTGAAGAATTGTTCCAGGTTGTCAACAAGGAGTACTTTGGAAAACTTCATACTTTGTCAAGTCACAACATTTACAAGATCTTCTACTCTAGAAGATCTTTCATGTTTCCAGACAAGCAGATCCACGTTCACCAGGACTGGAAAAATGAAGTCAGCTTGTTGAACAAACACTTCGACAACGGTAAGTCGTATGTTGTAGGTGATTTCACTAGCAGTGATCATTGGTATTTGTATGTTGGAGGAGAACTAGACGAAGAGCAACTAGCTTCTGAAACTCCTCACGATCAAACCTTTGAAATTTTGATGACGGAATTGAATCCTGATAGCGCTGCCAAGTTCATCACCTCGAGAAAACCCGGTACGGAGTCTTATATTGCAAGTGAAGTCGAGGACCATGACTTGGGCCACGATTTCGGTATTCAGACAATGAGGGAAACCGATTTGGATTCCATCTTTGATCCATCTGGTTGCACCCATTTGAAGCATTTGACTCAGTTACCTTCTCCAACGTTGTCTGACAATTTGGAATTGTCCGAAGACGATGAGATGCTGTCTGAAAAGGAAGATGTTTCGGAGCCCAAACCAAAGAGAGCAGTTTTTGACTTTGTTCATGATGCTTTCTCGTTTGCTCCATGTGGCTATTCTTCCAATTCGATTTGTTCAAACCAAGGAGGTTTTTACTACACGTTGCATATTACTCCTGAATCGGGATGGTCGTATGCATCATTTGAAACGAACTATCCTTTCTCCGAGAATTCGGAAGTAAGCATTACCGATGTGTTGCTTAGAGTGTTGCGCATTTTTGAACCAAGGAAGTTTTCCATGAACTTGATCAGCGAAAACACAGAAGGTAACAACAGCGCAAGCCACGAAGCTTTACGTAATTCCCATTTGGATTTGAAGGAATTGGGCTACAAAAAGCAGGAAAGAGTCAAGTACGACTTGAGAGGCGAGTACAAATTGTTGTACTTGAACTTCGAAAAGAGTACATAGTGATTAGGGCTATGAAGAATATGTTCATAAAAATCTGTATTGTTTGTGTTTTTCAAGACTCGCTATTGAGTCGCTGGTTTGGGGCGTTTTAGTTGGTTTAAGACCAGAGATGGTCTTTTTTCTCTAATGGTGGTCGTATCCAAACTAGTTGTCCATTGTCGGCGAGTCTTGTGTATATTTCGATGTTTAGTATTTAGTAAATATTTGTAATTATGACTACATCAATTGCTAAATTCGCAACCAAAAAGAACCGAGTTGTTCAATTGATCCAGAATTGTGCTCAAAAGGAGATTCTGCTTTTTGGCAATTTCAGATAACCAGCACGAAACCATCTTCATAATAATTCTCTGGTGTAATCTTCAAGGTAATTATTAATTGAAAACACGGAATGGTTCAAGGAATATCGTAGAATAATGGCTGTGAAAAACTTATCTAACCTGTATAAACGGCTGATTGATATATGCAACATCGTGCATGCACAGATTTCGGTGCACACACGGCCACTCCAAAAAACCAGTTGACAACGAGGAGAAATTCGTCCGATGGACTCAACCATTTTTCACGATCTGTTAATCATAATGTATATACAAATACTATTAATTTCAGTAAGATAAACTAACAAATGATATATAAATTTAAATAATGGGAAAGGAGACTAGCCCCCACGCCAGAATTATCAATTATCAATACACGTAGCAGGTAGCAAATGATGATGATATTTTGGAAATTGTAGTTGGATGGGGGAAGGTCCATTCTCTATCAGCCTTTTATTTCATCAACTCTCCGCTCTCTTTTTAAATCTAGTTACTAAGTAGTTTACTTGAACTTCTTACCGAACATGATCATTTGCAATTGATCGTAAAGGGAGATGACACCGGCACCGGCAACACCTCTCAAGATGTTAGCACCGCAACCCTTGAACAATGAAGCGACACCTTCAGCAGCAACAACCTTCTTGAAACAGTCGAAAGCACCATCGTACTTAATGGCTTGACCGGAAGTCATCATCATTCTTCTTCTGACAGTGTCCAATGGGTAAGAAGCAGTGGAGGCACCGGTGGTGACGGTCCAACCCAACAAGAACGAGGCCAAGAAGTTACCTTCTAATGGACCAACAAGAATAACAGGCTTCAAGGAATCGTAAAGACCGAAGTAAAGACCTCTGTAAACAATGATACCAATAACAGATGGACCGAAACCTCTGTACAAACCAGCGATACCGTCAGAAGCCAAAGTCTTCTTGTAGACATCGAACAAACCCTTGAATTCACGTTCACCAGAGCCCTTGGACGACTTAGCGTCGTTGGCCAATCTGGTTCTGGCGTAATCCAAAGAGTAGACAAAAGCCAAAGAAGTGGCACCAGCTAAACCACCGGAAGCCAAGTTACCGGCGAACCATGGCCAGTAACCAGCTTCCTTCTTGAAACCGAACATCTTCTTGAACTTGTCCTTGAAGGCGAAGTTAAGAGCTTGGGTTGGGAAGTATCTGATGACGTTGGCGGTGTTACCTCTCCAGAAAGCAACGACACCTTCTTCGGCAGCGGTTCTTCTGAAACATTCCACAATACCGTCGTACTTCTTAGCTAAACGACCTTGCTTGATCATTTCATCTTGGTTTTGAATCAAAAGCTTGACTCTTTCGATGGGGGCAGCAGCAGTCTTGGAGACAGCGGCGGAAACACCACCCATCATGAAATCAATGAAGAATTTGTTGTCCATCTTGAATTACTTGGAATAGATATGGGATATATGAAGGAAAACCTCTGTAGAAAAGAAGAATAAAAATCCTTTTTTCAAAATCCCACGCTCCGTCGATGGGACTTTTCATACTTATATATAACGTTGGTCAAAAAAGCAAGGAAAATTTTTTTTGGCTCAGTCACTACTGCGGTGCGGGTGCGGATTCCGAATTACGGGCTATTCCGGACGGACGCGGTCGTGCCTACGTCTGAATCGCAAATCGTGCGCTGTGATTTGTCGGTTCCAAAGTCGTGTGTAGTTTTGTGCCGCATTTCAAAGCCGGGTAACCCCAGCTTCCGGGGTACTTCAAGTGCTGCCTGCCCTCGGCTCTGATTTCCGACACCAATAACCTGTGCTCTGGTAACCAAATACACATTTGATCGCGCGGACAGTCTGTCTGTCGCAGTGACGTAGCAATTGTAGTCACCGGGTGGAATTAAGTGTCTGTCTGAGTGTCAGTGTCTGCGCTCAGATTGTCAGACTTATTGTCAGATTGTCTACCTCACTCTATGACAATGGATTTCAAGGCTATCGTTCTTTGGCCGACCATTCGGCCTGGCATAAACCCGTTTCAGGCACACATCCCCGGCCGTAGATAAGAACATCCGACCGATGGAAGCACATGATTGCACTCTTCCGGCTCATGGATTCCATTGCTCCTCGAACTAAACCAAAACCAGAAACTAGTCTGTACAATTGTGATTGAAAGAAGCAACATTGATTGTCTTTCCGATAAATTCGTTACTGATCCGGACATCAATTCAGGTAAATACATCTTTCCAGCGTAGTTTATCAAATATCTTTCCAGTTTCCACATCGTTGACTGAAAGTATGCTGAAGTTGATATGGGAGATGCGGTCACGTGCGAGTGGCCGGAAATACGCGACGCTGTTCACTGCCGAGGGTGAAAAATTTGGCCCAAACCAGACTAAAATTCCCTCGTAAAAAGCAATTTCCTACTATGGACTTAGAACCAATAGTTTACTACTTATTCCCTGTCCCATGCTATGTTTACACCGACTGCAACCGGTAGCCCCAGTGGGTGAGTTCCGGGAGGGCTTCGTGAACACTTTAAGTTTGGAACTGTTGTTGCAGATTTTCCGTTTGCGCTGGAGTCTGATTTTTGCTACTTGCTTTTTCATTTGACATTTTCACCCTAAATTCATCAAATCCAGTTTTCCAGAGATTCAATAGTCGGATGCTTTTTTGAAATCGTAATTCTCTCAAATTCTCAGCCCATCGCAGCTTCTTGCTGGTCTTGTTTATTCTTTTCTTGGTGCCGTTTTGCGTTACTTCAGTCTCGGTTCGCATTTGTGCCGAAGTCGAAATCGCAGATTATGCAGCTTATTCCGAAGATATTTCTTTTCACTCCTCGCCAGATACCTTCATTGCCTATAATAACCGTAGCAACTCTTTTATTGCTCTATGGAAAAATATTATTAATTATTCTTAATATTGAGCCACTCTGCTAAAGTCTAAAAAGAACATCTTTACTATTGCATGCAATTGCGCATTACATTAGCTCGGAAGGTTTTAGTCCCATATCCTAGACTGCGATGATAGAATGATCTAAGTATTTTCATTGGCAATAAAACAATAAAAATAGTAGAGTAACGATTACCAAAATATTAGAAATAGTTCTGAGTGTAATCTACTAAAAGGAACTGCAAGAGAAGAGTAATTTTTGTGCATTACATCATTCAATTTTGCAACCATTTATGGAACGCTCCATGCTGTTTTAATAACTAAGTGATGTGGCTTTCTAACTAGAATTCAGATTATCCAGCTTCCATTCGTAGCAATCTTGATCCCTCAGGAAAGAAGCCTATCTCAATGCAAATGGCGATTCTGTGCAAATCAAGATACGTCTTGTCTTCTTCATCTTCGTCATCAGTACCCCCAAAAGTCTTCAGTGGCATTCATATAAGCTTCAGCTAATTGTACATCAAGTTGAATTTGACCATCGAGAGTCAGATTTATCCGACTTCCAGAAGCATAAGAAAACGTAGTCGACTGTGCTTTCAGAGTTATGTCGTCAGAATTACTGAGTAGTGGAACTTCACACTGGCCCTCTAAACCAACAATTCAGTACTATTCCACGAATCGTCCCCCAAGGACAGACGAAAGCTCTTACATAAGGTACTACATCAATCATAATTCCTGGCCTCACAATCAAAATTGGAGGAGAACCATGTCGAGCAGCTCTGACTCCAACAAGACAAATAAGTATTGATAAGATTTGCGTGAATAATACTAATATATGTAGTTTACCGGTTACAAACAATCAAAGTATTCCTGAACTATAATAGTATCATAGATAATTACAATAACAATAAATAATTGGAAAAAAATGTATCTGGTGGCTCTAGGGCTTTATGACTTTTGTGACCTGTTGCTTGGGTTTCATGTTGAACATGCAATCCATGCAATCAGCTCGTGGGGTAAGATCATGCTTGCAGAAAATTTATATAAAGTTGATCCTATTGAAATAACTATCATGAAACAATTTTTATGTTTATATAGTTCTTCCAGCTAATATTAATGGTAACACAACCAACTCCAGACCAATAGTATGATAATAGAGAGTTGTGAACAAGACCAAATCTCGAACGCAAAGAAATTGTAACTCGTCAATCCAAAAAACTTCAGGTCTCTGTGGTATGCCAGCAGAACCCTGCCCAATACTGAATATATAAGTTCAATGCATTGCAGCGCATACAAGGGGCAAGACAGAAGGAGTCGGACTGGTTTGCTATCCTAGTTCTTGAGCTAATGGAATTCGTTTTCAATTTAAAAAATTGTAAGACGACACTCTAGCCTAAATGCCCTCAAGGATTCGGTAAGAAAAAAATACTTAACAATATTTGCTCATCTTTTAGATTAAAGGAGATACCAAAAGAGTGTTTCTTTTCAGGATCTGGTTTCTAGCTCGTCTGTTTAGTAATATAGGAGATTGGATTATTGGTTGTTAAAAGAACATTCGTACAGGAACAACAACGGCTGCAAAATCTTTCATCATTTTGCTTCCTTGATTCAAGAGCAAGGAAATGCGTCGATTGGGATCTTGAAATAAGTATTTCAAGGAGTACAACTGAGAAATCTCCATTGCTGGTTGTCTAACAAGTGTTGTCCTAACAAGCATTCCACTGTAATTGAAATATGTTGCTAGATTAGCAATTTCCGTAAAATAATGATTGGCCAAATTTACGTTTAGGCTATGTGCAGGGTTCGAGACTGCAAAATAAATTTTAGAATAACCCCTGCACAATTCTTAACCTCAATTCGCAAATCAAATCATTATACATATATTGAATAACAAACGAACAACTTCAATTCTAAAAATACAGAATCCAATTTTACTAACCTGGGATTTAAAATAATGCACAAAACGTATAAAAATCAAATAATATGAAGCTGTGACTCAAATAATGCCTGTTCTCACCACTAATAATTTAATGGCTGGAGTACTGACTGGAGAGTCTCCGGTTTTCTGTAGAAATTCTCGCTGCTCTCTCTTGACTTCGATCGAATTCTTGCATGGCTATTTCCTCAGTGTGGATGTTTGACAATTCGTCTGTAGACTGGTTGGCCCTTTTATAGTTGTCTATCAAGGAGCCATTGTCGTAAAACGAAGTGCTGCTGATGCCTTGGTTTTTTCTCTTGAAAAGGTCGATAATTGACTTCCTCTGTTGTACGGGTGCTACACCTCTGCCTCCAGCTTCTGTCAGAACTGTGCTGCTCTTGTGGTTATGACTTTCGGAGTAACCCTGAGTATTGTAACTGACCATTGTGTCTTCATCATCAGTATTCTGCAAATTTCCTCTCTTCTGATGATCTAGATCATTACCAGAAGAACTAGAATTGGCTGTAGCCTTGTAGGGACTGCCAGGATTAGGAGCCTTTGAGGAAGTAACACTCATTCTCTTAACTGTGTCGCTTGTATAGCTGCTAATCTTGATTCTGTTGGGATCTGTAGGATCGTAGTCGAATGGATATGCATCGAAATCGCCTCTTTGCACACATTCCCTGATGATATCAATGTCCTTTGGCCGGTACATTTTGTGAATAAAATCGAATAAGAACCTAGGCAACAAACAACATAATACACCTACAAACATACAGGCCCAGAATGAAGCTGCTCCGAAGATCTGCGGAGCTGCCTTGTAGAATTCTCCACTGTATGTGGTGACAGTCCATAAGCCGGTCCAAATAAAAATGATCAAAATGGAGATAGCAACAATCAACGTCGAGAGCCAATCCCATCTATACTGATGCATCAAGATGTAAAAGTTACACGAGATACAAGAAATGCACGTCACAACAACACCCATCCAGAATCTGTGATCTACTGGCTTACCGGACAGATCCTGGAACGAAATGCGGTACAATAAGAACGGGAAGAAGTACGAAATTACCGACTGATAGATGGCATCAGCCATGTAGAACCAGAACTTCTTTTGGGTCCATTCTGATCTGAGAATACCAGTGCGATAAATCTGAGGAACCAACAAGGAGACTTTAGCAGATACATCTTGGTCAAAAACACCTAAGAAGATAATGGGCAACGAGGTGAAAGCTAAGTTATAGAACATCAAGTAGGTGAATTCGAAAAGATAAGTACCGTCAAAGTCGTTGTATAGACCATACCAAAATAAGGCGATGTTGAAGATGAAGTTCTTGTAGAAGAAACTAGGAATCATTTCAGCAAAACGCTTGTAGGACCATCTACCGTGCGACAACAACAACCGGGCTAAGAATCTAAATTGGCCAATGGCATAATCAGATGACATCACTGCCTGTCTACCTTCTTCACCAGCAATACCTACACCAACATCGGCTGCTTGGATCATAGCAACATCGTTAGAACCATCACCAATTGCTAAAGTCATAACATCCAACGTGTCCTTCACCAATTTAACTACTGCAGCCTTTTGGGCAGGAGAAACTCTACAACATAAAACCGCCTTACATTGTTTGCACAACAACAAGAACTTTCTCTTGGTATCAGGATTGAGAAGAGCGATCTTCAATGCGTCACCGTCAATGACCACACCGAAGCGTTCATCCGGAGGAGAGTGGTCTTCAGCTGCAGCTTCCAACTCATCTTCCAGTCCTGACATCAGGAAATACATATCCAAATACCGAGAGATCATGAAGTCTACAACTTCATCTTCTGACATGGCAGGGTAATTGGATATCATGTTTTCGGCAATTTCGTGACGGTTGTACTTCGATTTCAAAACCAACAATATCATCTCGTTGCCTAACAAATTACAAGAGAAACCAATGTTGATAGCAGTTTCGACCTTATCACCAGTCAAAACCCATAACTTGATGCCGGCTTGGGCCAAAATCGAAATTGACTCAGGAACACCGTCCTGAAGTCTGTCTTCAATAGCTGTACCACCCAACAAGATCAACTCCCGTTCAATTGAGTCAGCCACTGCTTCCATCTTGGCTTCTCTATCGTCCAAAGAGGAGGCCGCAGCATTATGACGTTTGCTCCATTCAGTGTACTGTTTCCAAGATAATTCACGCTGAGCGATACACAAAGTTCTCAAACCTTCTGTAGCATACTCTTCTAAATGCTTGGAAGTCGTATCTAACATCGTTCTGTCGTTTCCGATTTTGGACAATCTACTATAAATAATAGAATCAGCTCCTTTACACAATAACAAAGCCTTGGGTTCGCCATCTGGAACTTCGGAGGGGATCTTGATGATGGCACTCATCCTCTTTCTCGTGGAGTTGAATTCTAACGTGTTCAAGACTTGGTATTCCTTGGTGTTGCCATGAATCTCTATCAATAAACCCTTTTTGGTATCGCCTTTGAAAATGTATCCCACGGATCGGGCTGTTCCAACCAAAGCTGCTTCGTCGGGAGATTGAGCTTTCAAGAGAGTCTTTCCAGGATTTTTGGGGTCTTCTTCAGTCAACACAGAATGGCAAAGTGCTAGAGCCAACATGAAGTGTTCGTTAGAATTCTTCTGAACATCTCCACGAGCTCCCTGTAAATCATGGACGAACTCAGAAGACGTGAATGTGAGCTCATCTTCGTATCTAGCTGAAGAGCTGGATATTCCACGCAAAGACTGGATCATCTCGACTCTGTCCTTAGCAATCAAATCTCTTTCAACGATAGCTTCAGTTTCTACATCTACACCTTGTCTCTTTCTCAAACCAGCTAGAGCTTCAGTATATGCTTTACCATATGAAATACCGTTGATGGTACATTTTTTGAATTCCATCAAATTTTGTGTTAAGGTACCAGTCTTGTCAGAAAAGACATACTCGATCTGGCCCAAATCGTCAGAGATACTCCACGATTTGGGTGTGCATGGATAATCAAGACGTTCGTAATACATTCCTAAGTCAGAATAGATAAAGAAAGCTTGAGCTGTCTTGATGATTTCGATAGTGATGTAAAGCGAAATTGGAACCAACGACTGGTACAAGATAAGAGAGACAAAGAATCCTACTAAACCGTTCTTGAAAGGCGATCCAGCAATAGTTCCGAACTCGAAATAGTCTCGCGAATTACCGTTCGTTCTGTACCAGAGCCCATTCACTAATCCAGAAACAAAACAGATCACGAACAATAATATAAAGTTTAACACAACGTAGTAGTTCAACTCACGAGACATTCTCGACTGTTTTGTAGGCGTGATACCAGCATTCATCATGATCTTTGTGTCTTCACCGGTAAAAACTACAATACCGATAACCCACTTGGTGTTTCTCAACGAACAGCCTCTCAACAAGATGTTGTTGATAGTGATAGCTTCTTCTTTTTCGGCACTGTCATTGCTATCGTTGTACTTCAAGTTTCCCTGATATGAATACAAGTTGGCATGAGGACCCTCGCTGTCAACCTGGAAATCGTGAAATTTCAAGTCGTCAGCTCTCTGGATCTTTTTCTCTACAGAACTGTACTTCAACGCTTGTCTTACCTTCAAATTTGTCTCACCATCCAAGTTCTTTGTTTCAACATAGCAACAGTTGTCAGTGTCGCTTGTGGCTAGGATGATCACATCGGCTGGAATCTCGTCGTTGTTGTAGATTCTTAGCACGTCACCTACTTTTACGTCTTTCCAGAACTTTCTTGCAAACCTTAAGGACTTTTCGCGGGTTTGGTGCTCTTCTCTTCTTTGCTGTTGGAACGACTTTCTCAACTGATCCGAAAATGGATTTTCGCTAGCAGTAGGATTGAGCGAATTCCGGGGACTGGGCTCAACAATGTCGCTATCAAACGATTTACGGGCATTAGAGGTCATACGGCTAAGCTCGAGGTTATGTTTTTCGCGTTCTTTGCTTGCTCTTCCTTCTTTCGTTAAGTTTCGTTTTGAAGCTCCCCAGAAACGAATTAAAAGACGGGTGTTCATCTTCTTGAAGCGTCTCCATAACGAGACCTTCTCATCGTTGACATTATTGTTCTTGAAGATGTAACCAGACTGGTCATTTTCATCTTGTGACAAGACATGGGTCAATTGGTTATTCACTTCCATGTCAGTTACTGTTCTACGTGAGTCTTCTATGGCATCTTTGATCGCTGTGATACACACAATTACAATTAAGGGAACCGCAGCAAGAATCGGCGAAGGCACTCCGAAGATCGGAAACGCACCCAAAATGATTGTCGACAAGAAGTAGATATTGGCGATGTTATGTATAAATTGATAGGTGAAATTTTTGGGAATAAAACTCAACGGCGTATACTTTGTTGTTCTGATCTTGTTACGAGAGTAATCAGTATCCGGTTTTCCAGATTCTGGATCCAAAAACTCGTCTGGTAGGATTCTGTTGAACACAATAGACCTCTTTTCATCTTTACGATCTTTGGGATCTCGCGGCTCATTAGAAGGAGTCACTGACTCTTCTTCGTCTATATCGTGGAACAGATCTCCCTCTGGGTCCTCGTCGTTAGTGTTGGGTTTCCGTATGGAGCCTGATCTATGTCTGACACTGTTAGTTCTACTTCCCAACAAACCCTTGAGGGTCCGGGATCTACTCATATTTTCCTTATTGGGTCTACCATGTTTGTTTCTTGTTGTTCCCCATCTGTTTCTCTTCATTACGGTTTCTTTTCTGTCCAAGTCATTTTCGCTGCCTGTGATATCCACTTCGTGCACTACGTCAGAGTCATCAGACTTGTAAGCCGAAGACAAATTGAATGACTCTTGGGCAAAAGGAGAAAGCGGTTGCAGAAACACCTCATCTTCCTTAATGATGTTGTTCTGGTCCAAAAATGGAGAAGTTATCTTGTGGTTATGGCTATGATTATGGTTAAGAGATGATGACGACGAAGAGGGGGGTGTATGAGTCTGTTGGTTGGCTGGAAGTTCAAATCTTAGCGATCCTTTCCTAGAGGGAGTCGTTGTGGCATTTTGGCCGTGGAAACGCGGGTCTAGTCTGATATTTGGGGTAGGTAATGGCGAGCTGGGCTCAGAATTACCTGCTGAATTGGGGTTGATTGGAGGTGGTTGGGTTGGTGGAACGGTAGAACGGATACTGGGATTTCTGCTGAGGATCCGATTCTGTTGATGGAAAGACTCGTTGACAAACGAGTTATCGTTGGATGAATGGAACGACTCTTCCGGATCCAGAAACGGAGAAGTTTCTGAATCAGGCATAGTGTTCTGTGATGAAATGTGAAGTGTCGGGATTGTGGGGATAAGTCCTGAAGAATGAAAATGAAATATGATATTGAAAACGAATATGAAAGCTGAAAATGATTCAATGACCCTTATATACGAATCTTATAAATGGAAGTTCTGGATCAACGAGATGAAAAAGAAATTAATCAGACTTATGATCTCGATATTATACTCAATATGGATTGGCTACAGCTGGTAATGTAATGACTTGCAGATATGCCTTTGCTCATGGATCTGGTCACTGGAGGATATCTTCGAAGGTGGAAATCTTCAATTGTGAAATTTCAAATCAATCGCAGAAAACTAGAGATTTCTAATCCTCAAATCCTTCTACTACGGAACTTTTCTGCCGTGGATCGGACTTCAGCAGGATTTTGGACGGGAGGTAGAACAGGACGATGCCGAGCTTGGGCAATGACGACTAGCAGCTCGCTGCTGATACCATACAATGACAGAGGTTGTCGACTGGATGCTGGACAGAAGAAGGTGCAATTAATAAAATCCTAAAAAGAGCGATGTGACAAAACACGGTTGCTGGATTTGGAGGCAGCAGTTCCGGGCAAGGAGGGAGTTCCGGAAGCCGAGCTTATTGCCGAAGGAAAATTTGTACAGTGATATTAGATCTGAGGCGAGAGATCAAAGGAGCGTATACAGCAAGAGTGACTGTGTAATTCTACGAGTTCGCCAGAGACTATCTACAGCTACATTCTTTTGTCTACTATAGTACGGTCCCCCGTAATCTACATTTGTAGGAGGACGTGTTTCACCCTGGAAATTTTCTCATCCTAAGTCTCGGTGAAGTTCTTTGCGTGTCGCGGTAGCCGGAAAAAAATCTGCGGTATTATAACATCCGGCCAGATCGGGCCGGATGGGCAGCTGGCCACAAGACAATATGGGCCAGGGAAGCCGTATGGGGCAGCCAGGAGGTTCCGTACAGTGGAGATCCAGCTGTCCTTCTAGCTCTCCTTTCTGGTTGGCTGGCTGCTCCTTCTTTTTCTCTGTTCTGTTGTCAGTAATTTCTCAGTAATTTTTGCCAGTTATTTTTACCAGTAATTTTTGCCTGATTTAGTGCTTCTCTGCGCATAAGCTCATCCGTCAACTCTATTTCATATTCATGGTTTAATTCTGTCAGACCGTTATCTACATTCGCACATTGACGGGATCCGTCTATTGACATCTAGTCCTAAATTGTAGCCTATTGTATCGTCTCTTATTCTGGTATGGCTCTACTCGCTGGATTCTATTCCAGTCTCGTATTTTTCCCTTATCTGCATGTGCGTTTATTTTTTCATGTTTCAGAATTTCTCATATTGAGCGTGTTTCTGGAGATATTTCTAATCTTAGTAATCTATGAATCACCAACTGCCGGCCAAACAGGGTGGTCATGTAGCAGCCATTCTCGGACATACGCTCAGGCACTCAGCAACTGGACAGTATTGCTGGAGATCAATTGCTGTTCTGTGAAGCTGGGCCAATGGTAGATGGAGTGGTTTGCACTTTTACTGGTTTTTCCTGATTCCATGGTGAGTGGGCCCATCCAGGTCGTCGTCCAAGGAACTGCTCCCTGGTGTGTTTTGCTTTTGGGTGGCTTTGTTGAGTTTTTACGATTAATGTGCATATTTCGCAACATATTTCGCAACTCTTTAATTATATACAATTAAACTATTTAGCCAAATTGTATACACCATAATCTTCGTTTAACAAGCAGCTATTCGACAAGAACATTATAAAGCAGTAGATATTGCGCTATTACACAGGCTTCATTCATACATTTAGATACATATCTGACATTAAGTATACCATGGATACACACACGAGCAGCACCAGGAGAGCTTCATCCCGGCAATGAGACCATCCATCCGCTCGTCTCTATAAACTAAAATAAAACAACCACAATGCGTATCATGCATAAAGACTTCTACTTCTTCTACCGGCTACAATGGAATCAGTCCTTTTTCTCTAATCCTTCTTGACAGCATACCTCTGTGTCCATTCCTGGGCGATTTCTATGGCTTTCTTCTCGTCTTTCTTCCAGTCTTCTGCTACGTCATTAGCCAAAGGGTCGTCGGGATTGGGAGCCCCCAACAACGCCTGGATGGACAACAAGATGGTGCGGATCTGCAACGCCGGCGACCAGTTATCCTTCAACACATCCAAACAGATACGGCCCAACTTGTCGATATTGGGATGGTAAATCTTAGTCAAAAAACGAACCTTTGGCGCACACATAGGATAATCGTCTGGCAAATACAACTCAAGCTGGAACACTCCATTAGCGTACGGACTCAGACTAGGGCCATCGATTGTGACCTCAAAGTATCTGAGGTTTTCTTCCAGCGGAGTAGCCGTGATTCCCGGAACCGGGTCAGAGACCAATCTTTCGGTTTCCTTTATGATTCTCTTGGGCAAAGCAGCCATGATGTGACGATAGAATAGATGTTATAAATGAAAATTTAGATATGATGAAGAGCTTCTAAAACTGTGTGTGTAACTTTGCAAACTCAGACGTTAGAGGTGTGGAGTCGATTAACTTGATATGTCACCCTGGAATGAGATAACGATCAATATCGAATGAAATAGTATGAATAAATTCTTGAAAACAATCGGTAGATAATGACGATACACAAAGAAATACGCACGGATGTACTCGATAATCTTTAGGAAGAAACTAAGAAAAGATTAGGGTACTCCAACTTTGAATTCTCTTGTGATTCAACTTGATGGTGCCACCCCGTGCACGTGACGCGCACTCAGAAAAGCGATGTTCACTTTGTACTATCAAAATTTGCAAAAGACAAGGCGAGCACAATGAAACAACGTTGAAGAAACTGGCCAAGCAGATCCTGTTGCTTCTTTTCTCTTCATCTACATATATAGCCGATGTCAAAGCTTCCACCTACACCGCCGTTCAAAAACAGATTCATCGTGGGCGTGCTAGCGACAATTGCTGGTGCCTGGGTTATCAAGGATGCTGGAAAGGACTTCGAGTTCATCAAGTATGAACCTCACTCACCAGAAGAAGTGGAGAGAAGAAACAGAGAAAATATAAAAACCACATTCAGGGCCTTGGAAACGAGGACGCTAGAGTATACCCCTGAGGCCAAGGAACGCTTGCGGAAGCTCATGAAGGAGAAGGACGACGCAAGCAGCCTGGAGCCAAAGTCGCACAACGAAGACTCACTGTAGAATAGAACCATCTGGAACAACTGACCTTTCAGGATAACGACAGTCCCAATTGATGCAAGGAGTCAACGTTCGACAACATAGGGTCCTATGACGATTTGAAATTGGAACCGGGAACTACGGCCCATCCCTTCCAGATCGTTGTACGCTCTGCTTACGATCATAACGATTAATCTGTACATAATCACATATTTAGAGTACCCAATAAATTGAACCATATCGGGCAACGAACTATCTAATGCCACGCTGGACGCTGCCATATCCCTTGTAGTCAATTAGTGCCGGATAAGGACAACACAATGACAACCCAGGCAATAGTTGCGATAGCCAATCTGAAACTCGCATCACCTCAAGAACCCTGTAGGGATCAATTAGCCAATTCTTGGCGGTGCCCCGTTTGATGAGAGTCCATTCTAGGCTGAGATTCACAAATGGGGCAGGAGGGTTCCCAAACGGTGGTTTATGAGTTGCATTAAACATCTGGCAGTTTTGCTGAACTGCCAGTACGTACAGAACAATAGCTCAGCTCATCGCCCAAACTAAGCTTAATTACATGAAAATTGTTGAACTAAAATTTGTTGAACTACATGAAATTGAAATTCCTAGGCTCTGGCCACGAGAGATCGCACTCCAGCAACCTCCGTCTCCAATTACCAATATTCCTAGAAAAGTCTGCGGTTGCCGAAATGACGTCAACATCACCCCTGTTCTCTCATTGTAAGATGTTTCGGCAAAATTTTCCAATACTACTGCTTCGACCAAACAAAGACGTGAAAAACCAGTTGTCAAGTCCGCAGTTCACAAAATCAAACCGAATCGGAACAATAATGCGGACGGCGCCTTAAGTTTGGCTTGGTGCATAGGCTCATGAAACTAATCCTCTTTGTGTAGTGCAAGTTCAGTCGACTATTCACAACAGCAGCCTAAATAGGGAAGAGTGGCCTAATTAGGTCCATTCATGCACGCAGCCCATTTGCTTTACATGAACAAAGAGATTATGTCTTCAACACAGCAGTTCCCCTTTAACAACTTTTAATAATAAGGTACGTCGACGACGTCGAAGGAATGTCCCCCCTGGCAAAACAGGGCTTCTGGGTGTTCAGTTGGCTGCTTGAGACTGCTGTGGCCGGCGGTCGAGCCCAGCCTACGCCATCGTTCAAATTTTGACGAAAAGGTGACTTATGCGAAGAGCCTGCCTCGAAACCAGAGGCTGATCTAATTAGTCCGTCCAAACCCTTACGACCCTGTGCTCATTTCAATCTCATCCCTTGAAGCCCGTTAGCAATGCTACCACCGGTGCATACGGTGGGATCTCTCCCACACCTGAAATTCCTCCTGCGGTGTGGTGGCACTCAACTTCGTATAGTGGAAGACAATAGTCGACATCAACCACCTCGCATGGGCAACATGAGCAACGTAGGCAATAAACTGCTAGCTGTACAGTGCAGTGCATCTACGACCTCTTGTAGTCACACCCACGGAAAAGTGATTCGGACGCTACGGCGGGCTCCCAGTAGAAAATACAACTGATCTCACTACCCCTAAACCACTTCAGTCGTAGCAAGCTGCGGACGAAGCGAGAGTCCCAGATTTTCCAGAGCCAATAATTTATTTCCTGTGATCGGAACAAGAGCCATAGATCTCAATTGGCTACGAATTGGTAGCGGCTAAAGATGTAGCGTAAGTCAAGTGCAGCTGTCGCATCGGCGTACGAGCCGCAATAATAAAGTATTTTCACCGCTAAACTGCTGCAGTAGGAGGTGAAATTCTCATCCAGGAGACATAAGTCCTCGAAAATAATGTACGGCCTTTCCAAGCAGCAATAATATTCGATTTGCGTAGACAGTGTTATATTTTTCAGTTGTAATTCATTATGCCGACCATCTTGTCATATCTACGGCACCAACACACTTTTAGATTCGTTTCCTACCAATATTCTAGAAAATAGCTTCTGCAACACGACTTCGATGGAAAATCGGCGCCAGCAGAAATCGGCGATGGCGGCTAGAATTGACGAAAACCGAGTCCAACAAGCTTCTGTTTACTTTCTCCTCTTTTGAGCTCCAACGCTATGTCCAAGAGCCGTTTGTCTTTCGCCTAGACAATGCACGTCTGTCTGGTATTTGAACGTGATTTCTGTGGCCGTCACGAAAACGATGCGAATGTGCCCTTCTACAAAGAGTTGAGCATAGTCACAATGAAAGAGAGGAGTACAAACAGAAAATGTGTATACCCCACTATTTTTCAGCGTGCGTATGTGCACAACTCGCAGAAGGGAAACTTTGTGGTCTCAAACGTGAACAATGCAGTTTTTGACGACGGTACCTTTCTTTGACGACGGCCAGAACTAATCAAGGGGCGATTTGATGACCTCTCTGTCGTAATTCGTTGCAATTGAAACTGTAGCCGCCAGCAGCCGCCAGTCTGTGTCATGTCCAAAGACCCAAGGAGAAACGGTCATCACCATTGGCAGGGCCCGTTTCAGATGAGGTGCAGAGACACGTCAACCTAATTAGTTCAATTTGAACTAAACAGGAATTAATGATAGACGCAATCCAACACCCGAAAGCCTAAATAGACTTCTGTAATGCAAATAATATAATATTATAGTGGAGAGGAGTCTCATCTAAGGTATAGGTAGTTCGTAAACCTACTACTAGTGGATGAGGGGTCACTATTAAATGCATGAGATTACGAGCACGAAGGAAGAACGGATAAATTTCAAGATGAACATGATTTTGCACCGATTGGGGTAGCTAACGAGCTTCTGAATTAATCCAGTCTTTCGCAAGGCTCCTTATGGAATGCCTGCTCCGGGCTAGTGGGCGAAAGGGAAGAGAACGGCCGCTTTTTTAGCAACTATTAAGGTTTGCTATCTACAGACTTGTACAGAAGAGACAATCAGACTAAACGCGTCTCATTCCAGAACACACGAATGACAATCTTCGGGCTGGGCTTCAGCCTACAATACTGCTACTTTGTGCCCAATAGATCTGATGTTATAGCAGCACGTAGATAACGTTTCTGGCTGTTGGTGATGAAATTCTTGATTTACGGCGGTTTTCTATGGAAGCCAGAGATCGCAGGGGCCGTTGACGTCCCCCGCATTTTTTGTCAATTTTTCTATTTTTGTGCGCCAAAAAATAATTCTTTAATTTATACACAGGCAACCACTAGTGTTCCATCCCTTTGCACAGACTTGAAATGACCCTTAGCATCATTAGCTACTGGTGGATTGGATAATGCAGCAGCAAATCCTTCCGCAGACCTACCTTGGAATTCCAAATAATGTGGGGAAACTATCCGGCTCCATTCGGAATATGGCCCTTTCGTTGTACGAACCCAGTTGACGAAAGCTGTTTTGGAGATGCGGGGACCTCGAATTGCTTTTATGAGGGGCCAACTCCGAATCATACCGCCAGACGTCGATATTATTTGTCCCACACTCAGCAGAAACCGGGATAAGCTTTGTGTCCATGTACTATGCTTCCATTGGATCTGTAGATCCTCGGTTGCAGCCGGCGGCTGTTGAAGAGAACCACCAATGGCACTGGAGCTGGAAACCTCGAAGTCCAGCGACCTTCTCCATGTCACGTCGTTCCAGATAGGAATTCCTGTCAAGGCAAAAGTGCGGCTTCTGGAAGAAACAATTAACTCGATTAGGACCAATCATGTACTAGCTACACCTCAGTTTGCCTACGAGATTAGAGCCAGTTAGGCTATCATAAGCATGTTCTGCGTCCCAATTGAGCTTCCTAACGATCGCTCCCTGGAAGTGAGGAGAACTTTAGTCAGACGCAAGGTAAATCGCTTTCACGTGAATACCATCCCAAGATGTACAAGTGGAACTAATTAGGCAAAGCTATCAAATGCATAAATTAGTGAATGCTGTGGCAACAATTAATCAGGTTCCCTAGATAGGAAAAGTGGGGTTCACCCTCAAGTGATCTGGCGCCCATGATTTCTTTCAATTGCCTATATAGTCTTGATTCATGCAAGAAATTCTGCCCTGTTGGGAAAATTATCAAGATGTGGTCACGAGCCCGTGTATGTTTCTAATGTGTCCTGCGCTGTGCAGGCCGTGCGTCAGCTGCACACATAATATACCAAAAAGGTGCGTCTCAGCAAAACAAGGTTTTCGGCGCGAACCCTTTGCAAACGAGTGATCCACCAAAATTTTTCGACTATCACCGTCGTTAGCGTCAGTAACCCTAATAATATCTTCATTTCAACTTCTTACCTCTGCCCGACTTTGTGGGTGTTCCTGCCAGAAACAGCTCAATTGCAATCCCAAATACCATTGCCGTCGCATAGGAGACTGCCACACTCGGGGGCCCATTATCTCGCTATCAATTGTCTTGTAGTGTTTTCGGGTCACCACATTCTGGCGATATTATAGACTACGAAATGTAATAGTGGGCGCACATTGCTCGTCGAAACCGGAGCACAACTCCCTACGTCGATCTTCGCGGCCGATAGCCAAAGACAAAGCCGGGTTTCTGGCACTAGCAAATAATATGAAACTTCGTTGCACTAATACCTAGATTCCACAATTCCGATAGTTAATTAACTACATGGATCTTTTGTAAATTATCTACAGTGGTGCCCTTCTGTTTAAATGTCATGCATAAAAAATAAACAAAATCACTGATGCCTCCAGTGCGCCTCACACTTTGATTGTTTCACTCACAGGCTGCATCAAAATTCTAATTAATATTTCTTATATTTTCTATGCGCACTCTTTTTATTTACTAATTTCTTAACTGAGGGCCCTATTTCATTTGCAGCTAATTGATTTTCTTTTTGCATCGGCCTCTCGTCCATAGTTAATTGTTGTCAATGCCACTAGTTAACAATGTTTTAGACTTGTGGTTTATAGTTGCAGCTGCATTTTAAAACATATTACCTATTTGATTATTAATTACCTACATAGTCGTTGTACATTATGCACGGTTAATTGCCTATTGTGCCGACATTTTGTACCTATACCCCTCCAGTTTTTTGCAATATATGGGTTTTGTTCGCTTTTTACTATGGTAAATACCAATTGCATCTGCTTTTCATCGGAGGATCCCAAAATTTATATAATGGCATTCATTTCCCCTGTTTTTTCCAACTTGAGTCAAAGTTCAGATTTACTATACAAGAGTCCAGTTTATACCCATTAAAGGAAAAGATCTTACCACCTCCAGGATACCCAAGAATCTTTTTCTTTAATACAATGGAACATAAACCGTAAGTCATATATCACCTTTGCATAACCTTCACTCCAACTTTATACTAACAAAGATACAGACACAACATGATCTTACCTCCTGCCAACGGTAAGAAATTGTGGAGGGTGAAGAGAGCAGTCTCTGGAAGCCATGGCTCTCACTCCTCTACTAACGACGCTAATGATACCCAAACAGACTCCTCGCTTGAGTGCTTGAACAACTCGTTGAAGATCGCTGCTGCTGCCAGCAAGTTCTCAATGAGAAGACCTCCCTTGAGAAGACCCAAGAACAAGCCTGGAAAGCCTAAGGACTTCGTCTTTGTCGACTTGTCGCCAGTTAAGACTGAAGACGCGGAAGCTCTCAGTGGAGAAGACTCTACCACCAGTTCTCCTACCTTAGTGAATACCCAATTGCCCTCTCCTACATTGTCTATCAATGATGCTAACATTAAGCTTGACTACACTACGAGCACTGATACCATCAACTCGACTACTCCTACAACCGGCTTGGAAATGGCTCCATTAAACGAGTCATTCAACAACTCTATCAATTCGGACGACGATTCTATATTTTCCAGCTTCAATAACAGTGAAATTTTGGAATCTGCGCTTTCTGCCTATATGCAGGTACAACCACAAGTTGCAATGGTTCCTCGCTCGACCGCTGTGGATTCCTATGGATTAGGAATAATGAACATGGGAGGTATGAACTGGGACCAGCCTCAGATGATGAAGCTGCAGCAAACTGCTCAGTTGTCTCCACAACAACAGGCTGACCAGCAGACCTTGACTCAACAATTATTCGGATACCAACAGGCCATGTTGCAACAGTACCAGCAGATTCAGTTGTTACAACAGCAATTGCAACAACACCAACAGATGCAACAGGCCATAATATCACCACAGCCTTCTCCGGAAGAGCCAGTGGAAGTGGAGACTAAGATTGCCAACACCAACAAAAGATCCAAGTCTACTGGAGATGTTGGTTCTTCTGTGAAAAGAAGAGCAAGTGGACAATTTCAGTTCAAGACTTATACAGGACCCAACAAGTCCAAGCAACAAATAAGACACAGACACACTGTTTCAGAGCCAATTAGGAAGAACATTACTACCAAGAAGCAGGCTGAGGATGCTGCTGCAGTCAGCATTCCAACCACGCCAAAGCAAGAACATATCCAATACCAACAATCGATTGTCAAGCCCACTGTGGGTTTGGAAGACTTCATGATGCTTAACGAACAAATCTCTATTGACTTGCCACACGAAGAGTTGTCCACTGATGATGCTCTTTCTATGAAGTCCGGCAAGTACGACACCTATTCGCCAGTTTCTGACTATTCTGACGAAGACGATTACTTCGCCAAGTCCAAGGGATTGGATCCAAATTTGCTTTCCAACTGTGGCATTGACCAATACTTAATTCCAAGAGCTGATGATATCGTCTTCTCTGGATTTGCAATGTAAATTGCTACGCGTGATGTAAACTATTTATTAACTTCCTTCGGTTACCATTTCATTATTTCGGTTGTACATTAGTTCCCATGATACCCATTTCCCACAATAACTACTTTCAAGAGTGATGTTGGCTGTTCCCTTGAACATATTTCGAGTCACATTACTATAAACTTAGTCTTTTACAACATTTAAAACTTTCGGTATTCCACCTTTACAAACTTTCGGCATTGCACCTCACAAATTTTCGGTTTTCCACCTTTACAAACTTTCGGTATTCCACCTTTACAAACTTTCGGTATTCCACCTTTACAAACTTTCGGTATTCCACCTTTACAAACTTTCGGTATTCCACCTTTACAAACTTTCGGTATTCCACCTTTACAAACTTTCGGTATTCCACCTTTACTTTCGGTACCCATTTCGGTCAACACTTCAATAGTCCGTTCTTAGCATTTCGGTCTCAACTATTCGCATTACTTCGATATCAAATACTTTACTTCCGGTACAAAAATCCTCTTTCGGTCAACATGCTTCTTTTTACTAGACGCTTTTCACTTTCGGTTTCACAATTCTTTAATCTTACGATTACACTTGGATTTTCCACTTCTTCACCTACTTCACACTATCATCAACTTGTTTCGACATGATAGTCCTCGTTTCGCATTCATAACCGTCCTCGGTTATTCTAATTTTCGGTATTTTACTCCATATTTTTGGAAATTTTTATTAATGGAATTTTTTCGCATTTTTCACCACATTTGATATCAGACATTATTTTTCGGTCATCACATTTATTATTTTCCCGTTTTGGGTTTCGGTTCTCAATATTCTTAAGCTTTCGGTTCACTCATACTTTTCATAAACCTGGAAAGACACTTTGACTTCTACAATTTTACCTTTGGTTAACTTTCGACCCTTATAACCAAAACTTCCAATTATTATTGGATATAATTATTAGTATGGGAATACTTTAGACACTTACAATAAGACACACTTTACCTTAGACTTCACATTGTAAAAGTAGCACTTCGATTGTAAGAACAGTCTAAATATTCCTGAGAACAGTTCCTTCTGGGGTTCTTCCGTGAACTGCATCCTCATGATAAATTGATTCCGTTGGGGTAAAATTTCCTCTACTCCACATTTCCTAATCTGTCATTACTGTATACAGAGCCCTCTTTATTTAGATGCATATGATCTTCTTCCTCATTCCCTAATGGAGGACACGAGTGAGCCTAATAAAGAAACAATCGTCCGCCGATTGTGGGAGCGGGCACCATTTGGGAAACATGGGTTCCATTGGGTAATTGGCTCTCGATATCTCCTTATTTGGTTAAATTTCAGGAGTATGAGGGGCATTACTAAAACCTTACCATCCTTTGGTGCGATGAACTTAAAAGGTTATTCATTGTCTGCGGTAAATTACCGAACTTGAAACCATTATCACCATGAATATGCATTGACTTGCTTTGAGCTTGCATAGATTCAACTCTCCATAGCTGCCTTTTTAAGTTAATAACTTATTTGGAATCCTTTGGTTTTCTGTATGTCTTCCACGAAAAGCTTATGAAAAGTCGAAGTTCAAACTTAAGTTCACATTCTTTCTGCCCCTGAAGTGAAGTTACAATTTATGAATTAAAAATTATTGCGAAGTGCTCCGCGATACGTTTAAGCAGATTTGTGCTATTTAGAGAACTTCTATTGTGTGGGATCGACGAATTCCAAACTATATCAATGAAAATGTCACTGAAAATAAGCGATAAGGGTCTAGAAACAAAGTTAGCCAATTCCACCACTTAAGTGAAGTTCGAAGGATTTATTATGGGCACCAATAAACAACTTATGAGATACGGATATTGAGATATGAATATACTAAAAGTTTAGTCATGGAATGATGTATGTTCTCTACGATGCATTGAACTACATTCCCTTGCGGTGATCTACAGGTAACTTCATTCTTCGAATTGCAACCATGATGAAATGATACACCAGTTGTATCGGTAATATTTTGTAGAAAGATTTAAATTATTATGCAATTAAGTTTATCAGAACTTTGCAGAGACCAAAATTGTATAGAATAAGCTTACACATTATCCCACAAGTTGGTAAATACAGAACGGTTAAAACTACGAAGTTTAACATTAAGAAAATTATCTTATATCCGTTTAATGCTGCTTATTTTGTATCTAAGTAATGTAATATGATAATTTTAAAGCGATATACTTATTTTGCAAGTTCTACATCCAAAATTTTCTTCTTATGAAGAATGATATCACGAAGAGACCCTGATTTATTAATTTGGGGTCTGACTCTTTCAGATTCACCTTCTGTGCCCGGGGTTGCAGCGGTGTTCGGTTGTGGTTCTTGTGGTTCTTGTGATTTTCTTTGATACATCTCAGCTTCAGCTTCAGATTCTGTAATTTCAATGGACCCTATATATTCAATAGGATCGTAGGGTCTGATGTGGGGTCGAAAATCAATACCCTTTCTGGGACAAATATAATTATCTTGATCTTCAGTCAACATACATTGCTTTCTGTTTTCCAATGTGAAACTGGTAACTTTACAGTAGCTTGTGGACTCGTAACACTCTTCAGTTAAATTTAGAAACGCAAACGGTGAGTTTCTCAACTCAAATGAATTGTACATTTGGTCGATCTCAGGCATATCCCGAATCTTTTCACTTACATGATGCCACCATTCGGTGTCAAGACTTCTCTCCATTGGCCAAAGCTGCTCTGGATCGTAGGCATCTCTAGCCGAATGGCCAAACTCCCAGACCGGTTCGGCACCTCCATTAACAAATGTCTCATTTAACTTTGTGTAGTATGTAAATGAATTCACAATATTGAACGAATTTTCATCAACAGAGTAATATTTCCAAGCGGGATTCACCCCCGAAAATGGGCTTATGGAAGGAGCAGTAATAGCAAAATTTATTGCATTTTCTAACTTCTTTTCTTCACAGCCATTCCCAGCATATAGTAATTCGAACAGTTCTTTCAGGCTGTGCCCGAAGAAGATTGCTGCTATTACTTTTGGTGAGAACCGTTGCACAATTTCAGTGAAAATTTTTGAAGGTATGGGCAACGACTGTTGACTGACTGGTAAATGTGCAATAATCCATACTCTTTGTTCGTTGTGTTCACTTTCTAGTAATTCTTCAACTAAAAATTCCCAAATTCCTGATTTATCAAATGCAAGAACATCCCAAAATGAATATAAATTCTTTTGATTCCATATATTTGAATTTAAAGAGATGATTTTTAAACCTCGATCCGTTACTAAGGAATACCCAAAATGATTATATCTGATCTGCTTTGAAGAATCCAAATCCAACCAACCAAGTTCTTGCCATAAATCGGCAAGGAAATCAAAATTGCATTGATACAAATATGCTTCCGCTAATTCATTTTGAGGCAATTGGTTTATAGGAAATGAATCTCTAGTTCCAATAGCCGGGAAAACAGGAACCTGTGGAAGATACAGTTGGATATTACGGTAAACAAATTCCTGAGATTCCAATACTTTTTCTTTGTCGACGAAAATTCTATCCGAGTGGTCAACTACTCCTCCAGTGAATAAAGCGAACTCGAAGTTCAAGTGGTTTTGATGAAAATCTCTAATAACACCCAAAGAATTGTTGAACAATAATGGAGGTGTTTCACAATTGTAACTACCAAATTCGTGAGCTGGTAGCCAAGCAGGCTCTTCTGGACTATACTGGTCAATATACTGTCCCTTTTCAAAATGTCCCTTTGAGTAACTACTGGAATAAAATGATAGACCCATACCTGGATCATGAATTAAGCTGTAATCGTATTCAGGTGGAGTTGGAATTGAATTTCTGCTTATAGGTGAACAGCATACTGTTTGTGAACAATTCGCCTCAGCCAAGAGTTTGTAATCCAATTGGATATTGACATCACTAATATGCAACACATTAAAAGTGTTCCCACTATTTTCGGGCGATTCGTACAACTTCGGTTTTGGCGGCCAAAGTTTTTCCAAGTCCAAAGTTGGCGATTCAGGTAGAATATGACATCGAGAGTCATGAAAATAACAGAAATAATCTCCATCTATTCCTTCTGGGTTCATAAGCAGTAGAACCTTTGTGAAATCTGCCCCAGTAGAAGAATATTCATTGGAATGATATCCGTAATTCATATGACATTCTGTTTCGTCATATTCAGACTCAAGACACCAAATCGAGAAAACTTGGGGAACCAAATCAGGACGAGTTAGGGCTAAAAACTTTCCGATCTGTAAACGAGTCTTACACCTAGTACACTCGTTAAGATCGTTAACAGCTTCGATACTGTGAAGTTCATTTATAGACTTCTTGATTAGTTCATCGTCGCTCATCCAGTGATTCATATTCAGCCAATCTAATTGTACATTACTGTGTTCGAAATTTTTGGCTGGATAGCCTACAGTTGGTTCGAACAAAAGTGCAGTAAGCACCACTGAGACACTAAAAAGGTTTTCAAGCTTCATTATCACAATAAGAGAGTATAGTATCTTAAATTTTGTAATCAATGAATTGTTGGTTCACAATTAATTTGCACCCATAAGCGCTTGCTCTCTTTATTTTTGAATGTCGCGAACCAATTTTGCGACATCAGTTGGACAAACATCAGCATTTCATAGATGAGTAAATCCTGATATTCAACTACAATAAGTATCTAGTAATACATATATGCATAACAATATAAAAGTGTAATCCCAGTAAAGAAGCTATGTTGAGTTAAGATGAAAATAAATAAGCGACAAATAATCATTGAAACATACTTTTTGGAGTCATGATAGAGTCAAGTAAGTCTAGAGCTCATTCTTCTTTAGCGCCAGTATATAGTACTTAAATGGAAACTGATAGCAATGAATAAGAAGAAAGGAACGTAGATATACAGTGAGAATAATACAGATCTAGAACCAAGACGTCAGAACAAACCACTGGGATGAAGGACGTCGAGATGCAACAGTTATAAGCCAAGTCAGGCAAGAACAACATGGCACTCACCATTCATTCATCAAGTGAAAAGACGAGTGATTAGTAGAATTGGCATCAAATTTTTTGAATTGAATTAGATATCACTTCCTCACAATAAAATTTCTTTATTGAAAGTAATGGATACCATCACGGTGTCACCTCTTAACGACATTCCTTAAAGATGTCAACTTTGAAAGGATACGATCCTGGACGTCTTTTTTGACTTCTGTAGAGTGTTGGATCTTGTCAGCAAGAAGTGACACAATTTTTTCGCTCACTTCGTCTCTGTAGTCGGCATAGTTTCTGTTGATCGCTTCTAATTTGTCGTAATGGTTCTTGATCAATTTGTCGACTTCAAGGAACAATGTGTGATTTTCGTGATTAACTTGACTCTGGAAGTCAGAAGACTTGGTCAAGAAGTCATCAAATGTTTGCATGGACTGCGAAATACTCGAGTAACTGTATCTGTCGTTTGAATACAAAGCTCCGATGTCGTCCTTGATATCTGATAATTCGCGCAACGTTGACGTTAAACGAGTATCGATTGCTCCATTGACGGGGTTTGTAGAGTCAAGGAGTGCCCTCAAGGATGAAGTCATACTAGCCAAATTTGTAACACCTCGTTGTATTTCTGTATCCATGTTTCCCTGGAAGAGATAGGGGGTATTTGCCAATTTACCAGTTTTCAACTTATCGCTAAGATCATTAAGGTCAAGTAAGGCTGCTTCTAGCTCTGTTAGTGAACTTTCTGGCGAAATATGCTTGAATAAATAGTATTCATCGTCCTGAGACCTATTGAGGACCGGCTCTATTATGCCAGCTTGTTTTCGTTCGTGGCGTCTGATGCTGGTCTTACGGATGGCAGTAGCCAACTGTCTTTGAAGAGTTCTCACAGTGGGTACTACTATAGGCGAGTCATTTTTTCTATCCTTCCCATTATCCTGGTGCTTGTAGTCGGCAAATTTCTGCTGGATCAACTCCCACTTCTTCGTCTGAGAGAGCGAGCGATCGCCTACATATTTAAACGGCTTGATCTGGACAATGAAGTATAGAATTAGTCTGATGTCGTGTGTTGTCAACTTTGTGCGGTGGGCATTCTTGGATCCCAAAACGGAGTTGGTAGAGTTAGAAGGTGAGGAGGACGACGAGTCTTGCTCGTCGGGACCGTAGCTTTCGCCATTGATATCAACAGTTTCAGCTTCTGCAGACTCAACAGCTTGGGCTACTTCTCGTGCGTCGAGCGAGCGTACAGCAGTTACTGCTTCTATCGATTCAGTACTGTGAGCATCAGCAACTATTGACGAAGTAGCATCTAATGCTTCAGACCCACTACGATCATCGTCAGCGGGCAAAGGGTTTAGCAAGCTCGCAGCTCCAGACCACTGGTGCTTTATGCTCCGAGCGGGGGCTACCGAAGGACCAACGTGAGTAGGAGCGATGGCCAGCGATGCGGAAAGTGTTGATGGAGTAGATGCCGTTGGAGGCTGGGGTTCGTGTGACATGGCTATTGACGGGGTGTTAGACATTGTCCGTGGCTTCGGCTATTATGGCGGCAGGGTATTCAACGACAATGGCAGAAGCAACGACGTCGACAGAGATGTCTACGTTTGCAAAAGAGAAGAGAAAATCAGGATAAAGGGTCTTTTTTGTAGCGACCCTAAAAAAAGCGAGCCTGAAAAATACAGTCGGTATTGTGGTAGCGAGTGTTCCCTCCCAGGAGAGAGTTTGCAAAAAATGGTCCGATAGACAATATCGAATTTCACCTAAGTCAAAAGGTCAGATAGAAAATAGACACTAGGAGCATTAAGTATCTTACCCCTACCCTATTATAAAATAGAGCACGAGTGAAAAAAAAAAGATCTTCTATGACCACTCTAGTAAGCAAGTACAAAAAAAATTAACGGAATCATAACCAGACTACAGCTTTAGTCAAACGCCCCAAAAGCACTATGACGGAACTGCTGTTCAGTTTCGCGGGATGGCTGATTTTGGACCCAAAATATTTCCCCGTTGATACTTCTGCTGTTAGCTTACTGATCGGAACATTACTGTTCCCTTGATTCCCGTGACGGCCTGCCGAAAAGACGCTTAATTTTATGTTACATCGGTTGCTACACAACGGAATTTTTCATGTATTCACCGTCGATGAGCCATAGATATACCACACACCAAAGCCTGCGTTACATGCTTCTGGAAATTTAGTTTACTTTTAGCTTTCAATCTTACTACCTTGGATTGTTTTCTGAATAAATTAAAAATTAAAAAAAATTCATGAATAAAAAAAACTATAGTTAAAAAGACCGCAAGAATTTTTGACATACGTTCACGGAGCAGAAGGTTAATGCGGGCATGGTATAATTAACTTTGTTTGTCTAAAGTGACCATCGTGCCGATACGTACTTCTTTGCATCCGTACCTACGTAAATCACTATTTCTAGGGTAACAATTACATCATAAGCTTGTGCTAATTCGACAGTATGGGGGCCCTTGTGCAGAAACGGACTACAATGAGATGTTTTAAGGTCGCAAAATATCCTGACCCACCGCCCAAAAAAATTCCACTCCAAACGACAAGATGGCACATTGAGTTGGAAAATATTCCTGCTTGTTGATAGGCAAGTAATTCTTTTCGGCAAATTATAAACCCGAGCTTTACTCCAAGCTACGGCGTACCATGATTTTGCGGCATATTCCGATAACAAGCAAGCGACGCATGAAATATGCTAGCGCAAAACCTTTAAAGTTGACAGCTTCTATACTTATGGAACCGTGTTGCTGGAAAGGTCTGACTATTGGACCCATCAGAACACAATTTAGTTATGAAATATTCGCTAACGCTATTCTTTACACTCCACTTTCAGTTTCTTCTGTTGACATACATTCTACAATCATCGACAAAACGAATTGATTTACATTGTTTCAATTAAAAATTGCTTTTTCTATCTCCTCCACGCATGTGAGGCACAGATGATCTTCCCATACGGCTTTAGAAATCCCTAGTTGGGATTGAGCCATTGCTCTCCGCTATAAAACTTGTGGTCGAGGGTCATAAAAGTCTTCGTTACGCCATAATCCCCTTACAATAATAAATTCTCCAGGTATGCATAGATTTACGCTCTTGTACTACATGTGCTAAATAATAAAAGTTCTCATGCATATTCAGACCCAATCTGCGTGAGGATCTCCTCCATATCCGTAACTACAGCTTTGATCGTGCTGCCCACTATCCGGTTATCGGGGATCGGTATTTCCTGTACGTATCCCATATGCCAGAGTCAAAAGACAATGGAAAGCTAAAAAACTCTATTCATTCTGCCAATTTTGAAGTGTAAACTATTCGCTTTGCATCGTACAGATTTTTACGACGCTTCAAAATAGTCCTCTAGCGCTCAAAACAATCGCTTCTAGAACAGTGCAAAATGTCAGATGCCAGAGATCCGTCGAAACTCCAGAACACACGTTTATCGCTGGTCTTTTGGCTCTTATAATTGTGGGCGGATTCAATGACATATTTTAATGCAGGATGGACTGATGACGCCGTTCAGAAGTTTAGTCCTGCCGCAAATGAACTCGTCACAGACCGTATATCATCTTCAATATTATTGTGGCTGTCACTATCTTGAATTCTTGTTTGAAATTGCTGCCAGGTAGCGGAGCCAGATCCAGTTGCCTCGAGCTTATTGTTGTATCTCCCCTCATACGTGGAATTTAATTTATTCAACTTGCTGAAAAAATTAGCATGAATGTGGTTGGAAGAAGCGTCATAAATATTTTCTTGTTGCTTATTACCGAGAGTCGGCCACTTATCAGCACGCGAATATTCCAACTTGTTGTTGATTGTGGAACGGTCATATGAGATAATACTGGCAGAATCAAATTCCGTAGAGCTGGCTGCAATTGTAGATTCTTGAGCAAATTTTCTTTTCGGTTGGATTTGCTGTGGAATACCAGGTCTCGTATTATTGTTATTCAATTGAACCATTGACAACTGCAAATTATCCAATGGACCATCCACCAAGCAACCCTTTTCTCTAAAATGAATTAATAACTGATTCCATAAACGATTACGGCACAAGGCTCTTGGATTACCCAAAACTACCAAGCCGAATTTTGCTCTGGTCAATGCAACGTTAAGTCTTCTTGGATCACTCAAGAAACCAATTTTATGGGAACTGTTTGCACGAACACAACTCAAGATTATATAGTCTTTTTCACGACCCTGAAAGGCATCAACGCTAGTTACTTCAACTTCAAGGTATTGTTCTTTGTATTCAATCAAAGTGCTGTTAATTGACATGTACAGGACGAGATATGCTCTCTGTCCTTCATAAGGAGTGATGACACCGATTTGTTCAGCCTTCACTCCATCCTTAAATAATTTGGTAATTATTTTCTCAACATTCATCGCTTCAACTCTATTCAAATACGAATTACCACTACCACTAATTTCTTCACGGCCATAGTTTGCCCAAAACATCATCGGACTATCATACACTGGCCATGGAAAAGTTGATGATTCTATTCTTCTTTGTGCGCTAGTCACACCATTTTGCAAAGAACCTTCGTAAAAAATGTTACTTGGAAATTCAGAAAGACATGGATTCATTCTGTACTGGACTTCCAATCTAATTGGAACATGCCCTAAAATCACCAATCTTTCAAAGAGTGATTGACGTAAACCTGCATCACCTGCCTTTTTATCTAGAATAACTGGACCCAATTGTTGATGGTCCCCAACCAAAATTACTTGTTTGGATCCTTTAACAATTGGAATTAAAACCTCTGGCTCTGAAGCTTGAGTACTCTCGTCAATTAAAACTGTCCTGAATTTAGTATTGGAAAGTCTCCTGTCCGCTGCACCAACACAAGTGCAACAGACAACATCACATTGTGCTAAAATTTTTGATTCCGAGGCACGAATGTATCTAATAAGTGACTTCGAATCGTTTAGAGACAATTCTCCCAACTCGCTACGTAAACGAAGTAATTTTTTTAATTCACCCTTGGCGGATCTGTTGACCAAATTATGAAGAGACAAGTGACTAACTGCACTTTCGACATCTTCTCTAGATCTGGCTGTTAATCTAACAACTTTCAATCCTAAAGAATCTAATTTCTCGGCTAAGTGGTCAACAGCAACATTTGACGGAGCGCAAACTAGAATTTTTTCCTTGTTCAATTTTGACAAGTGGTAAATAATTGTGGCCGAAGTGACAGTTTTACCAGTACCTGGGGGACCTTGAATTAAAGAAAGAGGTCTTCGTAATACCGATCTCACTGCATTAATTTGAGAAACATTAAGTTCAGCCAAATTTGGGTGAGAAAATCGTTGTGGTAGTTTGATATCAAATTCAACTGGTTCAACTTCATGGCCCAACACCTTGTGATAGATATAACCAGACACAGACTCTTCTTCAACTGCGAATAACTTCATGGCATCTTGCATTCTGTCATATGAAGTTCCCTTCCACACAAATTCAGCAGTAAAATCAGTGGACAAATGTGTAGGCGGAGTTGTCGTACCTACAGTTAATTCTAAAGTGAATTCTTCTTGGTAAGCGTTTGGTAGACGAACAATAAATCCTTTTCCTTCCCATTTTTCGTCATGAGCTCCAGTATAACGCAAAATAATTTCATCGCCAACAGCGACCTTTAAATCTTTACTTTCATAAGTGGATAATGTAAATGAAGCCAAATGCCTATTATTTAAACCGAGTGCCCATTTTACTTGTATGTGTTCCAAAGCTTGGGATTCCTTCAAGTTCTTGTCATAATCGGCCTCTAATTTCACCAATGGAGCAAACGAACGCTGGTATTGAAACGCATCATTATATCTCATTAAAATGGGTAAAACATCTTCTTGTACGTCATTATTATTTTCGATATCATCGATGGTTGTGTCTCTGTTTAATCTCCATTGTGCTTCCAACTTGGAAATCTGTTGTGGAGTGATTAGTTTGGCATTCACCAATTCCTCTTCAGTAGGCACAGAAGCTACCCATGTCAAAAATTGACTGTCTTCGATCAACGATTGCCAGTGTGAAGTATCCCAATTAACATCTTTGGATTGCGCACATGGCAAACGACACAAGATTACTACTATAGATTCTTGCTTAGCACTTACAAACCCCAATATAAAAACATTCTTGTTGCCACAGTTGTAGCATTCCAAGGTGGAATCGCCGAGATCGGAGTCTTCATGCAATGAGACCTGGTTGTGTCTGGACATGACCAAATGAGTTACGATATGGGAACTATTTCCGTTGGATTTGGAATTGCAGAACCACTTATTACAAGTGTTACATTTTACTACGGAATTACTGGAATGGATTCCACAATATGCACAAGCATGTTCCGGTAAATCTACGCGGGCGAGTTCAGCAGCGTCCAATGCCAATTGGGTATCATCCACGTCGTCAATCAACTCCTCAAGTCTACGTTGGAGCTCGTCATCGCCGTCAAAGGATCCCAAATCTTGGTTAGGGAATTCAACAGTAGAATCCTGACTAACAGAGTCGAAGGCGCCATCATCCAGCTCGGGGCCGTAGGTAGGATCCTCCTCTTTGTTGTTATCGTCGGTACTATGGAATAGTAAATGGCTCATCTTGAAGGATATTGTGAAAGGAGCAGGAAATCGTCAGAACCAAAAGAAAATTTAAATCTCTTCAGATTCTTAGCCGATACAATCGTTAGTCTATATTTATCGAGTGTGCTTTCTGGATGTAAAGAGCAGATCAGCCTATCCTCGTTTTGTTTCTTGATTTGTAAGTGAAATTCAAGCTAGGACAACCTGGACAAAAAAGTTCATTGAATGCATTCACAGCGCAGTTTTTCAGAACAGTTGAACGAAATGTGCTTTTTCTACTGAAATAGACAAACTCTGAAAATGACTACGTCTTTGCTATGTGCTTGTAGCTCTTGCCATAACACCCTACATCTACATGTCTCTACCGCTACCGAAAATTTTTGATGTTGAAAAGATATGTTATGTGCAGGAAATATCTACAATGTTGTTTAAGGAATATCCAAGGAGTCATCACACGTGACACAACCATGCATTTTCCGACGGTTTGAGCTTGCTATTCATTCAAAGCAAATTGACAAGTTCTATCGTACCTGGGGCAATCTGGCTGTCCCCGACTTGAAGGAAGCAGTATGTAAGTGTTAAGATCGAGAAGCGGCGTTCTGATCTCATTATTTGGCAAATCAATATGACTATCTATGCAATTCCTCTCCTCCGCCGGAAGTGGGCTTGATGAATCCCCCAAGCTTGTTCAATCGGTGTTAAGTACCAGGGCTAGGATTCGCGAAGGTAGAAGCTGGCAAAACCAGATACAAGATTCGATTTAGTATGGTAGGTACATTTTTACCGAAATAGGTACCATATACAAAGGATATTTTTCAGCAGTTTTATTGTTGCCACATGCTAATGTATGTATATGTACGTCTAAAAAAAGCCACCGGGTTATGTAAGCATTTGAATTAAATATCACGTCAGTTGTCAACTTCACGAAGAGGCCGATCGTCACCCGTATGGTGTTACAGAAGTTTTCGAACTGAGGTTGTGTCCTAAAATTGGTTTGTGGCATATTTTAAAGCGGCAATTGTTGTTCCAGGTGTGACGGCGTAACAAACGTGCCTTTACGGGTACCTACTTGATGCTCCGCAAGATCTTACACTAAACCCCATTTGACATCGTACGACAAAATTTTTTTGTAGAATTACTATGAGGACATGGGGACAGTTACGATAAGGACAATGGAATTGCATACACCTTTGAAACTTGCAATAAAATGTTTGGTCAACATATAGTAACTCTCTCTTTCGACATGTGCCTTCGCTAGGATGGACCCTGGGAATAAATTATCACCTGCCCAGCAATCTGGCCAGCATGCGAAAATGACACCTGCCCAGCCTGTGGGGATAGTAGCTACTGAATGGTGGCGGTCGCCAGCCAACAATGGCGGGCATTTTAGCGAGTACAACGACAATTTGTGCAAACGCAGAGAATAGCCAGCTGGATCGGCCAGATGAAACGACGTTCGTTTTACGGCAGAGGCGATTGAAAAATCATCGTCCTACATTTGCACCGAGGGCAGTGAAATACGAGTAGACAGTATCCATTTTTTCAGGACAACCAAAGGACTACGAATTGAATAAGCTTTATTGGTTTGCTAAGTCGGATGTCATTACTATTTCTAAATTCTTTCTGTATTGTTGTTTCGCTATTTTCTATTTCTAATACTTTATTTTAATTATTTATTCTGCATCTTCAGTCGCTACTAGGTACAGAAATAACTCTATTAAATTCGAGAAAAAAATTGAAAATCTATTTGCAGATAAATTTACGTCTGGATTTATATTGTCTATTCGTATTTGCACATTTGTTTGTAATTACATTGTTTCTGTTCGACTATCTCTCGTTAACCCTATCCCAACTCTGACTCTAACCAGCCCCCTGACTATGCGCTCTCACCCGCAGCTCAGACTGGAGTGCGTTTTTCTTAGTGCGAACCTGCACCTGCTCGCTAGCAAAAAGCACCCACATAATAAACAAATTATCTAAACAAACTTTTCTACTTTTATATCTCTAAACATAACTACTACTCTTCTTACGACAGCCATTTTTTCCCTTCTCTAGACATCGACATTCGCCACTTCACACCGCTAACTCTGATTCTCCCCGATGGTTTCCCGGAAGTACCAATCGCCCTTCCACAAAATCATCTCCCGAGATAAGGGTCTTTTTGACGGGAAAAACTTTCTTGTCTCCACCGATTCCATCAACTGGATCCATCTGCATACTCTTTCCATCACAGAACAGGGCCAGCTCTACTCGTCAGACGAGAACGACTCCCACTACTTGCTTTTGCAGTCATTGCAGTCATGCCACGTCCAGATCTTCGCCAACTTGGCTGCGAGCCAGCAGAACCACCAAACTCTTCAACCTCTTAGACTCAATAGAGCGTCTGTAGCACCCATGGACAAACGTAACAGCGTTCAGGCGCCCGGAGCAAACCAACATCACAACAGCAATGGTTACCCGGCCAACGAAGAACCCCCGGTCGTCTTCATCAAGACATACGAAAACGACAAGCTCTACATCCGGGTTCTTTCCAAAAACAACTTTGGCCAGTTGCTCTCGTCGTTGATCGTATGGCAGAACTTCAAGCCCCAGGGCCTCGTCAAGAAGTGGTACTGCGAGAATAAAGTTGAATACTCGACGTCGGCAACCCTGGTGCCCCACGAACTCTTGGTGTGCCGTTTCAAGATATTTGGCCCCTTGCCAGCCCGATCCAAGAACTTGACCATAGTTTCTGGTCCTAAAGCTCCAGTGTACCAGCCGAAAGTAGAACTGGCAGCTGCAGACTTTGTAAGTGTGGACGGAAACGGAAACGCCAATGGTGGTGTAGACCATGTTCATGAAGGCTGGTTCTACGCTATAGGAGCCTTAAAATCGAATGGATCACTTAACTTCTTGAGTGAACTTGATGGAACGCTTCTCTACACCATCGACGTGAAGTCCATCATGTCGTCGGAAATCAGGGAAATTCACAACTCGATTTTCGACAACTCTAACGTGTTGTTCATTGGTCAACTCAAGGAGTTGCGATACAACAACGTCATCAAGACCACTAGCACATTGTCTACCGACCAGCTCGTGACGTCCTTCTTGACTCGTGACGGGAAAATGGTGCAAAACAACCAAAGAATACTAATAGAGTTCCCGCTCCACATCGACTTGGAGGACTGGTTTGTGGGTTTGAACTACTTTGCCAAACGTGAATACATAGGATCGTACTATTTCCAGCCCAAGCAGTTGGTTCTCAAGAAAGGCGAATTCGACATCAGTCATCCACCTCCTCTCAGCGACTTTACAAGAGAAAACTTTAGAGTCTCAAAGAAGATCACCATCGATATAATTGAAGCCAAGTTCGAAAATTTTGAAAGAACTCATGAAAGACATCATGAAAAACATGAAGTGCCGCAGGGAAAGATTTATGCCGAGGTCAGAATGTGGGGATATCCCTGGTCCAGAACTGCCATCGTAAACCACACTAATAACCCCTTCTGGAAGGAAGAATTCTCAACCGATCTCCCTATCTCCACACAAATGATCCACATTCTCATCAAGAAATGTGCATTTAACGATTCCTATCTGGCGGCAGACAAACTTATAGGAACGGTGTACGTAACACCAGATATTTTGACCAAGAAAGTCAAATCCAGTTCCACCGTCATGACAGGCACCAATGCCGGTAATGTTATCGACGTGAATGGCTATTCTGCCGCCGGCACTTCTTCTCAAAACAATACTATCTCTTTCTACAACAACAACGAGATCGTCAGACTTTCCATCTACGACGCTTCCAACCTCCCAATAGGGAAACTTTTGTTACATGTTAATTTAAAGGAACATCATATACTTCCTCCTCCATATTTCAGAAGTTTAGAAAGCATGTTGGGAAATGCTCCGATGAAGGATCTTATCCATTATTGTAATGTAAATGTACCTACTTCGGACTTTGAAGACGTTAGTTTGATGATGTTGGATATCTTTCAGAGTCTTGGTGTCGAAGACCAGTGGTTTAAAGCTCTCATGGAAGCTGAGTTGGTGAACGTTGACATTCTCACAAGAAAACTATACAAGAAAAAGAACAGCGACCATAAAGAAGCTCGGTCTTCTGCTTCGAATAATGCATTTAATACTTTATTTAGAGGTTCTTCTATATTTTCCAAATCTTTAGAGAGATACAACTTAAGAATCGGGCAGGAGTACTTGGAAAAGGCACTTGCTGGATTTTTCACCAAGATCAGCATGGAAAAGAAGAATTGTGAGCTCGATCCCAGATATGTCAGCTTCCAGGAAAAGAAGTTACGACAAGGAAAGGAAATCGATGACTCGGATACTGACTCGGACTTTTCATCAGACTCTGAAGAAGAAGTAGAAGATGATAAAGACAGAGATCAGAGAGTCAACGAGATGGTAGAAGAGAATTTTGAGAATTTGTATGACTACGTGGAAGAAGTATGGCATAAAATCTACATTACATCCAACGATTTGCCAGCACAGATCAAGATCCAGCTCAAGAACTTCAGAACAAAGGTTGAATTAGCTTGTGATCCAGATGACAAGACAACTCCTTTGAATTGTTTGAGTGCATTCATCTTCCTTAGATTTTTCTGTCCTGCCATTTTGAACCCTAAATTGTTCTACTTGACAAAGAATCATCAATCTGGAACTACACAAAGAACGTTGACTTTAATTGCCAAAATCTTGTTGAACTTTGCCAACAGACAAGAATTCACGAAACATAAGGAGCCCCATTTGCTTAGAATGAACAAGTTTCTCAGAAAGCACCGCAAAGAGATTTATGACTATTTCGACAAGATTACAGGAAGAAAGAACGATTTCAATGAGAAGATTTTGGACTTAAGTCACGATGTCAAGAGATTTGACTTAGGACTCGGCAACGATTCGACATCCAACGAATTGCCCACGACTCCATATTTGATTGATAAGTACTTGAGATTGACCGAGTTGATACATTTGCTTGATTTCAATAGATTTGGCAAGCTGTCGGCAATTACGAGCCCTATAAGTCTCCTCGCCGCTAGTGCTGGAAACAACGAGTCCAATGATTCTGTTATCACGACTAATACAGCAAACAATCAGAATTTGCAGAACTTCCGTCACCAACAGGAAAACGCCCCAGAACCACAAGAAGAAAGAAACGGAAACGCCAAGAAGGGCGGCGAATATCAGATCGGCACGCTAGAGTTTGAGAAGAACGAGTTCTTAGATCTGGCAGCTGTGAATGAAACTGAAGGGTTCAGTAAATCTTTACGTAGAGGTAACGAGAATATCTTTTCGTTTATCACGTCCAACATCACGTTGAGAGACTTGCAGAAACAAAGTACCAAGATCACAGTCAAAGTCCACCAGTTGGAAACAGTTCTTGAGAATTTTGAGTTTCCTAACAACCTCTTGCCCAACCAGAACAGTACCGATCCAGTGGTTCTTAAGAATACGGATGACGCAGAATACTTGCTCTGGGAGTCATTTACGAGCGACATTCTCTCGCGGTGCTACTTGGATGTCTCGCGTGCCTGTCTAGTGTATCTTGACAAGGACTTGCCCTACAACCACAACTACAGAAAGGTGGTGGAAAACAATGCACTTTCCAGCTTGAAGTTGAAGTTCTCCAGCGAGCTGCAAGTTTCTCACATGCGCAATGCCTCGGTGGCATCGACACTGGCATCGATATCAACGTCTTTCACCAACAACAGCTTGGGCAGTGCCCTCCGAAACGGTGCCCGAAGTTCGATCAGACGGTGGTTACGAAAGAATTAGACATAGAGTAGAGTATCATTTTGTATATGATGACGTAATACGAGACTAATAAGAGCACGAATGTATGATCGATATTTATGGAACACTAGTGCATATGTAATCAATCTGATGGTGGTGGTTGTGAAATTATGTCACATGTTCTGTGTCATGTGTCATGTATCGGATAAATTGTGACACTTAACGGACTAGTAGAGTTTCTTAGCAGAAGTAGTAGATTGTTCGAATTCTGGCTGTCTTGGTCAGGGAGCGTCTCGCTTCGGCAAGGATGTGATTATGTGCTCCTCTGGGGCTGAGCGCACAGCCACCAGGTGGAAGAATGAAGCATAGAAGAAGTAGTAGAGTGTATAGAGCTGAGGAAGAGATCCTACTGTAGAATGATGTCGTGCCCTGTAGTGAAGTCTTGTGCAACACGTTGGCATCGCTCACGTGAAGCGGAATAATAGAAGGGAGAAGACAATGCAGAGATAGGAGAATAGAACGAATAGAGGGAGATACAAGATTGTAGGGCGAGCGAGTTTCAGAGTACAGCAGACGAGAGCGATGGAATCCAGCAGGAAAATCAGCTGTTATGGCTCTAGACGGATTGTTTCTGTTAGGGTCTCCATTGTTGAACATTAAAGTAGAGATCAAGGTTTAGATATGGGGTGCCATTCCTGGGAGAATTATATAGTGTACAAAGTTTGTTAGAGTTCGAAACTTGCGACTGGATTTCAATTGTACCACTGTTAAGTTCTGTAATCTACTCACTGTACGTTCCCGTCTCGAGCTCAATTTCTCTGGCTACTGCTGGCTGTCTCTCAGTAGCGGTTCAGCTGCACTCTCGTGGCGTCTCTCTATTATCCTTGGTAGTCTTCTCTGTGCTGCCCAACTGTTATCCGCACACGTATTCTTGTTTTTATTTATGCCTCGTCGAATTTCTTTTTGTACCAGACATCAACATTTCAACTCTCCTATTGCTTCTGCGAATCGACACTTCTTTTTTCTCTGTCGTGTTTCTTCTGTCTGGTGCCAACAATTGTCTGTTTCCCTCTAGTCAGCATACATAGCGATCCCTCCGGGCCCTCATAGACTCCAGCACCACTCCGTTTAACCCGGCGCTGTCCTTTCCATCTTCACTTTTCCACAGCCTACGCTTTTTTTCCACTTGAGCAGCTGTCAGCTTTCAGTACTTTCCAGCTTTCCATACCGCTTTTCCTAATAGACAAAATGACGGCGACCGAAAAAGAGATCCTCGCATCATATCCGCAAGTCAATGCTCCTTCCGACGTCTCCGGGTACACCTCCAACTTAACCGAAGAACAGAAACAACAGGTCGAACAGTTGCGCCAGGAATTGACCGAATTGGGCTTCGTTGACCGTTTGGACGACGCCTCCATATTACGTTTCTTGAGAGCCCGTAAGTTCGACGTCGCCAAGGCGAAGCTCATGTTTGTCAACTGCGAGAAATGGAGAAAGGACTTTGGCACTAACTCCATCTTGGATGACTTCCACTACACGGAGAAGCCACTCGTAGCCTCTATGTATCCGCAGTACTACCACAAGACAGACAAAGACGGCAGACCCGTGTATTACGAAGAATTGGGCAAAGTAAATTTGCCAGAAATGTTGAAGATCACTACCCAGGAAAGAATGTTGAAGAACTTGGCTTGGGAGTACGAGTCCATGACTCACTACAGATTGCCCGCCTGTTCCAGAAGGGCCGGAGTGTTGATCGAAACATCGTGTACCATCATGGACTTGAAGGGAATCTCCTTGTCGACTGCCTACCAGGTTTTGGGCTACGTCAGAGAAGCTTCGGTTATTGGACAGGACTATTACCCAGAAAGAATGGGTAAGTTTTATCTCATCAATGCCCCATTTGGCTTCTCCACTGTCTTCAAGTTGTTTAAGCCATTCTTGGACCCAGTAACTGTGTCCAAGATCTTCATTCTCGGCTCTTCATACCTGAAGGAATTATTGAAACAGATTCCTCCAGAAAACTTGCCCAAGAAGTTTGGTGGAAGCTCCACTGCTGTCGAACAAGAGTTATACTTGAATGATGAAGGTCCATGGAGAGACCAGCAATATATCGGTCCAGAAGGCGAAGCTCCTAGATCGTTTCCGCTCTAGGTAGTTCCGAATCTCATAGCTCCCGCACATTCATCTCTGCTACGAAGGATAATTCCACTGCCTTCGGTAGCACTCTCGGTTCATATTATTATTTTTCATTGATGCACCATTGCTTCAGCTGCTATTCATCACATCTTTGTACCACAGCTTACCGTTTTTTTGTTGTTTTGGGGTTTGCAGCTTCTGCGTTTTTATACAATTAATATATAAGGTTATCTTGAGACTTAATTTGAAGTATTGAAGTGTTTTTGTAGTATTTCCAATATTGTTTCATTGCTGACACTTTCTAGTGGAAGTTTTCATGTTGGAATCTTCTACTCTGAATCTGATAATCCAAATTCCTTATTCGGGTTCCAATTTGCATTGACATGTACAGATAGCTGGGACAGTGCGGCTCAATGTGCCAAAATGCATAATCCAGTATTATGCATTGCTTTTTGCCATAGATGCAAAAAACTACAATATCAGCTGATAAGAAAATGAACGTGAAATCCTAACTTGAAATCCTATCCTTGCAAGATTTACAACTAAATACATCAGAATGTCTACCAGTACCAGTAAACATATATAGCCAACGCTATGGTGTTTGATTCTCCTTGAATTGGCAATTCTTGTCCTCTGCGATTTTCTCGATTATCTTCATTTTCTCGCTAGTGTTCAAAAGAGGAAAATAGTTGCAACCATATTCGGTAAGTCCAATTTGCCCATAAACACAACTGAAAACTTTCAGATTATTTTTTGTCCTTATTTCGAGTTTCTTCGAGTCCAGGGTATTGTGAAAAACATAAACATCTATAAAAGTAAGGATTATTCGTATACCAGTACGATTTTTACAGTGCAATACATTTGAACTTCATAATTACTGTGAAAAATGTCAGAGAAAGAAGATATTAGACCCATAATTACGGTTGAACAAACGGAAGCAAATTCAAAACCTTCCTCTGAATTTTCTGCCTTGTCTAGAACCAGTTCGGCTCTAGAGCTTAACTTTAAATCGGCTGTCGATATAATTGGCCCAACAGCAAACCACGTTCCTTCGAACAATATCCATTACAATCTCGAATACTCCAGCTCGCAATCTAGTCAACAAATCTTTTTGCCCAGTAGTTCAACCAGCTCAAGCAGCGCCCGGCTCTATGATTCCAAAAAAAGTCATACTAATTTTTGGAAGAACGATGACAGAATAGTTCAGAGCAGTTCGGACTTCAGCATTGCCAATAAGGCAAGTGATTCCTCAAGGTACTTCCTCAGGAACTCCAAGCACCTATCTGAAATGGAAGAACCATCATATTACTTTCATTCTGTATCGAACAGTATCTCTACGAACTGGACTTCATCCAACGCGTCTCCCTCAATCTCTTCTTCTAAAATTGTTGCACAACAGTCCTTATTACCGTCATCTGTTTCCGAACTAACGTCAAACTCTTCTGTAATAGGGATTACAGAAAAGTCCGAAATTCAACTGTTACTGAACCCCATTACATACATTGATCTCAAAGAAAGTATACTAACTGATGTAGAGCTAAATAATATTGACGATCAGTTTCCTATTCCACAGAAAGTATTTAAAAAATTGCTGGACTATTTCAATCCCATAGTGTACTACAGAAATTTCAACTTAGGGCAAATTTTGGCCGTTATTGCTCTTATATCTGTTATTGTCTTTGGTTCTATTGGTTACGTGGTAATGACAGCTAGAAGCTACTACAAGCCTCCGGAACCTGAGGTGTACGAAGTGTTATCCAATTACAAGTACCCAACTCTTGCAGCCATTCGCACATCTTTGATTGACAGCGATACTCCAAAGGAAGCACATAGCAAGAATAGCTTTCATGATAGTGAACCTTGGAATTTGGTTTTCTCAGATGAGTTCAATGTCGAAGGAAGAACTTTTCACGACGGGGACGATCAATTCTTCACAGCTGTTGATCTTCATTATGCTGCTACCAATGACTTAGAATACTACTCACCCCATATGGCAGAAACTGTAAATGGTAGCTTAAGAATCACTATCGATGCTTACCAGTCGCATGGATTGGACTATATTTCAGCGATGTTGCAATCTTGGAACAAGCTCTGTTTCAACAAGAATGCAATAGTTGAAGTCAGTTTACGAATGCCGTCATACTCACAATCACAAGGTCTTTGGCCAGCAGTGTGGTCCTTGGGGAATTTAGCCAGACCAGGATACATGGCTACAACTGATGGAGTCTGGCCATACACATATGACGAATGTGACTATGGTATTACTCCCAATCAGTCTTTGCCGGATGGAATTTCATACTTACCAGGCCAAAGATTAAGTAAGTGTACTTGTTATGGGCAAGATCATCCCAATGTTGGAGTTGGCAGAGGAGCTCCAGAAATTGATATCATTGAAGGAACTCATGCTGTCTACGATAATTGGGCTCTTGGCGCACAGACATTGCAAGTTGCACCATTCGATCCCTGGTGGAGACCAGACTACGATTTCTTAACCATTGAAAACTACAATCATACCTCTATGAAAGCTGACACTGGTACCCCACAGCAGGAGTCGATTGCATCCACTACGGTTCTTAATCTGGAATGGTTTGAGAGCTTGAGAAACCGTTCAGACTACAGCCAAAGTTTGCAGAATCACACCCATTTCCAGACATACGGATTTGAGTATAGAAGTGAAAAGACAGAGGAAAGAGATAGCTATATTCAGTTCTTTGTTGCAGATGAGAAGACGTTTGGAGTGTATGGAGATTCGTTGCATCCAGCAGGGAATGTTGGTTGGAGACAGATAACCAAGGAACCTATGTCTTTGATTTTCAACTTGGGGTTATCGCCTACTTGGCAAGCTATTGATTTTGCATCTCTAGATTATCCAGCTACACTTGAAATAGATTACATTAGAATTTACCAACGCGATGGTGAAGAAGAGATGACTTGTGATCCACCAGATTATCCCACTGTTGATTATATCGATTCGCATTTGGCTGCCTACCAGAATGTTAATTTCACCAGTTGGGAACAGGCTGGCTATAAGACTCCTCAGAACAGTTTTATGCATGGATGTTTTGCGCCAACTAATTAAAGTATATAAATAGAGTAAAGTTCATTCAGATAGCAAAATTGTAATTATGTCCACGATTCCCAATTGTAATGTTAGTGGATACAGAATAAACAGGCAACCAAGAAATAGGTTGAAACTCGGCTTATTCTCTGATTTATTTCTTGTCGTTGATCATACAGTTTCAATCATTAATTGAATGAATCTAGGTATCAGGAACACCACTTGTACAAAAAAAATAAAGACATCCTAAAACACAGAATCAGGTAACTACTCTCATTTCGACATATATATATATATATGTCTTTATATACGAAACTATGTTGGTGAAGCAGAAATACTGGAGAAACTATTAACTCATAACCTCGCATTTCTTATACAAGATCATCGGTGCAGAAAACTAGCCATGATCTACACAGTGCACATAGTTAAGGCTCATAATTTTTCATGTAGAATAAACTGATATATCTTCTTGTCATATCCAGTGGCATTTTTGCGAGCTACCAACATACGCATCCACCTATTCGTCCCTATATATATTCGTATATATATACGCAACAATGCTTATACTTCGCGTAGTCTACGCTTTGGTCTGGGCTCTATTGTCAGTATCTGTATTTAGTAAAGAGATTCAAGAGCCCAAGACTCATGTCTTTCATTTCAACTTAACATATGTGGACACCAATCCTGACGGCGTTTTCCCGAGAAGAATGATCGGTATCAACAACGAATGGCCGCTTCCAACAATTCGAGTCAAAAAAAACGACAGAATACAAATACATTTCACCAACTTACTTGATACAAAGGCTTCGTTGCACTTCCATGGATTGTTCCAGCAAAGCTCAAATGCCATGGACGGCCCAGAAATGGTCACCCAATGTCCTGTAGCACCAGGCTCGACTTTCTTGTACGACTTTAAGGTGACTAAGCAAGCAGGAACTTACTGGTATCATTCACATTCCGGCTCTCAGTACGCTGATGGATTGAGAGGTGTTCTCATTGTAGAAGATACTGACCAGGGCTATCATTTCCATTTCGACGAAGAAGTAGTTCTATCAGTAGGAGAACACTATCACAAGGAATCGTCTGATTTGTTGAAGAATTTCATGAGTAGATACAATCCTACTGGAGCAGAACCAATTCCACAAAATTCGCTTTTCAACGAATCCAGAAATGTGTCCTTGCATGTAGAGCCAGACAAGACCTACTTGTTGCGTATTGTCAATATGGGTCTTTTCACATCGCAGTACTTATCGATTGAAGACCATACGTTCACCATAGTGGAAGCCGATGGGGTTTTCATAGAACCTCAGGAAGTAGACTCGTTGTACATTACTGTAGCACAACGTTATTCTGTCTTGGTGAAGACTAAGAAATCGACCAAGAAGAACTACCGTTTCCTCAATATCATCGACGAGGACATGTTGGATATCTTGCCGGCTGATTTGCAAGTTATCTCGACGAACTGGATAGTCTACAACGATGAAGTAGAATTACCAGCTCCTCTAGAGAACAATGATAAGAGCTTCAAGAAGCAAATGGACAAGTTGAATCCATTTGATGATTTCAACCTTATTCCTCTTGGTAAACAAGCATTGCTACCAGATGCAGATGTAGTTATCACCCTCGATTTCACCATGGAAGTCTTGGGCGATGGAGTTACCTATGCCTTGTTCAACGGTGTCTCGTATGTTCCTCCCAAGGTTCCCACGTTGTACTCTGTTTTCTCGAGTGGAAAATACGCCAGCAACCAGCAAATTTATGGATCCAACACCAATACCTTTGTAGTCCAAAACAACGAAGTAGTAGATATTGTCTTGAACAACATGGATCCTGGGAAACATCCTTTCCATTTGCATGGACACAATTTCCAGGTGATATCTCGTTCCCCTGAAGGTATTGATGAGGATGTTATCAAGTTTGACCCCAACAATCCAAACCATACGAACTATCCAGATTATCCTATGGTTAGAGACACCGTCCAAGTACATCCAAATGGGTTCTTTGTTCTCAGATTCAAGGCTGACAACCCTGGTGTTTGGTTCTTCCATTGTCATGTTGACTGGCATTTGGAACAGGGATTGGCTGCAACGTTTGTTGAAGCTCCTTTTGAAATCCAGAAACAAGAAATCCACCCAAATCACTATGACAATTGTAAGCTGTCCAATGTTTCTACAATTGGTAACGCTGCTGGGAATTATGGCGAGACAAAAGAAAGCTGGTTGAATCTACAGGGTGAAAACGTACAAGAATCACCATTGCCAGCTGGGTTCACTACCAAGGGCTATGTAGCTATGGCACTTTGTACCTTGGCGGCTGTCTACGGGGTGTGGTCTATCTACAAGTACGGAATGGAAGACGTCAACTCCGAAGACACGGAAGCAATGATCCACAAACTTTATGACATCTTACGAACGAATGGAGCTCTTGAATCAGAAAACGAAGACGACGGCGAGCTTTTGATTGCTTCGTAGGTTCACTGCCGTCACTGCTAACAACAACAGAGACTTGATCTGGAAAAATTCTTCATTAATATTAAGTCCTAGCAAGGCATTATTTAAAGCATAAAAAAGTTTTCATATAATTGGGAACATGTTATGGCTAAAATTCTATGGATAACATATACTTACTTACATGGCTGAAAATGGAAATCTTTATGTCGCTTGTATATACTAACTAATGTAAGTTACTCGCTTCCTTTATACGGATTTGGGTTGACTCAAATTATTGCACGATTCTCCACCACATCGAAATAATTTATATATGTATACCACAAGTTACTAAGTATCAGCTGGTGTATTTCTAGAATCAGTTATACTTTTAACATGACTAAATACGTAGTATTAGGGTGAGTATTTTGAAAGCAGAAGATCGAATGTTAGACTTTTTCATAAAATTTTCATCATGACTCAGTGACTCAATGTACATGAAAATAGTGGATTTTTAGTTAAAATCACATTCGTAGATCTTGAAGATTTAGAAACTAATAAAATTCTAGTTCGGGAGTCATTGGTCTCTATACCGCTTACAATCTACTTTTAAGAGGCGTTTCTCCATCAGAAATCACCGTCGTTGCCGAGCATCTTCCTGGAGACGAGCTGATTAACTATACTTCTCCATATGCTGGTGGAAACTTCTCGTGCATCACGGATGACGACCCCAAGACTTTGTTTTATGACAAGCACACGTACACGAACTTGGCTAGACTCCAGAAAGAATTAGGAGGTGCTCCATGTGGTTTGGACAGATATATCTCCACCGAGTATTGGGATACGAAGCCTTCTAAGGAGAAGATCGAGTCATTAGCTTCCTATTTACAAGAGTACGAAATAATTGACCAAATGAATCTTCCCTTGGGTGTAGCTTATGGGATCAAGTTCAGATCGTGGAACTTCAATTGTCCCAAGTTTTTGTTGAATTTCCAGAGTTATCTTGTTCAAAAGGGTATTAGATTTATCAAGCGGAAGTTGACCCACATAACCCAAGCCTACCTCACTTCTTCAACCAAGATTGTGTTCAATTGCACTGGAATTGGAGCCCATAAGCTTGGAGGAGTAAATGACACAAATGTGTATCCTACTAGAGGACAAGTTGTAGTCATCAGGGCACCTCATATCGTCGAGAATGTCATGAGATGGGGAGATGACTTTGCTACCTACATCATCAAGAGACCCTACTCCAAGGACCAGTTAATTCTCGGAGGATACATGCAGAAAGACAACTGGACTGCCGATACGTACAAACACGAAACTGAGGATATTCTCAAGAGAACGACGGAGTTATTTCCTAAGATTTTGGCCGATAATCCTTATGGAAATGATGTGAAGGATTTGGAGATCTTGAGAGTTGTTTCTGGTTTGAGACCAAGCAGATATGGAGGAGTTCGTATTGAAAAGACTCTTGTTGAACACAACAAGTATGTGGTTCATAACTACGGAGCCAGTGGGTACGGATACCAGGCTGGGTTAGGAATGGGCTACGAAGCTGTGAGATTAGCCTTGAATAGAGACAATAATCTTTAGAAAAATGACATCAAATTACAAATGTTAAGATCTAAATAAGTTTTTTTTGTAAAACATAAATATATATCTTATGTCGTAAAGTATGCTTATCATATACTTTCTTGTAAAGTTTATATACAATTGTGCTGTTGATATATCTGTGGTCATCTTAAGTATGGCCATAATGATTCTCCACATATTCACATAAATGGATCTGCATACAGGAACGAACATCTATCAAAGGGGTTTTTATAAATCTACAACTTCTATCTAAGCGATTACATCTTTTCTTATCCGTTGCTCTATTTTATTCCTAGACTAACCAATATGTCGCTGCTCTTTGAGTGGGCATTTGGAAAGAAGCTTACGCCGCAAGAGCGGCTCCGAAAAAACCAGCGGGCGCTTGAGAAGACTCAACGAGAGCTCGCGCGAGAAGTGACCAAACTTCAGCAACAGGAGAAGAAGTTAATCAGCGATATCAAGAAGTCTGCAAAAGCCGGCCAAATCAGCAGTGCAAAGATTCAAGCTAAGGACTTGATTCGAACCAAGAACTATATTGGCAAGTTCAACTCGATGAAAGCGCAGCTACAGGCAATTGCGCTTCGTATCCAATCTGTAAGATCCAATCAGCAAATGGCCACCTCGATGCGAGATGCAACGCGTTTGCTTTCGGGGATGAACCGGTCGATGAATTTGCCCCAGTTGTCACGTATAGCCCAGGAGTTTGCCAAAGAAAACGATCTTATGGACCAAAAACAGGAATTCATGGATGATGCCATAGATGACGCTATGGCTATGGATGAAGACGAGTTAGGCGAAGATGAACAGATAGACGAAATCTTGGGTAAAGTTCTCGACGAAATTGGTGTAGATTTGAATACTAGTTTGAAGGAGACGCCTAACGCCATCAATGTCCATACTGAGGAGAAGTTGAATACTGGTAGAGTAGCGGAGGCTATTGGCGGAGGTGGCGATCATGCTGACGAGGACGACTTGCAAGCAAGATTGGACAGTTTGAAGAAGTAGGAATGATATAGACTGCTCATTTATAGTTGTATAGTGAGTATTTTGAAGAGAAATGCTGAGATATATGAAAATATCGCAGAAATGATTCGTAAGTCCGAGAGGAGTAAAGGGACACTCTATGAAGGTTTCATACGGCTAGTAGGATAGTGTTATTAGAAGAGAACAAGTTGTTTAGTCTGTGATTTGGTCATTTGGACTGGATTTTATAGATGGTAGTGAGAATACTGGCATGACGCAATTAGAGAAAACTAGATAGCTAGGTTGCGAAAATGCAACTCAATTGCTCTACGACTATGAGATTTAGAAGATTCTTTTCCTCGAGTAATGGATACACTGTTGAATACAATAGCATGGATATTGCCATTCTGCCTACCACTCCCTATTGTTACTTTATTGTGTCTTGTGTTTCCGCTCTATCCCCTAGACTGCGCAAACCATACGATCGTAGTGCGAACGGAATCAAGTTAGACAGGAGAAGTATTTCTCGGGCCCAATGCAGTCTAGTAAATGTAAATATTGGCTATCCAATTCAGTAGGATTCGATAGTTGAGAGAGTCTAATACTCTCGATTAGACCTCGAAACTGGCCGGCTGTAGCTGCTGAGCAAAGCAAAGCTCAATTTCTTCAATTTTATTTCTATGTTTCTCCTCAAACAATAATAGGTTATGCGGGGTGAGATGGAAATACCTACTAACGCATCATAAATAAAAAACTATATCCGCAACTACCCATTCGGAATAAGCGATTGGTTAGGGTTATATATATAATGAGAGTCTTCCAGTGGTAACTTACTATTGCTAGCATATCCCAATGGTTTTTCCTCTTTCTCCTTATCAGCAGATCTTATCAATAAGCCATTACTAGCAGACCCGCTACACCCTGATTCTAGAGTCATAGTTGTCACTGTTAATTCCAATTGCCAATAGTAGATATCATGTCTTTATACCCCGCAAATAATCGTTCCAAAGAGGAGGCGTTTGCCAGTCTTCCCATCACCAGCACTGCTATCACCAATAGTGTTGTTGTAGACGAAGCTAGTGCTGATGGGAACTATTCCCGAGTCTATAGAAACCGGGCCACCTCGGAAAAGTTGATTTGGAATATTCATCCTGACTTGGACACTTACCATAAACTCTTCAACAACGCCGTAGCCTTATATGGAAACAGACCATGTCTTGGACAGAGACCCTTCAACTACCTGACAAAACAATCTGCTCCATACTATAAGAGCTACACTTACAACCAAGTGAACCAGAGAAAGAGAAACTTGGGTGCTGGAATCATCTATTCGTTGCAGAATAATGCCTTTACCAACTACAACTTGGAATCGCATTGCAAAATTAGAGACCACTTGAAAAACTGGCTCTATTACGGGGTTCCAACAACTGCCCTTGAGAACAAGAATCAGGAGATCGAGAAGAGTGCTTCTTTCATTGTTTCCATTTTCTCTGCTAACAGATATGAATGGATCTTGACTGATCTTGCTTGTAATGCTTATTCTATCACAAACACTGCGCTCTATGATACGTTGGGCCCAGAAGTGTCCACCTACCTCTTGGAGATGACCTCAAGCCCTATTGTAGTTTGTTCCTATGATAAAATAGGCACAGTATTGGATTTGAAGGAAAACTTTCCCAAGGAACTTGAAAATGTTATTTCCATTGTTTCAATGGACCCATTTTCAACTATCGACGATAGTCTTCTTGAGAAGGCTAGTAGATTGAAAGTAGAAATCAGTGATCTTGACCAAATTGAAGCTGTAGGAGAATCGCATCCGCTTGATGAGTTACCACCTTCCCCAGAAACACTCTATACCATTTCATTTACATCTGGAACTACTGGCTCTATGCCCAAAGGTGCTATGTTGACTCAGACAAATGCTGCGTCTGCAATGAGTTTCTTGTCATGTGTTGAGCCTCATTCTCCTGGTAAAGACAAAGCATTCATTTTCTTGCCGTTGACTCATATTTACGAGAGAGAAACCAGTGGGTTTGCTCTTGTCTCCGGTCACTACTTAGGATTTCCCCAGTTAACTATGGGACATGATAAAGTTGATCCTTTCACAAACTTGATCCAAGACTTGAGAATCTTCAGACCTACTCATTTTTCAAATGTGCCCAGAATCCTAACCAAGATGGAGGCTCTTGTCAAAAACTTGATCGAAGAGATGAGTGCACAAGATGCTGCTGAAGTCAGAAAGATCATTGAGTTCAAACAAAGGGAACAGAGGAGATACGACGGTTCCGAAGCTAAGAATGCTCTCTACGACAACTTCCCTGCTTACAAGTCATTGAAAGAATTCATGGGAGTGACAGAATTGAAGTGGATGCGAACTGGTTCTGCTCCAGTGGCTCCTAGCACCATAACTTTCTTGAAAGCGTCACTCAACTTAGCCTTGAAACAGATGTATGGTTTAACAGAGTCGTTCGGAGCAGCTACGAGTACTCCAGAATACGACGCTGTACCTGGTTCCTGTGGAAGTGTTGGTACTGCAGTCGAAGCAAGATTGAGAAACGTTAGTGAAATGGGCTATGAGATCAAAAATAACAAGGGCGAGTTCGTCATTAGAGGTCCCCAGATCTTCAAGGGCTACTACTACAACAAAGAAGAAACTGCTAAGGTGTTTAACTCTGAAGGCTGGTACCACACTGGTGACATTGCTGAAGTAGACAAAAATGGTAGATTCTTCATTATCGATAGAGTAAAGAACTTCTTTAAGTTGGCTCAAGGCGAATTCATTTCGCCAGAAAGGATTGAAAACAGTTATTTGTCGTCAAACCCTTTCATTTCTCAACTTTATGTCCATGGCGATTCTTTGAAGTCGTTTTTGGTTGGTGTTGTAGGCATCGATTTTGAGAGAGGTTTGACTTTCTTAAACGAAGTTTGTGGTTACAATCGAATTGACATGTCTCCAGAAGAAATGCTTCAAACTATCAATCGTGTTGATATCAAGAAGAAATTTTTGGATATTATCAACGAAAATGTCAAGGACAAGTTGCTTGGTTTCGAAAAGTTGCATAACATTCACATTGAAATCAACCCTCTTACTGTAGAACGAAATGTTGTAACTCCTACGCTTAAAATCAAGAGAGGCATTGCTTCTAAGTTCTTTGCGGGCGTCTTCCACCGTTTGTATGACTTGGAACAGTCTCTCTTGTTGGAAGCTAAGTATTTTACATCGAAGCTTTGAAACAACTTATTTTGATATCCCTTAGGCGGCTCTGAGGGGCTGCGCTTAAATATATTTATTTTCATGCAGTGATGAATACAACGATTTAGATACCCGACGTCTACAATGTAGATAATTTATAACGTATCACTGTAACAATAAGAGTATTCTTATAATGAATGCTTGTACTTCTCATTATACATGTCTATGTAAGTTTCTATCTTAAATATACTTGTTGTCAATCAAGTAGTCAATGATCTTTTCGGCCGATTCCTCGATCGAAACACCTTCGTAGTTCTTCAAGTGGATTTCTGGCTGTTCTGGAGCTTCGTATGGAGCAGAGATACCGGTGAATTCCTTGATGGTACCTTCTCTGGCCTTCTTGTACAATCCCTTGGGGTCTCGTTGTTCGGCAACTTCAACTGGAACATCGACATAAACTTCTACAAATGGCAAACTGTCCTTTTCGTGCAATTGTCTGGCCAAATCTCTGTCCTGTTTGTAAGGGGAGATGAAACTGGTCAAAGTTACACAACAAGAGTCGGTGAACAATTTAGCTACTTCGGAGATTCTTCTGATGTTTTCGTTTCTGTCAGCTTCGCTGAAACCCAAGTCCTTGTTTAAGCCAAACCTCACGTTGTCACCGTCCAATCTGTAGGCATTTAATCCTCTGGCAAGGATAGACTGTTCTAAGGCACAGGCAATAGTGGATTTTCCACTAGCAGATAAACCAGTTAACCATACCGTGACACCCTTTTGCTTTCTCAAGTCGGAACGCTCAGCGTGTGTCAAGTTTGGATGCCAAGTGATGTTGGAGGCCATTTCTATTGATTTTGATTCGAATGTTAAGTAGGAGAAAGACTTGACTCATAGTCGAAATCAATCATAATTTGCAATTGTCAAGCTCTATATGGTTGAAAAATTTGTGTGGTTCACCATACCACGTGATATGGGGAACAGTTCACGTGAAGATAAGAGTGTTGCAGCACTCTCTGCGTAGGAGGTGCAGAAAATTGATTTGAATTTGTACTCAGAAGAGACGAAGTCACAGAAGCTCCAGTCTATAGATTGAGAACGATAGTGGTAGTAAGACGTAACTTTGATACGAAAAAGAGTATCCAGAGGTTGTTCGAATGCCTACTATTGAGAATTCAGTGAATGGTGTAGTTGTGGCTAATGCTAAGAAAAGAATACAACTATATTAGTGTGGAACCAAATGCGAAGAAAATCACAGCCAACAAATTGACTAAGATAGTCAAGACAAAATGAACAGACGAAGTGGAAATGTAATAGTCAGTGTTGAAAAATTGGTATTGAATTCGGAAATGGTTACCGAAGAAAGTGCGACATTCAAGCATTTTTCATGCGACATCCGCCCTTTGCTCATGCGACATTTGCAACGACATTCAAATTTTTCAGTATTCATCAACTCGTACTGCTCATTGATACCACAGTCTATTCGCTACCAGTCTCGAAATACACCAGAGCCATGTACTACGAGTTGTTCGCCATAGCGCGTATAACGGACCCAGTCCATTCCAGCAAGGAGGCCAAGAAAATTGTGTCTACGATTGGGAAATTGATTCTCAACAATAGAGGTATCATTAGAGACATAACAAGCATGGGTGCCAGACCTTTGCCCAAGATCATGTCAAAGGAACAGGAAAGGCACTTCCAAGGTTACCAGTTCCTCATGGGTTTTGACGTATCAGCCACTGTCCAATCGCAGTTGTTAAGAACTTTGAGAAGCGATCCCAGAATCTTGAGAGCCAACATCATTAAGCGCGACCTCTCCAAGAAGTTGAACTCTGGCTCTTCCATCCAGCAGGCCGTGGACTCTATCAAGAGTCTGTAGATGATACGAAGAGAATGAGAGAATAAGCAAGAAAGTAAATACGAAAATGAGAAAATGAATCGATAAAGTTCAAGATGATTTTTAATTTTACAATATCCATTTTACATAGCATTTCCGCCAGATGGGAACCAGTACTTTCCGTGGTGGGACCCTGTATCCTTAGTTGTACATAGTCACACAATATTACCATACTACAAGAGAGATGTAGCAGATGCTGTAAGATTAAGTCGTAGTGAGTATTGATCTGAATGTGCAAGATGTATTTGTCTTTGTAGTACAATTCAGTAGAATGGAATACTTCCGCCGTCTCACAAAAGATATTGGAAATAATGATCTATTCGCAGAATTGATCAGAAATGTGAGAATCCTCGAACCTCCTAATGTTCCAATACAGTTATTTCTCACAATAAAGAGTATATAGTATGAAATGTTATATAGAAAGTGAGCCCATTGTAAACTTGAAATCGCACATACTTTTCACACTCTACCCAAAGCCTATCTCATTTGCAATATAGATAAGCTTGACACACTTCACATGTACAAAATAGCACTGCCTTAACTCTTTCCAAACAAATCTCACCAAGAACACGTTCGTAAACTGTACTAATTTCATGTCAATTATGCTCGTCATATGGCATCTGATGCAGTAATTAAGTCAATTATGCCAAATCGCGAATCGTGCAATAAAACTGCCCCACAATTAACAACAATAAAATACATTAAGCAATCTCGCTTGGCTCGTCTCTACCCAATCAATGCAAGCGTATCTAACAACTCAAGCACCTCGTTCCTGATCCAACAATACCCATCCAGATCTCGGGTGGACCAATTTTTGTTAAACTGGTAGCGCCGTCGTCCCAATTAGGCAATTCAATAACAAACACCATAAACAACTCAAAAAAACTGGTGAACATGGGTCTCCATAACCAGGGAGAATTACTGTAACCTCTCATTGGGCTATACTGTGTACAGTTCGACTCAACTGTTTAGATTTTTTTGTTGTATTTGTCTTCTCCTTTTGGAAACGTTATTGGCCCTGAAGGTGAGGGCATTTTTTCTATGATAATTTCTGGAGCTCATAGTGGAAAAATACATTCTCTTCTTTTGCAAAACAGTAAACAATCGTCATATCTACCAGCGACCAGCCATTTGTCACCCAGTCCTATTGCGTATACGATAACCAAGACTATACCGTCGTCCATTCCTTTAACGCCATACAACGAATAACTTATCATCAGCAAAGAGTAGCTGGGAAAAACAAACCTTTACAATACGGTAACGATAAGAATTCAAAATACAAGAATTTCACCGTACATAAATAAACTAATACGATAAATTCTGAGATATACAACATCAGCCAAACTGGACATCAACTCTGTGGCATCAAATAAGTAATCAAGCAATCCGAATCGTAGACAATCCTAGACTTCTCATCGACCTAAATCGTCTCATACTGTGTGTACAGACTACATCGAGCCATAACAGTCAATCACCGCCTTCAAACATTTACTCAAACACTTAAGTCTATCGAACATTCGTAAACATTCAGACATTGACTTTCTAAAGACATTGACATTGAATCACATTGAATCACACTAACCATTATTACCTATTTTATATTATTGTACTATATTATTGCATATCACAACAAGTGATTATACGTGATTATAATTAAGCTCCTGAATCAAAGTCCATTCAACCCCCGGTTCTGCAGCCAGCATTCTGTAGACAAACCGACATCAGCCCACCTTCTCCAGATATGAATTCCCGGGAAGGCTACAACAAAGAGAATGCCATTACGTTGATATCACAGAGTCATCCTTCCACGCCTCCCGGCTCGCCATTGTCGTCCAAGCGTTCTCTCAACTCGATAACCTCGTTGAACGGATCACCTCTAGCATACTACTCCAAGAAGTTCGACGGCTCGCCTTCACGTAGAAGAAAACAAGTCATGGAGACATCTGAAGCTGACTCCATTTCTCCCTCCGCTTCTGTTTCGACTTCGACCTCCAGCACATCTCTCGGAAATCTCCAGAATGACTACAAAGCATTGGAAAGAAGGTATACCGACTTGGTGCTTCTGAACAAATCGCTTTTGGCCGACTTCACAGCGTTGGAACAAGACGTCCATCAAAAAACATCGCATTTGAAAGAGCAAGCAGACAAGAACCACAGCTACGAACTATTTATTAAGTCTATTCAGGATGAACACGCTAAGAGCTCCGATTTACTCACACGAGAAATCTCCTTCTACAAGGACTTGATCCTGGAATTGCAACTTAATCTCGACAAGTTGACACAAGAATTCGATTCCTATAGACAGAAATCCATAGCCAACTCTCCTAGCCAAGAGTATCATAACCAGCACGACATTCTGTATGAACGACTCAGCAAAGAATTCCGAGCTCTCCGCTCAGATTTCGAATTAGAAAAGAACTCCAAGGCTGTATTGATAGACCAGATTGATTATCTTTCCAAAGAAAACGAAGCTCTTCGAATGGAACAACAACGAGATTCTCTAGCCAGTCAGAACTTCATCCTGGATGACATTCTAGATAGCAGTGTTATTCACGACATCACCCATACAATTCACACTATGAACGAGTTGAGTGAAGAAGAAGACGAGAACGATCTAGAAAGCGATTCGGACCCTTCCCACTCCAATCCCCATTCCAATACCCCACATCGTTACGATAACGAAAGCTTTAATGACCATGACGAAACAAATAATAACAACAGTAACAATAATAACAATATGATATCTTATCTAGCAGATGAGTTAAGGAACAACCATTCTTCTCCCATTAAAGCCGAGTATAACACCGACGAATCCATGGAGATATCGCGAAACTTCCAGTTTCCACCACCGGAGTTTGCTGAAAGCAACTTCTTGCCTAAAACTGAAAAGCTCGAGAGCCCTTCGAAGATCCAATTCCCACCATCACCAGAACCTGGAGTGAAGGAAAAGAGACAGTCTTTGCCACTCCATCTTCGCGGTAGTCAGTGCGATGAAGAGTTCGTTCTTTCTCCATTCAAATTAGCCAATGCAACTATTTCTTTGATGGGCCATGATGAACGAGACGTTGTGACTCCTTCAGTAAAAAGATATTCTTCATCTAAGCCACATCATAATCGTTATAACAGTCACGAGCTTGTGCCTATCATGGTAGAGTTTGAGCCGCTAGAGCTGGCTCTACGTAGCACTTCGGTTCCTGAAAGAACACACCATAACAACAGCCACAAATTTGACATCATCAATGAGCTGTCTGAGGGTTCTGTAGAAAGTAGTAAAACGGCCTCGGCTCGTGATGGAGCCTTCTTTGCTTTGAATGGCTACGATAGCAAATCGAATAGAAACTCGGCCACCACGATGTCCTCCAAGAGATCGAGTATGATTACAGAAAACTTTTCGAACGATATGACGAGACAAGAAATCACGAAGTTGAAGTTTGAGTTGCAATCTCTCAGATTACACAACGAGAAATTGTTATCCTACATTGGCTTTGAGTTGCAGAAGCAGAAGAAGAACATCAAGAAATTGTCTAAGAAACAGTCTACGCGTACACTTAGGTCTCATCCAAGTAAGAAGAAGATGGAATATTCGGATGCCAAATTGATTGAGAGGTCGAAAGAAATGCTCATTCAAAAAAAGCGTGTTTTGCGATCGGTTTCGATCAATGCGATCTTGTCCAAGAAATACCACGATAATAGTGGGATGCGACCTGCGAATGCGATAGGCATAATTCCGACGGGATTGTCTCCCTTTGCCAATTCACTTTTCACCACGTTTGAGAACGACTACGAGCAAGATGTTGATGGCCTCTTGTTGCACAACGATCTTGGCGAAGATGAGTACGGGTTTTTGACTCATAACGATAGATTTAGTAGTCGGGTATTCTCGAACGGGTTGTACGCCTATCTTAATTTTGACGAAAACGAGCTTGACGGAGACGAAACGGCTGATTCCGACAAGGAAAAAAGAATCAAGAAATATCGATCACAGGTGTTTGAGAAATCCAAGTTCGCATCCAGTGACGATGAAGTAGGAGAAGACGGTACGGACGAGTCTACCGAGGTAGAGAAAGACGACTGGGAAGAAATAAGTGGAGAATCGTCATCGGAAGAAGAACTTGGAATGATTACCCAGATCAAGTATTTGATGTTTGGAGCCAGTGCGCTCAGTGCCAAACAAAAGAGAAAGAAAGACCAACAACTGCTAGTGGACGATGGCTTGAAGTACAAGTTTTTCACGATAGCTTTGGGGATTATGATCATCGGGTTGAAGTTCTCGCACCAACACCATGACAATTGACTACTGTAATTTTACTTAATGCTCACCAATGCTCAATAATGCTTAATTTTCGTGTATAGTAATAAGAGCAAAAGTCTAGAGCCACGATAAAGACAGATTGTAGACGAAAGAGATACTAAATATACACATTGCAGATGTCATGCAACGACACCTGTGCTCTTTAAGGGCGCAGTAAGGGGTATATAATAATGAAAGTAGAGTCCAGTAGCAAATGGGATCATAAATGTGACATAGTTAACACATCTAGTGCAACCATTGTCGAGTGGCTTGGCAATAATGTCCAGCTGAAAGGAAGGCCCCAGAATGCGCTCATGTTGCCAGGGTGAGGTGAACAATTGATTGAAGTAAGAAGTAAAGACTGATGAATAAATGGTGAAAACAGAGAATAGAAGAGCCAGTATCGACAAATCTATAATTTACTTAGGATCTGCGGCCATAATTGACTTCTGCGGAAATAACTAAAATCAGAATTTAGTTGGGTCCGACAATTGTCTCTGGCTCTATAGTATAATAATATGCTTAAATTATCGTATTAATTATCGTACGAATTCGTATGAGTGTTAGCATTAGTATAAGTAAGAAAAAGCGTAATCATCGGCCCGTACTGGTGTTAATGCGGGTATATCCACGGACTCTTTCAAGACTATTCTGTCACAAACTGTTTCGAGACTACTCCCACGTCACATTTCCAACAATTACATGAAGCTCAGCAGATGTGAATTAATTCCGGCGCTAGCTTCCGCTGCAACTGTTTTGGTGTACAGCTTTTCCTCTATTCCTGCAGCGGGACCATAAAGTTGCTGCAGCCTGAAAAAGTGGAACCACTCTTGCAATTTAGGCTTTTTTCGCAGGCACTTTTTTGCGCACTATTGGCTCATGAAATCAGAAATGACCAGTTCTGACATGAATTTGATCGTGACATACTTAAGGAAGGGTCAATCCTGCGAAATAGGGACATCTTCGGGCCAAACAATTATCTTATTAGGTCTTACTTTCTAACCCGAAGTTTTCCGAAGACCCAACCATCGCAACCACCAGCAACTTGAAGTCAAACGTAGTTCAGCCAATAATAACCACTAGTGTCGAGCGAAAATTCGCGACAAAATAGCCCTATAAATAGCCCCATACAGCCAAAGCTAAGATGGCGTTGAGAAATTACATGTACGCAAAACACATAGACGACAGCGTCACCAAGGCCAGGATCAACATGGTCGACACTTCGAACCCCGATTCGTCCAAAATCGAAGCATCAATTAATAGACTCCACCGCCACGGCCACTCCAGCAAGGAAAAGGCTGCAAGATTAGGTGCAAAACAAGTCAGACACAGACGAAGACGTCTTAGCCAAGTCGTTGCAGAAACATCGTCTGTCAAACAAAACCACGACTCCATCCCCCGAACCATCTCTTCCATCTCTACAACCATTCCGAGTTCCAACGCCTCTGGATGTGGAAGCGGGAGGGAAATCTCGTTGGAAGATGGGACAAAGGTGTGTCGCAACTGCCCTGACTGCGACAAGAAAAAGATACTGGTAGACGAACTGCACTATCCCAGAGTCAACATCGAGGTCCAGGAGACTTCGACTCCCATGGCAGAATTACAACGTCAAACTGAAGGATTGTCGCTCGATACCAATAATAGCTTCAAAAATATCCACGCCACGGATATCGACTTCACTAATGTCTTCTAACGCGATAACGAAACTTCTGTATATATTCTGGATCGGGTTAAGATACTTGAAATGGCATATATTAGCTTGTATATTAGAATCACCATATTGATATTATAGCACAAATAGTAGCTAATAAGTGTCACTGAACGCATCTGGCTAGTGGCCCTTACTGCAGTAGCAACCAATTTATAGTTACGATCTATTCTATAATCGGTGATATATGTAGTGCAGAATAAGTAATGATTACGATTTGCATCATACACTCGCTTGCAGATATGACCCATTTATTTATTACCTCTTAATCTGTGTTGAACCATCGTCAATAAAAAGAATAGGAAATTAAGGTAAGGAATCTCTTGAACGACTTTGGCTCCATTGTCTGCGGTATTCTTCTTGTAGAGCTTGATGATATTGCCCAATATGATATCCAACTCAATCAAACGACCGTTTCTGGAATCCACCAACATCGATGGCTGATAATTAGTTGGAGCATCGTAGGACTCGGTGTCCTTGATCATATTGACTACTTGTCTCTCTTCGATAAGTTGGTTATGTTCTCCGTAGTCATACCTACTCAAGTCTCTGTTAGCCACGAGTTGTACCTCTTTCATCAAAGGGTAGATTACTTCGTCGATTATGTGATCTGAGTCCTTCAATTCGTACACTTGTCCTACATCCAAATCGCTAAGGCAGCAAACCGTGTTGTATGTTGCGTTGTACAAAAGCTTCTTCCATCTCGTGAAACGGGCATTGTGGTCGAGCTTAGTGGTGTTGATATCATTGGAGTACAACTTGATTAATTTCTCCAACGCAGCAGAAGCTGTAACGTCGTGGATTTTGGAGATATCAAAGAGTCCAAGAACAAGCGAATCATGTGAAAATTGTGTAATCGTGCCTTTATTGTTCGTAGAACTGATATACGAGACTCCTGAGATAAAGGTGGCCTCATCCATCAAGTTGCTCCAGTAGCTTTCGATATCAATTCCATTCTGGACCAAAACTATACTGGTTTTACTGTCGGGTTTCAACAATTTAGCCTTATTCTTCTCTACTTGATCCCAGACATTGTTGCCATCGTCACTCGGAATCACTTTCGTCGAAATAATGATATAGTCAAAGGGCCCAGACTCGATTTCCTCTAAGCTCTTGACGACATTGTGTGGCCTGAATCCCGTAATTTTATTGGCAGCTTCGTTCGCATCGCCATTTTCGCGTCTTCCACCGTAATCAACTGAGGAAATCGTGTATCCTTCGTTTATGACTTTATCGTAGTCTGATCTGATGACAGCTGTGAGATCGATTTCAGTTGCATTATTTCTGTGTAAAGTATATGCTACCATAACTCCGACTCCGCCGAGGCCGATCGAGAGAACTTTCGTCATGTTGAAGAATTGCGGGACTTGTGCAAGATCGATAATGAGATACTCGAGTTTCAATAATAAAAGTTCAATCTCTCAAAATCAAGTGAAAAAAGAGGTGCTTCAGATCGAGATTTATATCTTGGTATAAAGGGCGGAATTTTTTCCCTTCTGGGAGTTTAGGCGCTTTTGCAGCAGAAGCAATACAGATTGCATGGCGGATATTTTTCGCGCATGTCCAGAAACGGAATGTGACGGATGCGAAATTTAAACCATCGATAAGGAAGCAATTCGTGATAAAGTTGCAATTCATGAACTATATAAATCAAAACTCTTGAAACGCCTTTTAAATCTCTAGTCCTTATATATGATAATATAAATGAAAATATATGATTTAATATTATTAATTGAAAGTTGTTTTGTGCAATTATCTTCCAAATTTGTATTATAAATGAAAAATCTATTTTTCTTAACATTTCATGATAGAATACCGAACAGAACTTCTACACTTACAGATTCATAAATTCACATTTATAATACATACATAATACAAACTATATAGAAATTAAGGAAAGTAGCATTCTACCGAAGCAGACTAATATAGCCATAAATATTTTCTTTGGACGGGCACATATCCAATTCTTCTCTATCATTCACTAATTCAACTTATCTTTCCAGCCCTTGTTGCCGTGAGCGATGGCGGGCCCTACATCCGAATTCATAATCACAGGGTTTCTTCCTCGCGTGAGAGACGAGTTCATCAACGGATCTAAGGAGTTTCCGTTTCTTCCCCGAAGCTGATGGTGATGTGACGATTGCACAAACCCGTTTACTGGCGCAAGATTGTTACTAGGAGGACTTGTTTGGGTAGGAGGAACGGCATTCCGCAAGAAGAAATCATCTATATTGGTTATCAGCTGCTGCAGTGATGCCTGTTGCATCTGCTGGACTTGGTGCAATAGTTGCTGGTGCTGTTGCTGAGCTTGCTGTTGCTTTTCTTGCTGCTGTTGAGCCTGCTGCTGTTGAGCCTGCTGCTGTTGCACTTGTTGCACTTGTTGAGCCTGTTGTTGCTGCTGCTGCTGTTGTTGCTGGATGGAACGGAGGTTAATCATTCTTTCGTTAAAAAAAGAGTTCTTGAACTCCTGGAAAATCGCCACGGTCTGCGGATACTCATACTGGTGGTCGTGAAAAAAGCGATCGGCAAACATGTAGATAAACCGTTCGATATCAGAACCACTAATTGTCAGTGTTACATCTAAGGAAGACCCAGTAGAAGTACCAGCAGGTTGAGCTACATCTAACAATGCATGTGTAGCAGGTGCTTGTGTAGTAGGAGGTGAGATAGTATTGTTATTGTTGCTACTTCCCGTGTTGGCAGTAGAAGCCGTACTAGCTCGGTTCGAAGGTTGCACTTTCGAAGAGCTTGTCCCTCTTGTCCCAGATCTGGTTAACCTCTGTTCAATCTGGTGCCTCTCGTAACGAGCACGTAGCTGTTGCTGATAGTCAAATGAAGCTGGAGTCGTAGTATCTGACGCATCCAGGAATCGTTGTGGTAGCCTCTGTGGATGCGGTTTCTGCGATTGCAGAGTTGTTTGAGCTGGACGTACTTGAGTCTGCTGCTGCTGATGCTGTTGTAGTTGTTGTTGCTGTTGTTGCTGTTGTTGCTGTTTATAAACATAGTTAAGGTTGAGATTTCCATTGCCGTTGGAGAAACTCAAGCCCTGATGTGGTCTGAACTGATTGGAAACTCCTGCGGCATTTGTTCCAGAAGTATTAGCTGGGTTTGCAAGCTGAGGATTCAACAAATCGTAACCTGGACCTTGGGCACCGCTACTAGATATACTACTATTGGCTGTTGTAGACGAAGCAAAATCCGTAGCAGGACTATTTCTTGTTGGATTACTATTAGCCGAATGGTCGTTGCTACGATTATTACTACTACTGGTTTTGTTACTGGCACTACTGTTGTTCACGGCCGTATTGTTGTTAGAGTTGTTAGTTGTGGCAGTAGCATTGGCGCCATTATTATTATTGTTGAGGTTGTTAGTACTATTGCCATCTGCCATTACGTTCGATGTCTGATCCGCTCCAGCAAAGTTATCGTACACTGCTTCAGTTTGCTCTTGGTTTCCAGCTGTTGGCGACGACGACGAAGACGATGAATCGTGGTTCATTCCACCCGCTCCTCCTACGCTGGCTCCGCTCATTCTCTTTTTGTTGAGCCCATGTCTCTTTTTAAACTGACTGAGCCAGCCATGGCTGAATCCTACAAGTCTCTTAGGATCTTCTACACCATACTGATGGGCGAATATCGACCAGTGTTCACGGAGAATGGGCTCGTTGATGGGCTCGTTCCGTTCAAGCCTACGCTTCACAAGCATATCCATGGCGCGGTTGATTTCCTCGTACTTGAACTTTACCTTTCTACGGCTCTTCTTTGAAAAAGAGGATCCTGCCAGACTTAATCGTTCTCTAAGATCATCTTCGTTCTTGAGCCATTCACTGAAAGAAGACGTCAGAATCAGAATCTCGTTTTTGTACCGGTCTACAGTCTCCAGCTGGGGTCGGTTCGACTGGTGGTAGAAATCAAGGATCTGGATCTTCTGCTCTAATGTAGCTCTAGGTAGCTTGATAGGAGGCATAATATGTATGAGACGTTATATGGAATATAAATTGTTATGATTGATGTTTCTGAAATTATACTAAAATGACGATATTGGAGGTGTTGTTGGTATGATATTTCTTGTTATGAATTATGAGTTGTGAGGTGGTACTCTTCGAAAATAAATAGAAGTATGAGTAACGATAGGGAAAATACTACAAAAGAAGGACACAGACTATTGAATACACGTCGTTGTATGTTTTTGGCCTAAGGACTGTTCTTCCTCTTATTTCGTACTCTTAGGCTGTCAGTTCTATTCCAAATAGATTCTGTGGAAATGGTCTCAATTTTTCTTTTGTAAGTTGCACCACTGATATGAGTATACCAGATACGACAATTGAGCACTGGTTTTACAAGGGAATAGCGCTGAAGCTGGAGGATCCAGTAGCGTGGCCAATATCAAAGACTGGATATCTGTACCGACTTCAATGATGTCTGGAAAAAGATTTGAATGTGGAGATCGCAATTAGTGAAGACCAACCAGTAAATTTATCGTCAGATATGCTTGGATTTTCGCCACGAAATAAAAAGAAGGGACCAGCCAAATTAAAGACGCGTCGTACTGACTTGTTGTTCTACTATCGAGGGAAACGGAAGCACAGAAATAGAGACGTCGTTCGTGGCTGCTGGGTTCACAAATGAAGTCGACTCTGCTTAAACGGTGTTGGCTAAAATAAATAAATTCAACCTCTCTCTTAACCAAATTTCGGGTGAGGAGTCTCCTGCATGTCACCCATTAGAAGTACATATCTTTTGATTGGAGGGGTATGTCCATCTACTCGGAGGTGGTGGAGCAGTAGTGGTTATAGGGTTGTTTTCATCGGAATTTTGCCACTTCTCTCCGGTAAACTTTACTGGAGTATGATATCAGTGCGAATTGGCGAATTCTCTTTTCAGTTGTTGAAAAATGTGTCCTTTCGCTCGCTTCCGTCCCTCGTCGTCGTCATGTACTGGCACCCCTTCGTTTGTGGAATGTGAAAAAAAACATCCTCATGCAGGGAAAGGTATCATCACGTGAGTCTCTATTCCATATCATTTTTCAGGAACACCCTAACATTGATATTGATGTGTGAGTATAGCATATAGTTAAATTATGCCTCAGGGTCATAATCATTTTGTAACTTAAAGTAGCTTACGACTCCTAAAACTTAACAACTAATAATATAAAATTTTATTACTGTCTCTAGTACAATGTGTATTCAAGAAATCAATATCAAACAATACATCTGCTAACAAAAAACAACTTCCCTAGTGGGAAGTTCTGGTTACTCTGTCCAACACCGATTCGTATGCAACCTCAGAGAAGTCGGTACCCTGGACATCAGCAGCAACACCGTTCAAAGCTCTTCTCAAGGCATCCTTAGAAGAGGCATACACCATCTTGGCTCTGATTGGAGCGGTGTCTGGCGACCAAGTGAAGAAAACAATCTTGGATCTCTTACCTTCACCTCCACCAATCTCGTACTCGAAGTCGTAGATGGCGTATTTACATTCGTTTTCTGGCAACTTTTCCAAAAAAGCGTCGTAGTCAGCTTCACTGGAGGTTTCTTCGACGATGATCTCGGTCTTGCTGTCGTTCAAGGCGTAGATGATGAACTTGTGCTTCTTGCCCAACTTCAAGTCGTTGAAAGCAGTCAAGGATTCGTCAGCAACGGTAACACTATAAGGTTAGTATTCTAATTGATAGTTGATGATAATTGACAAATTGACAGGTAAAGAAAAGAATTGGGATGATATAAACAAAAAGAGTATCACAAACGCAATTTATAGGTAATAGAATATTATTGTATAACATCAGTTAACTGATCTTCTGGCAGTATGAACACAATCTTAGTAACTGCTATCATAGAAGTGTATCAATTTCGATCCATTGTATAAATATCAAATTGCAAATGTAATCACAAATGTGTTAGCTATCAGCTGCTATCTTATCTATACTGCCATTCATCTGTCACCGTTCACTATATGCTTACCCAGATCTAGACTATAATCTATGTTAGTAACCATTGGTCCTATCATATTCGTGAATTTTTGGCATGTTAAAGTGGGGAGGCTCATATCTTTCTTCTGGTGTTGCCACATCATAAACAGTAGCATCAACGCAGAAACCATCAAGCAGCTCCAATCGCTAGCAATTGATTGCCGCGGTTCAAACATCCAATCATATTACAGAAACATACCATTGTGAAATTTATTTATAGTTAATAAGCGTATTGATTATAGAGTTCAACGTCGAATATCAACAAAGTCGAATGTTGTTCCTTTTAATCTGCGTCGTTCAATTTTCAATTCTCGGTTGTGACACAAATGTGTAGTCACGTGACAGAACTGGAAGAAGAACTTACTTCGGAATGACAATAGTGTGACAAGAAACTGTATTACTGGATCTGAAAAGGGGCAAGATAGAACTTATGGAGAGTTGAATGACAAGATTTGTTGGAATTTTTTTTAGTGAAATCTGTAAGGTATAGGGGTAATGGGATTCTCGGAAAAGATAAACATGATTCCAGAATAGGAGACATCGGAGAGTGTGGTAACAAGTGTTTATTTAAATTTTTAGCTTCAAGTTGAACATACCAACATCGGTAGCATCATTAAGTCCAAGAAAATGTTTACTAGAGAATTTGTCCCTGATTTTCACCAGACTGCTATGTTATACTTGCTTGTAGATGGCTGCGAAAAATACCTCGCCAAAATTATATAACATTAACGAGCTACAGTCTATATGAAGAAGGAAGATTGCGGTCAATCGACTACTGTGCTTTAAAATGAAAAGCTGGATATGAATGTTAAGCTCTGAATTAGGAACATAGTAGTAGTTCAAGAATCTTACTGGCTATGCCAATCTATACCTCAAAAGAGGCAGTGCTTCTCTGAGAAAACGGAAATATGTCATCTCAAATCTTAAAATTAGCTACAGGTGGTGAACTTATTGGTTTCATCCACTAGAAAGGTAATGTACATTGTTGATAATCAAGAATGAGAGCAACAATGATATCACAGTTTAGTATATTTTTTTCACAAATTTCAGCAAAATACTCAATTTCCTTAATCTCGCATCACTGCAACGTCAATAATAAATATTGAAGGCTATTTGAATGAAAAGAACACCAGAAATAGTTTTTCATAACTATAACTAAAACGAGAAAATAGAGTTTAAATCGGTCCATGTTTAGGGTATCTTACCTAAGTAGCCTTCGCTTTCCAACTAGTGAGTTTTCGGAAAAAGGAGTGTTTAGGATTTAATGATTTCCATCGATTTCGGGACTTCTGACCTAATGGAAATGCAATTTCATGTGGTCAGGGATGGTAGAATGTTTGGAGCTGACTCAATTCAATGGATACTTCATTTGCTTACTTTTGGCTGCTTCTGGGGAGCTCTGATTGCGCATTTTGTCCTAATGGACTTTATTCAATGAACAGCATACGCAATATTCCTAAGTAAGGGTTAAACAAATAGCCACCAATCGAGTAATATCAAGAAAGTAGAAAAGTGATGTTGGAATGCCTTCATCTCACTTGGTGATACCTTAATAAGGAAACTCCCGATAGATAACTCTAAGTGCTACACTAAAATTAAAAGTATGGGGTGCATACAGAGAGAAACACCTGTGGAGAGAATCGAAATATTCTTGCACCATTTATAACTACAATCTATCTCCCTGGTCATCGAAAGCGAATTGGCGCGCCGGGTACGTCGATCATGGAGTTGGAGAACAGAATCACATTATAAATGGTGTATGGTCTCAAGAGCAAGAGCCCGTTGTGCAAGCAGAAAATTCAATTAAGTGACGGAACTTTAGGACATCCGCAGAAACAGAACTTTGCATTCGGTATTGGAATGCGCCAACATATCCAATTTTCCTCCACGAAGGAGCACGGAACTGATTGCCAAAAGAGAAGGAGTCTCATACGTCGAAATTGTGGGAACAGAAATCTCCAAGGATAAGAAAATATGGGTTTGCTTCCAATCTTGGGAGGATTGGTAATTTCCCAATATCAACGTCACTTTAACATTTAAGAAGTAAATCGTGCATCCAAATCAAAAGTATATGTTATTATCCACGTCAAACACAGCAAATCTAGACTCGAGCTTGTCGAGTAGTAATATAAGTTGTGGTACGCTTGGATCCACGACCGGTAGATTGTTCAATTTGAGAGAGCATTTTAAAAAAAGTCGGATATTGAAAGCCTTGTAGGAGTGGAAAGTCTGTTGAAACATTTAATTCTCGTCTTGGATTAGAGTGATCTTGCAAGTTGCCCCCAAGAGCTGTTTGCTTCTTTTAAGAGGGAGAAAACGACACCTTTTTTGGAATATCTTGCAGATTTTAGGCCCTTATTGCGGTGATGATATCCGAGGTACAAAAGGAGAGGTCAATATCTTAAAGGAGATTCTGTAGGATATATTGTAGAGAAATGCACCTTACAAGTGAGAAGGGCCAATACGCTTTGGAAAGAGAATTCCCGATAGTAGGGGTCGGAAAAGTCGAAATGTTTCCGAATTGACAGCTAATAATCCAATTTTAAATCAACCAAGGGTAGTGTATGCCTTATGGCGTAGTGGGACAGATGAAACAGTTCACTTATGTCGTCTGTTCGAGTCCCAAATGCGACGATACGATGGCCGAGTGGTTAAGGCGAAGGATGCAGGTTCCTTTGGGCTCTGCCCGCGCAGGTTCGAACCCTGCTCGTGTCGATATTTTTTGCAACTATTGTTTAATACCAAATTTTTATTCAATTTCTTTCTAAAAATGAAGCGATAATGGACTAGCATAACCAGTTTTACATTTATAGAATCTTCTTATCCTCAGGAATGAAGTCCATATCGTAGAATTGCCTCTTTTCGCCATCAATTTCTGGAACCGATCTGCACCCATCTGCAGGCAGCCTCGAGAAAAATTCAATTATGCAGATATCACCAGACATGATTAGGAATTTTTCAGTTAGATAGATTTGAATGTTTCCAGGAATTGTATATAGAACCTGAATTTTCGGAATTTGAAACCACCTTTATGTACTATTGATTGTAATGGGGTTGTATGAGATTCTTGAGATTGAGTCGCTGGCGTCCTCTGGCGATATCAAGAAAGCCTACAGGAAGCTAGCACTCAGATACCATCCCGATAAAGCGACTGAAGAAGAGAGACATATCGCCGAAACCAAATTCAAAGAGATTTCGCACGCCTACGAGATTCTCAGCGACGAAGCAAAACGTGAAGAATATGATTTGTACGGTACGAATGACGGGATCCACGGACAGTCTCATATGTATGGAGACCCTGATGGGAATCCATTTGAAAACTTCTATGGCGGAGGAGGACAGCAGTATGATCCACGTGATTTTTACAATTTCTTCAACGACATGAACGGATCTAATGGTCACGGACGTTCTGCTAGAGCCAAACCTCGTACCGAGGATGCCGAAATCGAAGTCGAAGTCACACTTGAAGATTTATTCAAGGGTAAGACCATCAGAACTACATCGACTAGAAACATCATTTGTACTCTATGCAAGGGAAAAGGTGCCAAAAAGACGGCAGTTACCAAGAAATGCAGCACATGCGATGGAGAAGGAGTAGTACGCAAGATCCGTAGAGTTGGGCCCGGACTTGTAACACAGGAGTATGTAGACTGTAGTGCCTGTGAAGGTTTAGGCAAGTTCTACAGAACTAAGGATAGATGCAAAAAGTGTGAAGGTAAGCGAGTGATTGAAGAAACCAAGATCTTGGAGTTTGAGATTGTCAAGGGTTCTCGCAGTGGAGAGACGATCGTACTTTCTAAAGAATCAGATGAATACCCGGGAAAGGAGACTGGTGATGTCAAATTGACGTTCACTACTAAAGACCATCCCTTTTTCACCAGAAATGGGAACGACTTGTATGCCAAATACAAGATTCCGCTTGTTGAGGCACTCTGTGGGTTTTCTCGTGTGTTGGTGAAGCATTTGGATGGTAGAGGCATCAAGGTAACTACTCCGCAAGGAAAAGTAATACGACCAGGAGACTACATTAAGATCAAGAGCGAAGGGATGCCCGTAAAGAACGACTCCGTGGGGTGGTTTGGAGGTTCATCATCCAAGCGGGGTGATTTATATATCGAAATGGAGGTGGAATTCCCTACAGACAACTGGTATTTGGAAAAAAACGATATCCTCAAAATGAAGAACTTACTCCCTTCAGACTTGAAGAGCAAACTGGATATCTCCAAACAAACCATCGACAACGACTCGTTACCTGAAGCAAATATAGAGGTAATTACCGACTTTTCCATAGCCAAAAAAGACGCATTGCCAGACTATAAGGAATATTCTCCAACTCCAGCACCAGATGAAGAAAACCATAATGGCTACAATGGTTTCGATGGAAGCGCACAACCAGAATGCACCCAGCAATAGATCAAAAGAACAGAATTAAAAACTAATAACTCTGATATCATTTTCAATCCCACAAATCTAGTCAGCCTCAACTCTAGCGCCATGAATCTACATGTATACTACTGTAAATAATCTATTGATACATAATAAAGAGTAATGCCAGCCGTATATCGTATATATTAATCCAACAAATCCTTCATGTCATCGATGCTCATTCCAACCGTAGTGATATCCATATCGTCACCATCGTGGGTATCGTCGTAATCAAACTCTAGTTGTAAGTTTCCAATATCCATAGAACTGAGTTCTTTCTCAGCCTCAACGACTTCAGGGTATATAATTCGGTTCTCGTTAGTAACAACAGTCCTGCTGGGTTTCGAGAAGAATTCCAAGTCCACGTCGTCAAAAGGAACCATATCTACTGGATACGAATCGAGCGGACGCGGCCGATCCGGAACTGTTTCTACTTCTTCATCTTCCATGCCTTCGGGAAGAACAATTCGATCTGAGAATTTCGTTTTCTTCATAGCTCTCTTCACTGGATCAACATTGTTAACATTTATATCACGATTGATGATATTTGAAGCGTGCAATTGTGCCGTGTTACTTGTAAATGTGCTGCTAAGATTTACTACAGGATCTTTTGGAAGAACTGACTTCTTCGATAGACTATCAGTGACAATACTATTACTCTCATGGCCACTAGACTTCTCAAAAAGGGAGGAATTGAGTTGCTGAAGCTTAACTTTATCTTTTGCGGCATCTCTCACATCAACAGGTGTGATTTTACTAGAAGGCGGTCTGGATTTGCTTACTTCTATATGTTCATTCTTTCTGTGGATAAACCCTAATGACGAATTTGCCTTTGTCAAGACCGGCAAATTTTTAGGAACTAACGTTTTTCTTACGGGAGCTACTGCTTCATTATTTGTAGATGTGTTTAGTGTAGTTTTGGCCCGATTCAAGCTTGGAATCTGTTGGTTCTGATCCTTGCTACCTAAAGGTATTCGTTTACGATTATTAGTCTTTTTATTGGAAGAAACCGTCTGATCCTTCTGCATCTGCAACACAGCAGCGCTGCCTACGGTACTATTCTCGTCAAGAATGTGGATATCCATTGTGCAAATGATGAATAGTTTATGATTATATTCTTAATTTGGATTGTTTGTTTTGTTTGTATACATTGAGGGTAGCACTGCATAATATTACTCACGTGACACAACCAATATTAATGAATAGGAAAATGAAGAAGAGTTGGAGTATATCATATTTGGGTAGAAAACTATCCGAATAAGATGTATATGGGGATCGTGCCAGGCTGTAAGAGGACAAACTAAGAATTTTCAATTTTGGAAAAGCTTATGTGTACGTATTGCTTGCCTAATTATTCAGAGCTAATAAGAAGTAGTAGAAATTGATACTTCTACTGGTACAGTATGTTTTCTTCTTTCAGAGATTCAATTTTCAATTATTTTCTCCATATTTAATCGTCACCAATATGGAAGCTTATGTACTTCACTTTTCTAAGATATTTTAGATTTATCTATTAATGTTTTGCACCATGGGCTATACCTCCCATCATGTCCTGCACACATCAGATCTAATTGCCATATCTACTTTCAATTGAGCACAATATACCATACATCTACCTATAGAACCAACTACAAACAAAATAAACAGATAGCAGATTCCCTGGACACGTGAAGCATGGTGTTACTATCACAGTTCATCAACGTGACGTCCACGTCGCCCGAAGAGAGTTCGCTGTGGATCTACTTGGTAGATTGGATTCTAGCATTGATTCTCAGTTTGACGTTTATCTTCTACTTCAACAGGTTTGTGGGGTATATCATATCGTATTTGTTGAAATTGCTCTTTTGGAAATCGTTAGGGCTACGAGTGAACGTTGAGTCCATCAAAATTTCGCCTTTGGGCGGACGTCTTTTCGCCAAGAACGTCACTATCATTTCACAAGATCTGGCGATATCGGTGCTAAGTCTTACGCTAACATGGCGATATTGGCTTTTCAAGCTAACAAAACTATCAAATTACTACTTCGACGAGAATTACCCTGATTCAACAGCCAGCAGTGGCGTTTCCAGGCTGGAAAATGAACAGCTTCCGTGCAGACTCTTCTTGATCGTGGATGGCTTAGAAGTGTTCATGTACAACAGAACCTTTGCTTACGACAACATAATGGACATGTTGAGAGGTGATGAAAAGGACAGAAAAGACAGCACCAGCGACGAAAACAGCAAAAACACAGCATCTACAATGTCAGGTGACTCTGGTTCTACCAGCAATAATCTCAAGTTTAGAGGAAATGCCAGAACTACCACAGTTCCTGAAGCTTCCACATCTGATTCGTCACATAACGAAAAATCACATCTGCCATCTAAAACCCACCAACCACCACAATATAGAACTAAACTGGCGGAAGCAACTTTATTTTTCTTACTTAGCATGCTTCCCTTGAAAGTCAGAGTAAAAAAAGGAGCCGTAGTCCTTGGAAATGTCACTACCCCCTCTATTCTTGTTGCTTCGTACAATTCAGCTAATGGCTTTCTAGACATTTCCAAATCCCCTAATCCTCTAGACAAATGGAGGTTTTTGCATGATCTCACTTTTGAGAATTTTCAGGTCTGGTTGAAGCCCAACATTGGTTATGAAAAACATCGATACACTTCGCCAGATGATATTCGGAACGAAGCCAAAAACACTAAGAACATGAACCACTACAAGCGCTACAAATACTGGTACAAGTTTGAACGGGCTGCCATCGTCGTTCAGAAAGTGTTTCGTAAACTAAACAGAAAGAAAAAAGTGCCTGATTTGGAGGAAGATTATGGAACTTCACAATGGCGCGGTCTCAGACGTTATGTAGGCGAAGTCGACCGTAGAATATATGCCATGTTGAACATGGAAGAAGAGTACGCTAAAGTCAGTTTGATCTTGGATTCTCAAAATACTAGAATTGTTTACTATTACGACACTCCTGGCATAATACCGTTGGGTCCAGTACCGTATAAGAATTCAGGACTTTATCCTGAACATGGAGTGGAGCTTGAAGTCACGCAGGGCACTATCCATTATGGAGCCTGGGCTGATAGACAACGTGTACCACTCCAGGGAATGTTTTTCCCTGCCATTGCTAAAGATGCTATAGAGACGCAACTACCTACGTCTGCAGGAGAAACCAGGCAGTATGCTGGTTTTAAACTAGCAATGGTTGTCAAAGATGAAGTCATCTTTAGAATACCCACACGAGAATTAAGTAAAGATAAGGCTCTTTTACGTAAAACTGCGTCCGGTGCAACACCTAAAACTTCACATTCCTTTGGCTGGATTGAAGTTAAGATGGGCGCAGGTTCGACAATTTCCAGTTTCACATCGTATGTAGCTTCAAAGAAAGAGGGCTGGCCCAATACTTTGAAAGTGCTTTTTAACGACCCCGAATTGCGTACCTCTGTGAACCACGATGTGTTATATGCTGCTGACTCACATGAAATCAGTGCTAATATAGGCTTTCCCTTACAATGGAACGGAAAGTGCGATTGGAACTTTGACATGGTAAGTGAGAATGCTAGAATATTCTTTCTCAGAGAACATACCATGTTGTTTTCAGACTTGTTCTCTGACTTTGCCTCAGGTGAACCCACACCGTACGAGAGTTTCAGAGTGTTTATCTACAAGATTGGCTGGGAGCTTCATGATTACAAGCTCTACTTAAACGTTAATGATGCCAACATTATCAATAATCCTCTTGACTTCAATAACAACAAGTACCTTTCATTTCAAGGGGAGAAATTGAATGTTGATCTCAATATTCCTCTTCTTGGTAAATTTTCGAGGTCTACAGAGATCGGGTTCAAGATTTGTACGTCATATTTTGACTTGGTACTTGACACTCCTCCTTGGCATACTGCAAATGCGTTTATGAAAGACTCCAAGTTGATGGGAAAGGCAAACAACTTTACCGTAAGTGGCTCCTATACTTTCTTCAATACTGTAGAAGTCAACACTTCAGACCATATCGAAATCCGATGCATAGGAGACTATATCAGTGTCAAGTTCTATGGGTTTGTTATCAAATATTTATTTTTAATCCGTGAAAATTATTTTGGTGAAACGATACATTTCAAGACTTTTGAAGAATATACCAATGGAGAACATACTGACACAGATGGAACTTCTACTTTGACAACAAGTAATGAAACTAAAACAAATGCCTCTCAAGAGTTTGACTACTGGAAAATATTGAAAACGGATAACGATATTGATATCTTTTTCACATTCCAAGTGAGACATGGGTTGGTAATTTTGCCGTACAATCTTTACTCCTGCACTTCTCACTTTGGGTTATCCTTTGATTCATTGGATGTAGACATCAGATTCTGCAACTACTACATGGATCTTGAATGTGACGTAAGTCCTATAAGCACAGTTTTCGTAAGAGAGTGCAAGGCAACTGAGACTGATATCCTCTTCAATATCCCGAAGTATCGCGAAATGTATCTTTCTGAGAAGACTCCTGATATTCAGTTTGACGGACTTACTATTCATGCCCACAGAATGTTTGGTCCACCACCCGAAGAAATCACCTACTACTGTAAATGGGACTTTGCTATCTCTGACATCTTGTTCAATAGTGAGATGCTTTCATTGGCAGCTGTAGTAACCTGCGTCCGTAATTTTATCTTTTGCTACAAGGATATCGAGAATGCCATGCAAGTTGAGATTCCTTTGCTTTGGGATGCTACTCATCTTTCGTTCAGATGCCCTCATATGGAGTTCAAGATTACTCCAGAAAAATGTTTGCACGATACCACAGCATGTTCTTATATATTGGTGACTTTGGACTCATTGATTTTCAACTTCAACGATGATTGTAACAAAAGATACAATAAATTGATCGAAGCTTCGCTACCAAGTATTGATGTAAAGATAATAGAGCCCAGCAATATAGCAGACGGTCAGGATCTTATTTTAGGGTACCTCAAAACATCACTAGTCTTCAGCGATATATGTCAGAAACCTGATATGTTGGAGAGAACGAGATTACAACAGCATCATATCAAGATTAATGACGCACCTTTCCATAGATCACCCTTCCTCATTTTTCCGGAAGGTAGAGACGTGGAATATAACGATGCTTATGGATGTCTAATTTCGACATTGACGCTTCCAGATGTCGCCCATCCACTATCTGCTTCTTTTCCAGGTGATCTTGATGAAGATGAGTTCAATAGTTATGCTTATGACTCGGAGCTGTCTTCAAATGTTACCTTAGAGTCTGAAGAAGAGAGTACGTACTTCAGTAAGATGCCTCCACGTCAGGATTACGACGATGCTGATTACAACCCTTCATATAAGGTTGATTCCCTCTATGATTACGACAATGTTGTCTTAGAGTTTGGCGAAATCCAGTCATTTTTCACTCCTAAATCACTTACATGTATCGCAAGAGTAGCCAGCTCCAGTGACCATTCAGTTGATGTTCTCATGGATGATTTTCATATTCAAATTGTGAAGTATCTCAAAGTATTATTAACTTCGTTTCACACTGTGGTCAATTTACGGCTCATTAGTCCTGATATTTCACTTCAATTCGGAAGTTTTGACACGACAGACACGGAACTGATTCTCTGCAAATCACACAACATACCTCTTGCACATTTCCAACTTCTGGAACTTTCATTGGCATTGAACGTAAGGAAACTGAAGACACAGATAGGTTCTCTAGCTGATCTTGATGAGGAAATATCATTCGCTTTTCACTTGAAGGAACTTCTTTTGACAATTTCGAATCCGTCTGAATTCGAAATTCCGTTGCTTTTCAATATTAAAGAAGTGGAATTCTGGTCCCTGACCCATGATGATTCAATAATATCTGCAAATATAGAGAGTGTTAATCTTGAAGTAAATGATGATCAAGTAGAGTGGATCATTAATTTTGCTGATTCCATGCGGACAGAAATTGAAATAGCCATGGATGAATTTGAAAAGAATTCATTTTCGGAACATGATGCTTTTGCGGAATTAGCTTATAAACTTACTCTCGCCTCGATAGATTACCAGATTGACCATGATCCTGGAGTTTTAACGAAACCAGCCTACATCTTGAGATCGAGAAAAGAGCATATCAGATTCATTGAAGGATGGCAGATAACAACTAGGTTACGACATGTTCTAAATTATTTGCCTTGTGAATGGTACCAATCAGAAGGAAATAATATTGGATCAAGGGATTGGAAACTCCCCGAGAATGCTTACGATGAAGTGAGTACAATATTTTCTCGATGGAGAAGTTGGGAGGCCAACAATGAGCAGAGAACTAATTTCTTCAATAAAGTCTTTTTGGCCAATGATGCCAGCGATAAGAGCCCTGTAGGAATAACTACTTCCATATCCGAAGCCAATATTAAGATAAAGAGATCCATGTCTGAATTTGATTACATACATGCTAAAGAGATTAATGCAATTTTCAGATTCAGGGAAAACTTGTCACTTGGTGAACTTGTTCCTAGTTTTTCGAATTTAGATCCAATGTTAGGATTAGAAGGAGTGTTCAACATGTTGGGATACAAAAGTAAAATTTCTGATATATCTATGGAATATTTAAGGAGGATTCTCGCACACATAAAAGTTATTGAAGCAAAGAATCAAGAAGGACCAAAGTCAGTTGAAGAGTCAACAAAACATAATACACCACCAAGTTTCAAGCTTTCAATAATTACCAATGTTAACAACTTTCAACAACATGTTATTTTGCCTACAACAACGTTTGAACTTGTTGGTGCCAATATCACCAGCTCGGTGGATTTGACACTATTACAAGAATATCCGGATAGCATTTATCTTACAGCACTGAATGGATCTGATTTCTACGAGTTTAATACTTGGAGTGGTGAATCAAGGTTGATTTCTTTGAGATCTTCTAACTACTCAATTTTGTTTTCAAATGTTGGGGAAATCATAGAAGGAATAAAGAATTGTAAATTGTCATTAGGAAAATTTACATTTAGAGTTCTTGATGAGAATGACATCCTTTTTCGTGCCATCGACAATTTCATTAATGTAGATCTCAAATATCTTCGAGGGTTATCTGTTGAGACTGACGAGTTCAAAGATGTCAATCCAAAACCCAAGGTAAAATATGATATGGATCTATTAGAGCAGGTTGGCGATATTTCAATTAATATTAGCATGGGAGAGTTTATTTGGTTACTCGAACTCCTCAAACCTTTAAGTTTTGGAGGTGTGATTTTAGATAACAACTTCGCTTTCTCGAAAGTTGGCAGTACAATTACCATGGATTCATTAATTGGGAAAATCAACATGAATGCTAGTTTGGATACAATCCAATTGCTCGAAGTGCAAAATTCGCAGATTTTGACTAAATTGAAGTTTTCGAAAGCAGTAGACATTTATCTTTGCTTTGTTTCCTTCGGAGTTGGCTACACGAAATTATTCTCGCCTCAATTGTTTCGGACCATTGAAAAGTTGGCAGAAAAGTCATCAGATTTGATGCACAGAGTCGACCAATTTAGGGAATGCATTAAATTTGAGAAGGTAGATAATGCGCTCAACAATATGGAAATTCTAGAAATGAAAGAGGCTTCAGCAAAAGATTCTTCAAATATTTTGGATAAGATCGCATTCAAAGTCAAGTTCACAAACGATTATATTGGTGTATCGTCCTTTGTTGAGAACACAAAGTATTCATTTGAAGTTGAAAATACATCTATCAGTGTTTCTGATGTTCTTGGTGTGCCAGTTGATGACGATTTTGGTGTCTCTCATCAGGTGGTTCCAATATATGGTGACTTGATTATTCCTACAGCAAGAATCTATATTTTAGATAGAACTGTTCCTGTTGGATTGTCAAACATTATGGATGTCAACTTTGCCATGAAATTGTTCAATGACCATGATGGAGTGCAAAAGAATGGAAGAAACTTTCAACTCGAATCTCAATATTGCCGTATCTGTTTGGGCCCATCAACTCTTTTCAAAATTGTCGACTTGGCCGATATGCTCAAGCTGTCTAGTACCAAGTTAGTCAAAGCCATTTCCAAATGCTTACCTAGTGAATCTCCGGCAGGCAAAACTGAGTCTTTACCTGGATCCAATGGAATTGAATTTTCCGGAATACAGATTTTATGTTATAATTTCTGTTTGGGATGGATTTTCAACAACAAACTGAACGAATACCCCGGTGTCATTTTAGGAGCTGAACGTTTTTTTGCTATTACTGAAAATGGCTTGGGAAAGTTCACCTTAATGGATGCATTTCTTTCCGTAGCAAATGGTTCCCGTTCGTCCAATTTCTACAGTAAGCAATCGGAACGAGCCAATTTGAACAGAGCATTCTTGCCCAGAATGCAATTGATATTCACCACACAGAAGAAAGACGAGAAGAAGACCATGGAAATATTGATTCAAGGAGATGAATTAGATGTCAAGTTTTTGTCTACTTCAATCGTAATGACTGAGTACGCTGTCAGCTCTGGAAACGAAGTACTGAAATTCTTCAATGCTCGAGCTGAAAGAGTTGCTGAACTTGTCAAAAAATCACAAGTAAGTATGTTGTCCAAAATTGATGATGATGAAGCAAATGAGTATATTAATACGCTTCAGTCAGCTTTTGATTCTATTGAAGTAGTTGCCAAGTTTGCTGGATCCACAGTACTATTTCATCGTCTTGATAATGATGAACACGGAAATACCCCTTCGCTCTTTTTGCATTCTCCTGCTGTCAAGATCGCATTCAAATATGATCACCACAAGTTTGAGAAGAGAAAACATGTCATCAAAGGAGAAGTTCTCACTTCTTCTTCTAGTAATATATTGTATGCTTCCTGTGTACCAGTTGTGGTTGACATTGTTACTGGTATCAAGCGAATGATGAGAAGAGTTAACATTGGTGACTCAAATCGAGAAAAGGAGAAGCGTGTCGAAGCAGTGCCAGTTTCAAAGGGTGCAATGGAATTTGCCAATGTACTTGGAGAAATGGATATTCATTTTGGCCTTAGAATCGAGAAGCAGGAGTTGACTCTTAGTTGTGAACCCACAGCAAAGGTCGCAGCTATAGTTGGATTAGATGGTATATTCATTCAATTGAATTCTGGTGATAAAGTTGTTCCAAGTTTGATGTTGGCGGTTCTTTTTGATTCTGTTTCTGCTTCGTTACAACATGTTTATTCCAGAGAGATCAGTGGATCTGTTTCCATCAAGAAGGTCTTGTTGAGCAGTGCTTTTGAATTCGATGAAATACCCAGTGTGTTATCTTCTGGTTGTATTGTGGATGTTGATGCATACGTCAATGTCAAGCAATATCAGGACTTGGAGTTGTTTAAGGATATCTGGTTCCCATCCCACTATGTCGAATTGTACTCTAGTTTTGTTGCTTCTACCGAAGAACGACACAATGAAGTCAAACGTCTGAGATCTGAACTTGCTTCCAATAAGAATCTTACTACCAGATTTAAAGAGGTTTCTACTTCTTATGCAATACCTTGGATTCTCACATTCTTTGTCACCAATTTCTGTGTTCAAGTGGACTTTGGTCCCTCATTGTGCAATAGTAAATTGAAATTCGATCGATTTTGGGCCGTTTCCAAAAAATCAACCGATTGGAGTCAGGACTTAAAAGCAGGCATCAATTGTATTTCCTTGGAAGCAGAGGGAAGATTAGGTGGTCATTTCAGCATCTCAGAATTGAATATCCATACTGCCATCAGCTGGAAGTTGGAATCAGAAGCAACTTTAGATGTACCACTTATTCTCATCTCAGCTGGAACCGAGAAACTTCAACTCAAGCTCTCGTTTGATTACCACGTCTTCGCAATTGCCAACATTGAAGATTTTTCTGTGGATATATTTAACCAGAAGAGTGAAATCAGTATTTCAAAGGACCATTTGTTTGTTGCTACCAAATTCAACACATCAGAGATATACATTACTTCCTTGACTGCTTCTAATTGTTTGGACATTTACAACACAATATCGAGAATGATTCAGGAAAACAGACGATCGTATAAGGAAACATTAGTAGATTCGTCTAGAGGACGTAATGTTAAGAACAAGATATTCACTGAAGTTGTTTCCGATGCCATTTTGGAAACTGTAAAGAAACTCGAAACAAAGATTGAAGTAATTGCAGGCCATTTATTGATTCACGTGTATCCTACTTCGTTTGACGATCTGAAGGTTTTGGTTATAAAGTTGGATGAATCCAAAGCCAATTTCCAACAGAACGAATATTCGAGTGGAATTTCCAACGAATTGGAGATCAAGTTCAATGATCTAGTAGTTTCCTTGTCCGTTACTTCTCCAGTATCGGAATTGTTTATTGCCCAATGTTCTGTAGACGAGTTTGTCGATTACGCATATAAGGCAAGAGGCGGTACAATTTTCATTTTCCCGTCGTTCAAGATCTCTATGAGAACTTTCCAAAAGTATAACGAACTTCTCATTGAGTATTTATTTCAGTCTTCGTTTGATGGTACGGTGGACATCAGATGGAATTTGGGATCCGTCAACTTCATCCGGGAAATGTTTTCTATCCATAAAAAGGCATTAGAATCTCGTATGGAATACAAAAAACATACCACTGAAGGATTTAGAGAAGATATGTTTGCAACTCAGGGCACGAAGAAATCTTCGTTGTTACAAGATAATGAGGAATCGGAAGATCCCACTGGTGCTATCAAGGAAGCAATTAACGAGTCTCTCAATAAAGTCTCCCAGGGTTCGAAGTATATCTACTCACCATTGGCGCCTCCAATCATCGAGGCTCCACAATTGAAAGAACTTGGCAATGCTACACCACCGCTAGAATGGTTTGGTTTGAATAGATACAAATTTCCGAATGTTACTCACCAGCTAGGAATTGTGACATTACAAAAGCTTATTCATGAGGTAGAGCTGAGATACTCCAAGATTCTTGGAAAGGCATAGCCTATTGTATTTAATAGTACAGGAAAATTATAGAAGTTAATGATAAATATTTATTATTATGATTGCGACATGCATATGTACAAGAGGGCTCTGTGGAGTTGACATAATTTTCTATGGGTTCGAAGTTTTTGGAAATTGAAATAGATAGTCTAATAAGTTCAAATTGAGATACAACTTGTAGAACTTCATTCAAATAAATTCTTTAAGGGGACATCGAACAAGACGTCAACTAATCATGTTACTTTAAAGTGTTTAATGGGTCAAGTACCATCTTCCCTTGGCTTTTCTTCTGGACAAAATCTTCCTTCCGTTCTTTGTTCTCAATCTAGCCAAGAATCCAAATGTTCTTTTTCTCTTCAAAGTCGAAGGTTGATATGTATTACCTCTGGATTTGAATCTTCTCTGGACGAGTCCCATAAAGAATTGCAAAGGAGAAGATTGCACGAGGACAGGCAGAGTGATGTTTTGGGTTATAGGAGCCATGGATCTGGTTATGGAATTGGATTGGAAAGTGGAGATTGGCTTGGAAAGTGCTGAAAATGAACGAGAAGCTCCCACAAAAGCTGAGGAAGGTCCTCCTATTATACTGGTGATCCTGAACATCATATGCTAGTTCGAGGGGTAAGCCTAAAGAATGAGTACAACTAAATGAAAGAATTGAATAGGTACAGTGAAAATCATAGACGTTTGAAAAATTCAAAGGTTGATACTCGGTCCCAGAAGTACACGAGCCAGGTGCAAGCTGCGTAATATCTAGTCTTCAAATTTTTAGTGCATCTCGCAGAGTCAAAAAATTTAAGCTCATCAGACCTTCTACATCCACAAAGTAGCTTAAAATAGCCAACTTTCCAATTGCACGGGTAGCTTTCAAAGCTAATATTATCGACATAATTAACTTCAATGTCGTCGACTTTCCGTCCCAGAAGAGCCGTTCCAAATGCGGTCAATACTCCGATTTTGACCAAAATAGAGAACTCATCCAGCATTAACAACTCAGAAGCTGAACATATTTTGTCAGAGTTCATCTATGCCAGTGACGCTGTTGCTGCCAGTTTCACAAGTAGTAGTTTGGTCGATAACGAGGCCGATTTAGCTACGGGATTCTCAGATAACGCTGGTTCAAATGCGGTTTTGAGTCAGTTGAAGCGAGTCCAAAGGGACTTAAGAGGCTTACCCCCTTTGGTTGCCGAACCAACCGTTGCCGTAACTAGTAGCAGAGACAATAAGAAAATCAAATTCGACGACGATGCAGAAATCGAAGAGCCAAAGAATAAGAAGATCAAGTTTGATCTGGAAGAACCTGTAGAGGAAGTACCTGAATATGTGCAAGAAGAAGAGGAAGAGGAAGAGGAAGAAGCAGAAGAAGAAGTAGAAGCAGAAGAAGCAGAAGAGGCAGACGAAGAAGAGGAAAAAGAAGAATTCATCGTTATAGATGAAGAAGAAAAAGAAAAAAAACATAAGAAGGAAAAGAAGGATAAGAAGCATAAGAAAGAAAAGAAGGATAAGAAGCACAAGAAGGAAGTTAAGGAATAGAATTGGAAACAATTTGCTTTTCATTGTTTTCATGAAGAATCTCATTTGCATTGTATATTAGAATGAATGTATTGCATTACACTAAAGAGATGTAGAACTGTAGCCACATACAGTATGAAGATTTCAGAATCTCCTACAACTTCTATGGTCTTTTATTTAGTAGTCAATCGAAGACACAATTTTAAAAATTCATTACATTGTAAAACTGCTAAACTTTTTCCTGAACTTAGACACCTATCCAGAATCTTTCTTATAATACCCTTGGCTGACCAGAGAATATCAACATAGAAGAGAATTCTGCAATTCAACATTCTCACGTGACCGTCGTGTATAACCCGAAACGCTGTGTTTATGTTTGCATCCGCATTATAGTTCAGATTTATTTAGATAATATTTACAGAAACTAATTATCTTTAAGTCTACTATTTTCGATTTTTTTCCCCGATAGTTTCTAGAATTGACGTCAGCATTGTTACAATGTCGTTGAAACGGAAAAGGCCACCGAAGATACAATTGGAATCGGCAGAAGAAACGTTCATTAACAATTCTGACTATCTTCAAGAACGCGTAGAGAATCGCAATAGTCATCGCATTGGGAATAACAACACCAATAAAAATAGCAGCAAAATCGGTGATGATCTGAATCCGTTTCTTAGTGATGACGAAACTACAAAGACATCGAGTATACTATCCAGCGACATCGAACCAGTAGCGGGGGCCATTGGCCACTCGGAAGAAGTTCACAATATGTCCTCTTTCCATATCGATCATGACGACCAGGATCTCGATGAAGACCGGGAAAACTCCGACGACAAAGTGTTCGAAGACGCGGAAACGGGCTCTCGCGGTTCAGAATCAGAAACAAACACGTCGACACAGTCTAATCCTGGTGTTGGTGTTGGAGTAAAACTTTCAGTTTCTAAAAACACCAGTCTTCCACCACCTTCAGCTCCCATTCCAAGTAGTGAATCAGTACCAATTCTGTCGCAAGCAAAAAGCAGTCTCAGCTATTCACAGCAGCAAAATGAGATCATGTTACAGTCCCCTTCGAAGAGGAGAGACTTGTCATCGCAGGCCAAGAAAAGTTATGATCCCCGTTTGGTCATTGACAAGCTCGTGCTCACTAATTTCAAATCTTATGCTGGTACGCAGATGATTGGACCGTTTAATGCGTCTTTTTCTGCGGTTGTAGGTCCGAATGGGAGTGGAAAATCGAATGTTATCGACTCCATGCTTTTTGTCTTTGGCTTCAGAGCTACCAAAATGAGGCAGGGAAAACTCTCAGAGTTAATTCATAACTCGTCCGGAAATCAGAATTTGACCTTCTGCCAGGTGGATATTCATTTTCACCACGTTATCGACGATCCCGAAATTGACAACAAGTCTGAAGTCGTAGCTGGCTCAGAGTTGATTATCTCGAGAAAAGCATTTAAAAACAACCTGTCGCTGTATTATATCAATGGGAAGTCTAGCAATTACTCCGAAGTGACTCAATTCCTAAAAGGAAAGGGCATTGATTTGGATCACAAGCGGTTTTTGATCTTACAGGGTGAGGTAGAATCCATTGCCCAGATGAAGCCAAAAGCTGAACGTGAAAACGATGACGGGCTCTTGGAGTATCTAGAGGACATCATTGGAACATCAAAGTACAAGAAATTGATTGAAGACAACTTGACCAAGGTTGATGAGTTAAACGAAATATGTTTGGAGAAAGAAAATAGATTCCAGTTGGTAGAGAAAGACAAGGAGCTGTTAGAAGAGAAGAAAGTAGAAGCCTTGCGATTCTTAGCATCTGAAAAGGAGTTGATAGCCAAAAAATCGATTCAATTCCAATCCAATATCATAATGTGTAAGAAAATTCTAAGTGAAAACTCCGAAAAGGTGAAATCAATAGAAGAAGAACTCGCCAAAGAAAAGGAAGCCAACTATGAAATTACAAAGGAAATAGATGAAAAGCTCAAGCGGCAAGAGGTAGCCAAATCAGAACTCCATGAGTTTTCCAGCCAGATTTCAAAAATATCGAAAAAACAGAAGGAAACGAACAAACAGAACGTAGCCTTGGAAGAAAAACTTAAAAATTTGAATAATAAGACAAAAAAAATCACCAAGTCTAAGGAACATCTGAAAAAGGAACTTTCAACAGCTATTCAAAAATTGCAAAGCAGAACCCAAGCTACTGAACAATTCAAGAGTGAAATGTCTGAATTGACGGCTAACTTAGAAATTGAAAAAGGAAAGCTAGATGAGATCAGAAAGAATTTAACGGCCAAGACTTCGAAATTTTCTAGTCAAATTGAAGAATTGCAAACCAAGCTAGAACCCTGGAACGAGAAAGTGAAGGAAAAAGAGAACTCGATACAGTTGATAAAGTCAGAAATTGAGATCCTCCAGAAGCAAAAGGATTCTTCTGCTAAGCAATTGGAAGATGCCCGACAACGATTGATAAATATCAAGATTGAAGGTAAGCTGAAGGAATCCCAATACCGGGATGAAGAGCTGAAGTTGGAGAAGATTATAGAGCAGATTGATTTGGGTCAGGAACAATGCCAGCATGAGAAACAGAAGATAGAAACCAACAGAACTCAATTACAAAGTTTCAGGCAGAAGGTTCACGATTCCACAAGTGCGCTTTCTAATTTCCAGAACAAGAATAAGGTGTTGTCCAGTCTAATGAGATTGGTAAAATCGGGTCGTATTGAAGGTTTCTATGGAAGGTTAGGTGACTTGGGTGTGATCGACGACATGTATGATGTTGCAATTTCTACAGCTTGTCCTGGTCTTGATTCTATGGTTGTTGAAACAGTTGAAACAGCCCAAGTTTGTATTGATTATCTTCGTAAAAATAAGTTGGGATATGCCAATTTCATCTGTTTGAACAAGCTTAGACAGTTCAACTTGGGGCCCATTCAAACTCCAGGAAATCCTGCCACTATCAAGAGACTATTCGATCTTATCCGACCAACAAATTCCAAGTTTGCGCCAGCCTTCTACAGTAAAATGTACAATACCTTGGTAGCTCCAGATTTGAACGAAGCCAAGAAGGCAGCGTATGGTGCAAAGAGATGGAAAGTAGTTACTTTAGATGGTAAAGTTGTGGATACTTCAGGTACAATGTCTGGGGGTGGTAATCACTTTACCAGAGGTGCCATGAGATTGACCAATTCTGCATCTCCAGATGCCATGGATGTCTCTCCAGATGATGTCGAATTGATGAAGGAAGACTTGAAGAAAATGGAACAAAAATTCGAACACATGGATGTTCAATATCAAGAGAAGGAGAATATGTTAAAGAAATTGATAGATCTTAAGCCAGAAACAGAAGTAACAATCTCGAGGTTGAGATTAGATATTCAAGCATTGGCTACTGAAAAGAAGGAAATTCTGGCTATTTGCAAGAAATTGATAGTTGAGAATGAGGAAAACGCATCCAACAATCAGATGGAGTTAGAAATCAACGAAAAGGAAAACGAGGTCGCCACTCTCGTGGATGATAGTAAGAACTTGAAGTTGGAAATGAAGGACCTTGAATCGCAGATCAAAACCTTTGAAGAGAAGATCATGGATGCGGGTGGTGTGGAATTGAGAGTTCAAAACTCGAAGGTAGATTCCATAAAGCAAAAGATGGAAATCTTGAACGAGAAGAGCGCTGGTGATCGTATGGAAGTCAAGAAGCTTGAAAGTGAAGTCAAGAGACACACGAAGGTGATAGAACAATCCGCGAAGGAACTTGAAACTGCGGAGAACGATTTGGAATCTTTGACCGAAGTCCACAAGACCAATGCAGAACAATTGATCGAGCTCAATAATCATATAAGTGAATTAGAGTCAACTAAAAATGACAAGGAAGGAGAACTTGAGAATATTAGATTGGAATTGGAAGACGACCAAGAGAAAATCAACAAGTTCAGATCTGTTCAGATCGAACTTGAAAATAAAATGGAGAAATACCAATCTCTTGTAAGAAGATCGCAGAGAACCATCGAGGAGAACAAAGAGAGTTTGTCGTCTTTGGTGGTGCGAGATGTCGAGCCTTACATAAGTTGGCTCGAAGAGGGCGAGCAGACTAAATACAATGGTGCAATTCTTGAGGAACTTGATGAGTCCAAATTAGAAAAATTGGACATGGATGTAATAAATTCTGAAATTGAGAAATTGGAAGAGTATATGAATAGTGTCAAAGTCGATATTGAAGTTTTGATTGAGTATGGAGTTAAGAGAAAAGAATTTGAATCAAGACGCAAGGAATTGAATGATGCTGTTGAGGAAAGAGACGAACTCAAGAACTACTGTGAAGAATTGAAACGAAAGAGATTGGACGAGTTCATGGAAGGATTCAATACCATTTCTATGACCTTGAAGGAAATGTACAGAATGATCACTATTGGTGGAAATGCCGAATTGGAGTTAGTTGATAGCTTGGATCCATTCTCGGAAGGGATATTGTTCAGTGTAATGCCACCCAAGAAGTCGTGGAAGAACATCTCCAACTTGTCTGGTGGCGAAAAGACATTGAGCTCGTTAGCTCTCGTCTTTGCCCTACACCAGTATAAGCCAACACCTCTCTACGTAATGGATGAGATTGACGCGGCGTTAGATTTCAGAAATGTTTCTATTGTCGCTAACTATATCAAAGAAAGAACCAAGAACGCTCAGTTCATAGTGATCTCATTGCGTAACAACATGTTCGAGTTAGCACAACAATTAGTTGGTATTTACAAGGTCAACAATATGACGAAGAGTATTTCGCTTCAAAACAAGGCTTTCGTTACTGAAAGTTAACGATCCATGAAGATGTATATTAGTTACGTATGTATATTAGATAAAGATAACGGAATATTACTCACTATTGTTAGTATACCAAAATAAGTTTTGCAATAGTATTTTGTCATTTAATAATCTCTATAACTTATTACCATTTACCTAGATATGTGCTGCCTGTTCTCTATTAATCTTCCAACTTGGTTCTGTTTCTGTTGCAAAGCCCTTATCACCTCGTCTTTTCAAGATGAAATGGGTGTCGAACCAGTCGATCATATCAATTAGACAAGTTTTTTCGTTCATTTCCTTCAAGGACTTCCTGGGAATGACCTTATCAAGCATTTCGGAAAGATGATGTTGAATGATTCTGAATGGAAGACCATAACTCGTGGCCAAGTCCCAGAAAAGTTCGATAGCAGCCCAGGGAGTTTTCTCATAACCGGCAAAAAGAGCTGGGTTACTCAATACACCTCTAGCTGACATCACTCCGTCGACCCCAGTGTACTCTGCAATCTTGTAGGCATCTTCTAGAGAATAACAATCTCCGTTTGCTACAACAGGAACAGATACCGTGTCCTTGATCAATTTTATGGCATCCCAGTTAGCAGGCTGTGACGACCTCGTGTTCTTTGTTCTACCATGGACGGTAATGAAGTCGACTCCACTAGCTTCGACTTTTTTGACAAATGAAATAGTGTCTTCAAGATTGGGATGGATTCTGATCTTGGTCTCAATACAAACCCTATCCTCATATTTTTCCTTGACAGCTTTTACCATAGAAGCTACAAGATCAGGTTCCAGCATCAAAGCGGCTCCTATTCCTTCTCTAACCTGTTCCTTAATGGGACATCCACAGTTGAGTCCAATGCCATCAACATAAGGATGGATCATCTCCACAAACTTCAACAAGTCTTCAACGTTATTGCTGCCTACTTGAACAATAACAGACCTGTCCTTGTTGTTTGTTGTGAAATCGGACGTTCTCGCCACATCGTTTCGTACAAACTCTCGTGCAAGAATCATGGGTGTATACACTATATCAGTGTTGTAGTTTCTTACCAACTCTCTGAAGGGAAGCTTGGAGTACCTGACCATGGGCCCAGCAATAAATGCCGGCCGATTTTTGGTTTTACGTACATTCTTCAAGATATAGAGTGGATTATGTTCTGGCTTCCTTGGGGAAACGGTCGGTATTCTTCTGGTGCTGGGTTCATGGGGCTGGAGTACATCGGTAATTGTCAAGTTTTGAAAGTCATCGCGTATGGAAGTCATGATAAAATGAGTTCACTATAGTTTCTGACGTAAAATGAAGTTAACATAAGGAAAGAAGACTATTTAGGATATAGTCTATATATACATAAGGCGATTATTGAATCACAGATTCAGTTATTGTTAAGATAAACCCCTTTTGATATACCACTTCCGTTGGCCAGTATTTTTTTTTGCTATCCTACCGGGATATCAATACCGCTTTGGGAAAGCAATAGCGCCAAAAAAACGAAAAACGTGTCACGTGAGAATCTACAAATTACTTTTGCTTTTGATTGCAATTAATTAATCCTTTTATAATACACTACAAAACTGAAACTGTAATAGAAGTTAGGATAACATATCCAAACTAATATAGTATACTTGTGAAACGGGCGTGGGGCGTAGATTCACAGTAAAAATTTCTTTGTACAAGGCGCTAGATTTACATAGATTTCATAGCTTCCATTTCCATAGTTTGTGATAACAAACCATTATTAATTATTTATATCGTGGAGGAGTTTATTCCTCTTCGGAACTTTCAGAAGAAAGATCGTCTTCTGAGGATTCCTGGTCGTTGCCAATATTCATGAATCCATTGGTGGCGCCATTGTTATTGTCATCATCAAACAATGCCAACTGGCTCCTCAAGTGAGCCAATTCATCGACGCTATTTGTGATAACATGCTTCTTAGATTTCTTAGCAAGTTTGGCAGAAGCTTTCTTGCCAAACAAGAAGTTGTACAACTTCAAGACAGTGCGGTCCTCCAATTGGTCCATGTCCAATTCTACTTCGTCTTCGTTACTGATTTCAACATCATCTTTGATAATCTTGATAAGAGCCTGCAATTTCTTGTCCGAAAGATTTGGAACCATCTCACTGACTTGTTTTTTCATTTCGTAAGTAACCACAGGAGTCGACGAAACAGAAGGTGCTCTTGGAGGAGCCGAAGACTTTTTCGTTGTCGTCTTCTTGGACCTCTTCTTCTTCTTTTTAGCTGCCTGTTGTTCTCTCAACTTCTTCAAATGTTCCTTCTTCAATTCATCTAATTCTTTTTTCATTCTGAGTAATTGGTTTTCCAAGAACTGAATAGCAGGAACATCCGACAACATCGATTCGTTGATTTCTGGCTCGTCCTCTTCTCCCTCGCTCGATTCGTCTTCGGACTCTTCGATATCAGAATTATTTGGGGTTGGCTCTGGAACAGGACGTGCAGTCCACTTCTTGTCGAATACAGCCTCAAGACGGTGTCCCATCATGTTCACTTCACTTCCTTCAGGATTGAAAATGTAGCAATTCTTGAATACCAAACGAACGTCACGTTCAAACTCATCGCCATTTTCGTACTGGTTGTTAGTCAACTTGGACTGAATTGTACCCAAGTCCATTGGCTCCTTCACTACATTGAAGTAGTTGGGAATATTCAATGATACAGGGTCTACAGGAGCAACAAAGGGGAAGTTGTAACTGTAATGCTTTTTCGAAATCAATTCCTTCACAGTCTGGGCGCAGAATCGCAACTCTGCGGCAAACTTCTTCTTACGTGGTTTGGTGTCGTAGGGGATTTCTTTAGACTTGGGAGGATGTATGGTTCTCTTAGGTCTGTGGGCTGCTACAGATTCACGTTGTTGTTGCTTTACGACGTCGGATTCATTTCTCCTCTTGGAAGCTAAACCAGCAGCAGTAGGCTTGGCTGATACAGCTGCCGAGGGTAAAACTTTGGGTGGAAAATTCAACATGTGTTTTTCAAAATGTGCTTGAATGTTATCGGCCATTTTGGAAATACCGGCATTTTCACCATTGAACTTCTTACAATTGGCTACCATCAAATTGAAGTCCTCCACTATCTGATTAGAGTCTTCATAGGCATTAACATGGACTTTGGTTTCGATAGTCGACAAGTCCATGGGTCTGGGGATGTAATTGTAATAGAAGGGGATGTTCAACTTCACGATGTCTACAGGGTGCAAGAAGGGCACAGCATCACGCAAGCGTTTTATGGCTTTTATGGTGTTGAGAGCAAACTTGGCTTGATGTGGTGGTAATGGGTTGGCAGGCAAGTTGTCCATATCTGGTTCTGGGGCTGGTTCTGGAGCTGGAGTCGAGAATGCAGGTGTCCCAGCAGTAGCAGGAACAACTGGAGAGGCTTCCGTAGAAATCTTGGAATCTACGTTAGCTTCGTCGCCATTAGAACCAGCTTCTGTATCATATTTCTGTCTCTTGGACTCGTTAAGCTCGTCCAGGTCCAACTTTCGCTTCTCAGGGCTCGGAGAGGGATTAGGCGGCGAGAGCGGTTTTTCCGGCTCGTCAGGGGTCATTTTCTTATATTCGTTGACTAGGGTTATGTCTGATTTGCGGAAGTGTGTTTCTGATGAAGGGGTCTGAACTGGAGTATTCGTTTCTGGTACGACTTCTGACATATTATGGGAAGGATGTAAGGAATAGGAATATTAACAAGGCTGGAAGCGATGAAAGATGCAATAAACGGAAGTGATAACACGAGAAATAACAAATAAACACCAATGAACAAAGATATATCAGTTTAGAGATAACTATAGTATCGGAGTCGAAGCAACAAACGAAGCTCTAGAAAGATTGTTAGTATGGCTCTTGTTTATATAATCCGACTGAAAAATTTCCTGAGAACAAATCTGAGACAGCGATAAGTCAGCTGAAGCGATAGATAACAAGACAGAGACACGGCAGAACGACAGAAAAAACGACAGAAAAAAGATGTCGCCAGCGACAAGCCACTTATTCGTCCACCGCTCAAGCCATATGCTTCCATCGCTCCACACCATGGCTCGAATCCCACCATCACCCTCTCTATCCACTCATATCTATCACCGTTTCAGACATTCGCAGTGAAATAAACACCTGCATATAATACATACACTCTGCACCCACGAAAACTAAATCGGTTTGCAAAAGACAAAAAAAAGACGCAAAAGTGTTTTTTATATATCTTCGGATGGCGACCGGGTTCTGCAAAAATTAGAAAATAACCACAACCAGACGTGTCGAGGTGAACCAGCAAGCTGATGTAAGCGCAATCTGCAGACGTTGCGGTGCGGCGGGCAAAACTGTAAAACGCGGGCTGGAAGGGCGGGCGGCGAAAAAATATTATGCGCTGGCCAATCACACGCGTGGATTCCAAAAGTTCCTCGCTCCTTCCTCTAACGAAAGTTTTTGGGATCTTCCTCCAATTTATACTGACAGGTCATCCATCCGAATTGTTTTTTTCGTCAGACTCATCGTATCGGTAGTGCGCACGACTACGTTTGTACACAGGTTTTGGCTGCGGCACACGACCACACCGCAATCTGGCCTCACTCAATTTTCGTTTGAACTGAAAAAATTTCACCATCCTCATTCTCCACGAATTCTGAAGACTTGTAGCTTCTTCCTGTAAGCCGAAGAGGGATTCTCTGCGTCCGTCAATCGAGTACCGCAGCCGGTGACGGCTCGCTCAGCCAGTTCTCGCGACTTCTTTTTCTCAGCTTTTGCTCTCTTCCGATCCTCCCAGCGTAGTCCATCCCCTATTCCCGATCGGGAGTGTGTCGTGTACTCTTGCCACCGTGTCCGGGTAACTCCTGATTGCTGCGCGATTTTTTTTTCACATTGGCAGTGGCATAGTTTTCGTACTGCATATAGATCACCCGAAAAGAGATGTAGCCAGCCTTTCTAAAAGGATTTCTTATCTGGAAATCACACCAGGCTGGCTATGGCACAAATATTCGTAGATAAATAGGTACAACTTGCAAGATAGAATGGCGTTACATGTTGGGGGTGTCTGTCATTCTGCTAATGACACATTGGGCTGGCTGCAACATGGAGGGTGTGGCCAGCGTTGACTCCACATTCTCGGCTTGGATTATGTCTCCTCATTTCAGATTTTGCACCCAAACTTTTCCGAATAAACTATAGACTTCAAAGTAGATTACACTCACTTGCACTCTTAAACTTGCACTTTTACACACCATGATACTACGACGAGGACACCATATCCATGGAACTACATTCTCTCTCGAACTCTGCTATTTCGCTGTCCTTAATGGACACGAGTCATGTATGGCTACTCTGTAACTTGAACTACACTCATAATACACAGTTTATCAACAGTATAACTATATACAGTAGTAGTAATAACATAGTAGAAGTAAAGTAATAATATACATGCACCAGCATCTAGAGATGGACCGACAACAAGTCGTTGGCAGAAAAGCCCTTGTTGCACGACGGACATCTTCTCAACCTCGCAGCCAATCTCTCTTGGGTACAGCTATGGCAGAAAACATGTCCACACACAGTGATGGCCGTGTCCTTCCAGTTCTTGGAACAAACAGAGCATTTGGCGATTGATCTCAACGCTTCCAACTGCTGTTCGTCTTCCTGCAAAATGGAGGAGGTATTATTCTGCTTGTATTTCTTCAACAAGGAGTCGGTGCTCTTGAGGTTTTTATCCAATTTGGCGTTGGTGACTTGGCTCTGGTTCAATTCAGCCTTCAAGTTGTTGATTTCCTCGGATTTCTTCTCGATCACCAGCGAACATCTCTTGATTTCTTTTTCTAACGTCTCCTTTGAAGTCTGCAAAGACTTAAACGAGTCTTGAAGCTTGGTATTCTCCTGAAGCGAGTTTTCCTTGATTGTCTTGTAGTCGTCCAACGATTTGGTCAAGATCTCGATCTTGTTCAAGTAGTTTTTTTCCAAATCGTTGAGGTTCTTGACCAACTCTTGAGATTTACTGATTTGTGCCTTCATGACCTTGTTTTCGGCCGAAAGTGACTCCTTCAGTCTCATTGAGGCAAAGTACTTCTGATCCGCCTTAGTCTTCTCGATAGTCAACTTTCTAATCATGCCTTCTTCATCGCTTGAAGATGTTAATTTCTTCAATGAAATGTCTCTCGCCTGCTTGAATGCCAGCTCGACTTCACTGACTTCATTACTCAACACATTGATACGTTCTATTAACTCTTCTTTAGACAACTTATCCAACAGAGCTGAGCCTTCAGTGAGCTTTGCGATTTGTTCCCTTTGTAAAGTTTCAATTCGATCGTTCAAAATCTTGTTCAACTTGGCCAACTCTTCGTTGGTCTTTTGGTCATCTACCTGACTCTTCAATATAGCTTCCTTGGAAATCAAAGCATCTCTGGCTGTTCTGATTCTCACCAAGTCAGCTTCGCTCTTGTGCAACTGCTGCTTCAATTGCTCGTTTTCGTCGAAAACCTCTCTCTGTAATAAATCTGTTACTTGATTCTGTTTCCTCTCTAACTCATTCAATCTGGCAATGTTCCCACTGTTAATTTTCGACAAAGACGAAATCTGTTCTTGCAAGCGCTGATTATTCTTGACAATCCGCTTGTAGTGAGCATTATCAGCTATATCTGCCTCATCCAAATGATGCAATTTGTTGTCCAATTGGACTATTTCTTGTTGTGATTTGTTGTATTTCTCTGTGATTTCTTGTACTTGCTTTCTAAGTACCTTATTGGTTGCTTTGAACTCTTCTAACTCAGCGGTGATTCTTTCCAATTCTTCGTTATCCACAGAAGACTCGGTTTCGCCTTCCTTCTTTACTACCTCGCCTTCTTCCTTGACTAATGAAGGCTTCTCTAGTCCGTTCTCTTCCTGTTTGACAGAACCATTCTGATCTTTCGTCAAACTGTCATCGACACGCTTAAGAGTCTTCGAATCCTTTCTCTCTCGTTGCCTAATTAATGTGAAGAGCTCTTCCTTCATTTCTTCGAGCTTATCTTCCAACTTTGTTTTCAAATCTGTCAAGGTTTCGTTTTCAGATTTAACCAGGACTAGCTCCGAATTCAACTCCTTCACTTTATCCAACAATTGTTGCGAATCTGCTGGCGAAACCGCCTTGCAATTTTCTATCAAAGGGGTTAAGACCAGTAATAACAAGCTTCTTCTTGTCTTCAACTCGTCGTCATCGTTGTCCTGTAGCTTCACCAATAACTTCTCGTCAATAACCTCGTTTTTCTGAGTAATCTTTGAGGCAAAAACATTGAGAATTTGCTCGTACCAACTGCTCAAGACATGCAATTTTCTCAGACTCGACTCGTACTTCTTGTCAAGTTGGGCCAAATCTCGACTTAAAGATTGGCATTTTTGTTTGTATGTAGCCATTTGTCTCCATATGGCTTCCTTTTGGAAATATACGACGTCAGACTGAGTCAAGGGGCCATCTTCACTCAACTGGTGAAGAGGCTTGAGTCTCTTGGAATCGCTTGCAGCGTCCGACCCCCGTCTCTTCTTCTCGTTATCCAGCAAACTCATCTAGTATATAGTAATTAAAGAAGAATAGAAACAGAACCAAACAAAATGAACAAACAATAGTGTTGCAATAACAATACTCAAAAACTATTCAGCGACACAGATCTATAACACCAGCAACAATAACAATCCCTCTTGTATCACCAAGTAGACAATAAGCAAATAACAGTGAGCTAATGGAGGGAATAGGCTCGCGAAAAAGAGCAAGCAGGCCACAATATAAACTCAGTATAATCTGCAAAGCCAGACGCGTAGAATACACCTCAACAGGACTCTTCCAGCAGCGTAGTCCCAAAAGCCCGTAGATTGGATAAATGGCTAATGGAAAAACAAGATAGTTTTTCGGATTTCTCAAACTCTCATCATTTTTGGCTTGTTTTTTGGAGAGAAAATCTCCTCTGTTTTTGGACGCGCACACGACTGAAATGAAGAAAGTACGGGGAAACAGAACAGACGGCACGAGCTTGAATCACCAGTGACCGCCTTTTAAATGCTACGAATGGTAGCTATTGGAGTTGAAATGTGGATTCGTGAATCTTGTGAGAGTTTTCGATCAAAATTTGCAATAATTTTCCAGAAAAAAATCCTCTTTTAGAGCTAGAAGTCATTTTCCATCCTTCATTCTAGAAGAGCCATAATGAAGTAGATTCATTCTTTCAACATTGTAGCCCCTTCCAAACTCTCTGATATCACAACGTTCTTGATGCTCATCTCTAACTGATCAATATTTCCATATATTTGGCACAAATATTGAGTCTACAGAGCTTCCCCTTCATGTACTCAAACAAAATTTCAGCTGATGGCAAGTCTCATCATTTACAAGTCTGTCTGCGCTACCATTTCATAAGACTGTATGCGGATTGTAGCTCATTGCCGCAGTAGTTACACGGAGTATCGATGAAGACACTCATAGTTAGTGAAAAATGTATAATATACTACAAGGTTTCTGTTTATCTGTTTTTTTTTTTTCATAGGAAAGTCTGTAAGTTTTTCAATTTACTGAATTGAATCTTCTGACTTTCTTATATTCCCCAGAAATCAATATGAGGTTGGAATCGCTACTACCTTGGGGTTTCTACTTTTGTCTGGTTCTCGCGGTGAAAGAGTACCTTTTCAAGAACTGTGACAATTCTGGATTCTGTCACCGTAACAAGCATTATGCCAGTCAGATAAATAGCCTCGGTTCAGCATTTGTTCCCGACTATGCCATTGACCCGACTTCTGTTCATTTACAAGAACTGGGTGACTTCCATATTGTTGGCACCATAATCAAGAAAGTTCCTAGGATTCCTGATCTACATGTAGAGTTGCCGATTATCATTTCGTTACTTGAAGGAAACAATGTTCGAGTTCAGATTGACGAATCGGGCAGAAATCAAATCGCTATAGACAATAAGTACGTGAATCATCGTAGGTATAACGAGACTGAGCAGTGGGCTTTTGCAAGTGAAAAATTACCTAATATCGACAGGAAAGAAGTCAAATTCGATATTTCCAGTGAAAAATTGTCTTTTTCCTATGGTCCTTCACAAGAGTATACGGCTGAGTTGCAATTTTCGCCAGTTAGGTTGACGATTTCCTATAAGAACGAGCCACAAGTTATAGTTAACGACCAGAATTTCCTCAACTTGGAACATTGGCGCGCCAAGGAGGACAATGCTGAGCATCTTAGTGATGAGCAGGTGGATTTCGATATGTTCTCTGACAGTTTTGGCGATTCCAAAGAGGACAAGTTACCATTGGGTCCAGAATCCATTGGGATTGATTTCACTTTCAAGAACTACAAGAACTTATATGGGATCCCCGAGCATGCTGACTCTTTGAACTTGAGAGATACCACGGGCTCGAACCAGCCATACCGTCTTTTCAATGTTGATATTTTTGAGTATGAGACAGACTCCAGATTGCCGATGTACGGAGCAATTCCGTTGCTATTGGCTGTGAAGCCCGAGCTTTCTGTTGGTTTGTTTTGGATCAACAGTGCTGATACATTTGTTAATGTAGATAAAAATTCGAACTCTGATGATTCCAGAACCCACTGGATTTCAGAAAACGGGGTGATTGATTTCATGATTATCGTAGATAAGACACCTGCTGCCATCAACAAGAATTATGGGTTGATTACTGGCTACGTCCAGTTGCCTCCGCTTTTTTCCTTAGGATACCACCAATGTCGCTGGAACTACAACGATGAAAAGGACGTATTGGAAATCAACTCGATGATGGATAAATACCAGATTCCTTATGACACAATTTGGTTAGATATCGAGTACACTGATTCCAAGAAGTACTTTACCTGGCAGAAGGATGTATTTCCAGATCCAGAATTTATGTTGGAGGAGTTGGACGCTACTGGAAGAAACTTGGTGGTGATTATCGATCCACACATAAAAACAGGCTACTCTGTGAGCGACCAATTCAGAAAGCATAAAGTTTGTATGAATGACGCAACCAATACTAGCTACTTGGGCCATTGCTGGCCAGGAGAGTCTGTCTGGATCGATACTTTGAACCCTAATGCTCAGGCTCTTTGGGACTCTCAGTTTGTATGGGACAAGAAGAATAAGTTCACAGGAGGATTGTCAACTAATCTTCATCTCTGGAACGATATGAACGAGCCTTCGGTCTTCAATGGCCCAGAAACAACTTCTCCGAGGGATAACTTACACTACGGAGGTTGGGAGCATCGTTCTGTTCACAACATCTACGGCTTAAGCTACCATGAAGCGACTTACAACTCGTTGAAAAAGCGTCTACAATCTCATACTTCGAGAGAAAGACCATTTATTCTTACTAGATCGTACTACTCTGGCTCTCAGAGAACGGCGGCAATGTGGACTGGTGACAATATGTCTAAATGGGAGTATCTCCAGATTTCGCTTCCAATGGTGTTAACTTCTAATGTAGTTGGCATGCCTTTTGCAGGTGCCGACGTCGGAGGTTTTTTTGGAAACCCATCCAAAGAATTGCTTACCAGATGGTACCAGACTGGAATCTGGTACCCATTCTTCAGAGCACATGCCCACATAGACTCCAGAAGAAGAGAACCCTGGGTTGCTGGAGAGCCATACACTTCTATTATGAGGGAAGCTGTCAAATTGAGGTATTCGTTGTTGCCAACATTGTATACCGCGTTCCACGAATCGTCAATTTCAGGCACTCCAATAATGAAACCTATTTTCTACGAGGCTCTTGACAATTTGGAAAGCTACTCTATTGAAGACCAGTTTTTCGTAGGAAATTCGGGCTTGTTAGTCAAACCAGTCGTTGAGAAAGAAGCAAAGGAAGTCGAAATCTATCTTCCCGATTCTGAGATCTACTATGATTTCACCAACGGAAACATCACTGGTGATGTAGAAAAGTTTCATTTGAGCAAACCTGGATATATCAAGAAAGTAGTCACTTTGAATGACATTCCAGTTTTGATAAAAGGAGGTTCCATCATTGCACAAAAGAACAGATATCGTCGATCTTCCAAGTTGATGGTCAACGATCCATACACGTTGGTAGTGGCACCAGACTCTGATGGAAATGCTCACGGGAAGTTGTATATCGACGATGGTGAATCATTTGGATACACAAAGGGTGAGAGCATTAGAATCGAGTTTCAGTTTTCAAAGAAACTGGGATTATCCGCCAAGGTTTCAACTACGGATGTCACCTACGCTGCTACGTTATCGACTATTAAAATTGAAAAGATTGTCATTTTGTCTCCACCGCAAGCGTTGGTGAGTGAGATCGCGCTTAGCCAATCCCTGAACACCTGGAAGCCCAGACTCTCTAGTTCAGGAAACAAATTGACTATTCATAACCCAAAGTTGACGATTGCCACAGATTGGAGTGCTAAATTTGTTACTGGGGTAGAGCATGATGAGTTGTGATTATGATATAATAACAACTAGTATGTTTATATTATCATTCATTAGATCAAATATACACATCAGGAATCGTATACATTTTGTGAATCGTAGTTGTCATCGTTTTCGAGGGCCTGACTAGGCAACTGTAAGGAATCTTTTAGGACGTAATATCGTAACTTCGTAGCTAACTTGGCTAATGCTCTCCACTCCAAGTCTTCTTCACACATACAGCACCTATTTATAGCAGCTGGGATTAGAGTTTGTGAGCCATCGCTGTTATTGAATTTGTCTGCAAGACATGACAAATGAAACACTTTTCTACATTGAGGATTATAGCACATGGTCACAAGAGGAAGAGCCCCACCTTGTAGGTATTTGTAAAGATCAGACCTTTTGCTTATCGGATGTAGAGTATCGGGAATCTGGTCAATTGATTCCAAACACAAGGAGCATTTAGGAGATCCAAGAATCACCGTTTCCTTTGTCATGTCCCATACCTCATTCTCATTTGTACCCCTCAGCTTCCAGCAATCCACAGTCGTCTTCTTCTGGCTCAACTGAGTAGTTGTAGCATTTTGCAGGAACTGGGAACCTTGGGTTGGACAATGGCTGGTAGGATTTTCTAAGTCCTTTTCTTCGGTGACTTTTTCTTTTATGGAGAAGTAATCGTTGAAATTGGTAAGCAACAAATCGACATGGCGATAGGCTACGAACTTATTGACCATGAACAGGTCGTAGACAGCTTCGTCAAATACTAAGACCTTTAGGGGCATATGGCGGAAGTAGCTAGAGTGGAGTAGCAATATTGCGTTGGCTACCTTGTGATGCAATGTTCTGCCCGATAACTTATTTTTTGATACTCTTTCCTCCGGCTTGATATGTCTTGTTTCATGGCAATGTTGGAAAGAATGTTCGAATTGGAGAGCAGATACTTTTGATGGGAAATCGTACACAACGAGCAACATTCTCCAGGGTCTGAACCCTGGCCGTTTGGTGCGGTATGCCCCACCAGCCTTGAGATCTCCATTATGCTGTCTCAATCTACGCGGAGGATCTGGCGTAGATCCGATATAGAACGAGGTCGGCTTGGGTTCCAGCTGAAGTAGATAGACTCCGTAGAAGCTGGGAACTACATGGATGGAAGGTGCATCCGATTGTATGCCTGTAGAGGGTCTTCTTGGCATACACTACGAATTGAATGTGAATTTGTAGGTGGCTTTGTATGTGATCGGATTTGAATATGTTTTTAAATTTGTATAGGGAAGCGAAAAAAAATGTGGTCTTTAATTTGAGATCGAAGAATGCTGAACAAAGTATGTCACAATCGCGACAACTGACGTGATAGTGGTTCTGTGTCGCCGGTGAGACATTCAGGACGTGAATGTTGGGCCCGATGTCTAATCGAGGATCTGGAGTAGTTAAATCAAAATGAGTTGCAGATTTCAAGCGACTGCATATGTACGTAATGAAACTTTTCCTTCCTTTTCATCCGCGCTCGTAGTTACGGTTGCTGGAACAATAAGATTGCCTAGTTAAGGCAATGGAATCTTGAGCACAGTGGAGACTTGCGCCGGTCTACAAGACCAGCTAAGCTCATATGATAGAGGACATTCCGCAGTTGACGGCTACATCAGACTCTTGTGTTGCGGTCTAGACGTTGCCGACGGTCACCTGACCTGAAATTGGGCATTTCCTCACAGCTTCACAATGACAGGTACGGCCCGAGAGTCTAACCAACAATGGGTTGCAGTGGGCTTGAAGTAGCGAACGGCTATGTGCGTGATGTGCCTAAGCTAGCTCTGGTTTTCAGGCACGGCGACAAGTTTTGGCCAGTGGTGCAGTTTTTAGTGGCAGCGAAGCATTTGCGCATGTGTTGCAGCCAATGTAAGAAACAGCACTGGAAAGCAAGTGGAAGCGGAGGCACAAGTCGGAGGGAGTGTGGCGACTGGCGATGTCTACCGCAGAGTCAACGAGCCAATGGCGGCGAAGACACAGCGTGGACGACGTCGCTGTCTGCAATTCTACGACAAGATCAATGCGGTTTCCTGGAGTTTCCAGAACGGCTGGAACGGGCATTTGTTGTTCCAAACAGACTCTGGGACGGAAAAGTGTTTGGTGGGCTGAAATATTATCTGGCACAAAGCAGCATTAGGGCAAACATTATCATTACGAGGTCAAAGTGTGATAATTGGGCAAGTGGTACCTCGTTCCACATGGAGATGCCTGGAGACACTCGCTGCCAACACACGAGGCTGTATACACTTTGATGGACTGCTCTGGGACGTCGGCGAGAGCTGGTGAGTCAATTGAAACAGTACCGTGGGGCAGTCACTACAGCAATAAGGTCTAAGCATTGGCTTCGATGTTCCATTACTAATACTGCATCGCTTTGGAGATTCTGCTCAACACCAAGACTATTAGACTGCAGAGTTTACGAGAAAAATAGTACAGGTGAAACGACCAAAATTCTCGGTACGTTGCATCGGGCGTAGATCGACGCTGGGCCTAGCGACAGGGGCACTGGGATTAGGCTAGGGGCTAAATTCTCTGCCGGCAGACCAATAGACTTCGTCGTCTCGGGAATGAGGTCGCGGGAATGACCGTCGTCCTACTTGGTCCCATTGTAATGCCATCATTGTCCAGAGACAATGTCCTATGGTTGTCCAAGTAGTGTGGTGGTTGAATATACCCACCAAAATATCCAGGATAATAATAGGTCCAGGAAAATTTATCGAATACATCGCGGTAGAACCTGAATGCGAGTTTCTCGGTAATTTCTCTCTAAAAGTTGTCGGTGCTCGGTATTTTCTCTCACTAAAACCTGTCCAGTGGGCCATATTTACGACACACTAATAAGCCCTATCCGTAAGACATTGGATCCACGGCAGGTGTGTGAATACTTCCACCAGTGCCACGTAAACTCTAATCTGGACACACTGTTCTCTTGCACTTCGATGGCCATGGACGTGTCCGTGCTACGGTGCTTTCTGCTCTTGCTAGCTCTATTCTGTTCCTAATGATTGTATCCATCAATCTCTCCATTTTTCACCTGCCACTAATTCCGTTCTTATCGGTGTATACACTCCAGTGGGAATCCTCGCTAAACGTCGCCGCCGCTGCCTTGTTTCAAGCCGGTCGCTCCCTGCATCTCCCTAAGCATTCCACAGTTCCGTAGTTCCTCTTTTCTACCACCACGACGTACCGAGTCTTGACGGCTCTGTACTGTTTTCGGTTTTTTTATTCTAGTTCCATCTTGTTCTTCCATCCGATTCATTTGTTTCTTAGCTTGTACTTTTCTTCTAGTTCCTGTTGGGATCCTCCAAGTGTTCCATCCTCCGTTCGGTAGCTTGTTGTTGGGAATTATACGCCTCGACGCATCTCGCTAAACTATTAATTCACTACTTGAGAGCTCCATTTTCGTCACTGTCCATTGAATACCCCGTTATCCTGTTTCGTGGTTCTTGCTGAGTCGTAACGGATACATTGCCTCTCTCGGTTGTCTTTGTCGTCAGTATCGAGCTGTAAGCGGACTTTCAATAGACATTGGACCATCGGAACTCAATATCTGAATATCAGAATATCTCACTCCAATATTTCGATATCTGTCATTTATCTTCCTACAATAGATACCATAGACGTCATACATCTCCGTTCCCTACATCGCTATCATACCACCACACTCACTATTACTGCTACTATTTTCACTCTTCTTGCTTTCCTACATTTGGAAAATTTCACACAATAAAATATCACACTGTACAACAAAACCATGTCACATCCCATCAAGTCTGAGCCGAGTCTCTCGGCATCCGTATCTTCAACCACCAGCTCCAACCAGTCGGGCTCCAATGACTTTGTCAAGAAGCTCTTTCTCATGCTCCAGGAAGATTCGTACAAGGATGTCGTCAGATGGACGACCAATGGAGACAGCTTTGTAGTGCTCAACACCAACGAGTTTACCAAGGAGATTTTGCCACGGCACTTCAAACACTCCAACTTTGCCAGCTTTGTCCGTCAGCTCAACAAATACGACTTTCACAAAGTCAAAGTGTCTAACGAAGAAAAAATGGTATATCCATATGGAGAAGATGCGTGGGAATTCAAACATCCTGATTTCAAGATCAACGATAGGGGTTCGCTTGAAAATATCAAAAGAAAGGGCCCCTCTTTTAAAAAGATGCTGAGCTCCAACTCAATCACCAACGGCAGCGAATACACTTCGTCATCGTCCGCAACCTGCAACCATAACTTGTCCCAGATCACCTCTTCCCAGTCCCATCTTAAAGACCAAGTAGAACAACTCAGAGCAGAAAACAAACAATTGCATCAGGACATCAACGTTCTCCAGACCAAGTACAAGACGCTCATCGAAAACATCGTAGCTATAAATACCTTTGATGAGCGGTATCATCGCTCTATGGGCATTTTGATCAACTGCTTGCTTCAAGCGGGCATCAAACTCCCTCCTTTAGACTTTCCCAATCCTGCACTAATGAGTCTCCAGCAGCCTCCAAGACATCCTCAACAACAACCCCAACAACCACCATCTCAATTACAGACTCAACAACCACAATTACCACCATCGCTAGCACCTTCACTCATACCGCCAACCCAGGGGCCCGTGGTCAACTCTCCGTTGATTACGAACGTTCCTCCACAACCAGGACATATTTCGCTGCTTTCACCCACCATAACCAGCCCTAACGGCGTTAGAATACCGTTACAACCGGGCACTGTTACTTCTCAAGGTATAGGACCAGGTGTAGCAGTAGTTCCACCTCCTGGCCCCAATGGGCCAGGAGGTCCTGGAGGTCCAGCCTTCTTGACGGGACAAGGACCACCTCCTGTAGTTGCTAGACAGGCTTCACCTAGCGATGCATTGACGCCAAAACAGCGTCTGCCGTTGGGAAATTCGACTTCTGGCTCTCCTAGAACTACCGGTCTTGTAGCACAGACCACCACTACAAAAATAGCCAACCCAAAGTTCCATGTACTTTTAGTGGAGGATGATAACGTGTGTATCCAGTTGTGTCGTAAGTTTCTAGTCAAGTATGGCTGTCAAGTCACCGTTGTGACTGACGGACTCAATGCAATCTCTACCGTGGAACACACCAAGTACGACTTGGTGTTGATGGATATCGTGATGCCCAACTTAGACGGAGCCACAGCCACCAGCGTCATCAGATCGTTCGACACAAAGACTCCCATCATCGCCATGACAGGAAACATCGAAGACAACGATTTGGTGACTTACTTGCAGAATGGGATGTCGGACATCTTGGCCAAACCATTCACAAAAGACGATCTCTACTCCATCTTGTCCAAGCACTTGTTGACAGACGAGTCCAAGACTGCGACTGTTGGTGTCACATCTAGAAACACCAGCATAAGTGGAACTGCCTTGCCAGCAGAATCTGACGAAGACCCGCTTCTTAAAAAACAGCGACTACAATAAGAGTAACAATAACAAGGTGAATGTAAAATAGATTTGGCTGCTGTACTACTATCATAATAATATATATATATATAATATATCAAGCTAATGCAGTTGTCGATTCAACTGCATTATATGAAGTATAATATACATTGTATCTCTATTGTAATAGAGTGTATTGTAGTTTAGTTTACTAAGCAACAGCCATATCTTTCCATCACGAATATGCGCTTCTCAGATACTGTGATCTTACTCGAGAACATGATAGGCTAGATCGGAGAACGAGTTCCCCCAGTCGTCGTTCTTTTTGTAGCTTTTTTCAAATCGAGTTACTTTAGCTGACAGAAAATGCCATTCTTGGGCATTGTAATTTAAAGTCGGTTCCTGGAAAACCTTCTTATCTCGTCTTTTTCTTTTGGTCACTACGACAAACTCGTTATCAGCTTCAATATGCGAATTCGCTTCGTGTTTTTGACTTAAATGCACAAGATATGATATCGTAGGATATGTATCGTACAACTTTTGTTTGGTATATCTGTCCGTATGAGAAACGACATCATTGCCCAAGATATATTTTGGCTTTTCGTTGTTTAGTATGACATTGGTGAGTTCTAGAGGAGCATGTGGGAGAAAGTAGAGTGTTTCTTTTTGCTTCAATTCGGTTGACTCTTCTATTACATAATTCATAGACTCTAATAGATAGACGTCTTGTGATGTGAAAACTGGATCATACATGGAAACGTTGTCTATCTTAAGGAATTTGGCTAGTTCCGCCACATATGCTAGTTGGTATAATGCATTTCTACTACATGAAGGAGATCCCAATGCTAAGCATCGTATAGCTTTCAAACTGAGATCACTGCCAAGTATGTCTAGTGTTTCGGTCCAAAATTTGGAATATTTTATGTTCTCTTGAAACCTTCGAAGTTTAGCTGTAGTTTGCTGGAATTCCTTACTGGAGCCGAAATTCTCCGAAAGTTCCTCTTTATGTACGGCCCCATCGGTCGGTATGTATTCAGACATAATATTATATTGCCTTTAGAAGTTGCAATTAGAGATATCAAGAAGTTATGGGTAAAGATAGTAAGATAGACTCTGTGAAAAATTATCCTGCGTATGGATTTTGGTAGATGAACTTGATTCGATTTGTAATTCCTACAACTGTAGTGCTATAGACAACTTGGAATGCAACTGGAATCAGGAATGTGGATACAGAAGTTGTATCTGGTTTTTTACATAGTGAACATGACAGATTTCATATCACTGAAGTAGTTTCAAAGGCATATAATAAGTTGGTACTGCACCCTTGTTATAGTAAACTGTCTAATTATACGAAACTCTCTATGAAGAAAGAACAAAATGAACATTCCAAATCAGAATGTGCCACTAGCTGCAATCCTTCTAATGTGATATACTATATCTTTCAAAATCTTCTTCTTTTCGTTTTGCAATCTTTTATATGTGATCCAGAAATTAATCGCCAGAGTCAATAGTTAGCCTGAGTCGGATCTCGAAATGAACTGCGAAATGCAAAATCCTCCACAGATCTCGCTCCAAAACATTTAGAGACAAGCTGAAACTTTGGCATAAGATTTTGACAACAGATGTAAACCATAATATCTACTTTCAAGTCGACGAATGCTATAAATTCAGGTGAATCTCTTCCATCTTTAGCTTCCCCCAGAATGTACCAATCTATTGTACCTGCAGACCGAACACCTCATCTCTCGGTCACGTGCAAGAAAAAACCTGGCGACAATCCGGTCTCATTTTTCAAGTCTTGATAAATTTCCACAGAATACCCGAGTTTTCAGTTGGTTCTGGCTTCGTCGTAGTCAAGTTCAGGTGAATCTTTCCAATTCTGAAGGTAACTTCTGGTGGTTTTGTAACTTCCATCTCAGTTACTCTATTATCATCGCTAGCATTGAAATCGTTAAAAAAAAACTCCGATTTCAAGTTGTTACTACCATTTCTACTTTATTGTATCCACGTTGTTTTCCACTTCTATCAGTCTGAACTCTACATCCATGCGTAAGTGCAAAATATTTGTTGGTTCATCTCACCCGGAGTTGGGCCGTCTTGTTTGCGAGAGATTGGGTGTTGAGCCAGCTCCTTGTACTTTGAAGAAGTTCTCTAACGGAGAGACCTCGGTCCAGATTGGAGTTTCCATCAGAGATGAGGATGTCTATATCATCCAGTCAGGGTCTCCCCAAATTAACGACCATATCATGGAGTTGTTAATTTTGATCTCGGCATGTCGCGGTGGTTCAGCCAATAAAATTACTGCTGTTATTCCCCAGTTTCCTTACTCCAAACAGTCCAAGATGAAAAAGCATAGAGGAGCCATCACAGCCAGAATGTTAGCTAATTTATTGGTGATGGCTGGCGCTGACCATGTGGTTTCGATGGACTTGCACGCTTCTCAAATGCAAGGCTTTTTCACCAAGCCCGTAGATAACTTGTTTGGTGCTCCAACTTTAGCCAGATGGATCCGTCATAACATTCCAGACTGGGAAAGTGCTGTAGTAGTGTCTAAGAATCCTGGGGGAACAAAGCGAGTGACAGCCTTAGCTGATTCTTTGAAGATCAATTTCGCAATGATTCACACAGACAGACGTAGAACACAAGATGGCTACGCAAAAAGAAAGGCTTTGAAGAACTCTTTCCGTAAAAACGACGATGACGACGATGAAGAAGACAACATCGTTTCTGAAATTCAAACTGCCAGAATCGTCCAGGGTCACGTTGTCAATGATGACTACCCTGTCAATAACGGTACTGCGAATGGCGTCACTGAGCCAGAGCTGTTGGATGATTCTTCTATTTTGCACAGCGATGTTTTGGGAGGCTCTTACGATGCTGCTAACTCTGATGACGAGGATGAGCCCACTTCTATCAACCAAGAAAAGTTGATTACGCTAGTTGGAGATGTCAAGGACAAGGTAGCGATAATATTGGACGACATGATCGACAAGCCTTCGTCGTTCATTGCTGCTGCTGAACACTTGAGATTAAACTGCGGAGCCAAAGCTGTCTATGTAGTTGGCACACATGGTGTATTCAGCGACTTGTGCTTGGAAGAGCTCACCAACAGCAAGTGTATTGACAAGATCGTTGTTACCAATACGTACCCTATTGTCAGAGAAAGAGTGGACAAGTACAAGAGCAAGTTGACTGTGATTGACGTGTCGCCGATTTTCGCTGAGTGTATTAGAAGAGATCACTTTGGTGAGTCAATTTCAGTTCTTTTTGACTCGTTGGCTGCTATCGAGTAGAACCTTTTGAGATGATGAGACGAAACCCTCGATTGAATCGAGAACCGAACTACTGTGCTTGCGGGTGCTTTAATACTATAAGTGCTTTACTGGAGGTGCTTTTATTAATGCAGGGTATTGTGCTATCTAGTTTACAGGAGATTATTTATCGTGAATTTGAAGTCACATAGTGAACGTCATGTGTCTTGAACTGACAGCAAGCTGGTCTTGACTGAACTGTTCTAGTTGACGGTGTAGAACCCAACGATGCAGTCACCGGACTGCAGGACATGGTCTCCCTCGCACTTGTGCTAGGACTATAGAGATCACTTGGACTAACGGAGCGTTGGAATATTAGTAGATCTTCTCGATGATATTTGTGCCACTTCGTCTTCAGTAGGGATGGCCGTCGAAGAGTAGAAACAAGTGTAGTGAAAAGTATCCACGAACTTCTCTATGATCGATATAAGCTATCTTCTTCTTTCGATTCTACGTAAACTTTACTTCTCTGCAATTGGTCTTCGGTGACTCAACTTCTTTTCTATGGTGTTGAGTCATGTGACTGAAAATTGTAGGTTGAAACATTGGTCGTAGCTGGATCCATTATTAAGCTAACATTGAGCATATGTCTACGAACTCTAACTTCAAAGTCTTCTCTGTCGGTCAGAAGTCAAAATTAGCCTATGAGCCTCTTTCTATTGTGCCCTTCTCATTCAGGACATCTCTCGTATCTCTATCTGCATAATTTTCTTGCTTGATTGACCTGCACCTCACTATCAAGATCTTTCCGCCCATCACATGCTTTATCGTCACGTTGAACAAATTAGCAGGCGTATCTAGATGGTGATATTTCATATCTCTTCCACCACGTTTTCATTCTTGACTCTCCACGTACAATGTCACAGAACACGATCCCCGTGACTGGTAGTGTGGATAACGAGGCCAATGTCGTACATACTGTAGACAGCAAGCTCCGCCAGGGCTCTTTGGGGGATAGCAATGTTTCTTCAATCCCTGAAAAATTCGATCCCATCTCTACTAGTCCTACTTCCACTACTACTAACAGTAGCAACTTGATCCACAACACTGTGCCCACCGTAGCCGCCAACGACAACATTAACGACAATAGTATCGAGAACAACAATAGTGCCAACAATAGCAGTATCAGCAGCTTTCTTGCCCATATCCACCAGAAGGTCAACCAGCCTATGTCACCTCTTCTGCTCTACAATCCGAGCCAGTTCCACGACACCACCCAGAGCTCTTCTTCTGGCACGGCCAGCACCAGTTTTAGCGAGAATTCCACGGCCACACCGCCCTACGTTTCCGACGATACTCCTTCCGCACCGCCACCATCTACCGCGACAGATAACACAAATACAGTCTCTCCCACGAGAATCACCCTTCCTCCTCCTGCCGTACCGGCTTCGTTCCCCGTACCAGGCTCTTCTTCTTGCTCATCGACAACTACAGGAGTCGACAGCGCATCCAACCTTCCACTCCAGCCCTACCCCTTGCCTCTGCCTGCCACTGAGAAGGCCATCGCATCCATCGCACCAATGCTCGAAGGCTTTGCGCCCAAAACTTCGGCGGAAGAATCTGGCATCCCTACATCCACCATCAATTCTTCCTCTTCGTCGCCCCAGTATTCGCGAGTAGGCTCATACTCCAACGAGTTCATCATGGACCACCAGGCCAAACTCACGTCCGAAAACTTGAATGCTGCCTTCCGCTCAAGAAACAACTCAACCAATACAGGCACTGTCGCTTCTGATACCGTGAAATTGGATAAAACAATGTCGAACTCATCGTCTACTCTGCGTAAATCTGTATCTGTGCATAAAGAATTCGAGGGCCCCAAATTACCCAAGATCGGTAAAATCGGTGTCTGTGCTATGGACGCCAAAGTGCTACTGAAGCCCTGTAGACGTATCCTCAACAAGTTGATTGAGAACGGTGAGTTTGAAACTATCATCTTTGGTGACAAAGTCATCTTGGACGAAGCCATTGAAAACTGGCCCACCTGCGACTTTTTGATTTCATTTTTTTCTGGGGGTTTTCCCTTGGATAAGGCTATTGCCTATGTCAACTATAGAAAGCCTTACATCATCAACGACTTGGTATTGCAGAAAGCCTTGTGGGATAGAAGACTCGTGTTGACCCTCTTGAACTACGCGAACGTACCTACGCCAAGTAGATTAGAGATCAGCAGAGACGGCGGTCCACAATTGGAGACTCAATTGAGAGAAAAGTTGATCGAAGTAGGCATGTCTGAGTCGCAGTTGGACGAATTGACCAATCAGTCGGAGCCTGAATGGGAAATGGTCGATGACGATACCCTTAAGGTAGGCGATAAGATCTTGAAGAAACCTTTCGTAGAAAAACCTGTGGATGGAGAAGACCATAACGTCTATATATATTATCCTAAGTCGACCGGTGGAGGTGGCAGACGACTTTTCCGTAAGATTGGAAACAAGTCTTCTGAATTCGATCCAGAATTGACTTCGCCTAGAACTGACGGATCTTTCATTTATGAAAAGTTCATGGACACAGACAACTTTGAAGATGTGAAGGCCTACACAGTTGGACCAGAATTCTGTCACGCTGAGACTAGAAAATCTCCAGTTGTCGATGGGATTGTCAGAAGAAACACCCACGGTAAAGAAATACGATACGTTACCGATCTCAGCGAAGAAGAGAAGGTCATGGCGAGAAATGTCAGTAAAACCTTCAAACAATCCATCTGTGGATTTGACTTGTTGAGAGTCAATGGCAAATCGTACGTTATTGATGTCAATGGATTTTCGTTTGTGAAAGATAGCACTGATTACTACAACTCATGTTCTTCAATCTTAAGGAACTTGTTCATTGAAGCCAAGAAATCTCGTGATCTCTTGAAGACCCAAACTCCTACCCTGTCGAAGCTCCTCAACAAGAGTCAGTTCGAAGAGAAGCAACAAAAGTGGGTTCTCAAAGGAATGGTTTCCGTTATCAGACATGCTGATCGAACTCCGAAGCAGAAGTTCAAATACTCGTTCAAGTCCCCGTTGTTCATTTCGTTGCTCAAAGGTCACAAGGAAGAAGTGATCATCCGAGCTGTTCCTGATTTGCAAGTAGTCTTGGAAACTGTAAAGATAGCCGAAGAAAAGCAATTGGAAGATTTGAAGAAATTACAACAGTTACGAGGTGCATTAGAAAAGAAACTCCATTTCCCAGGTACCAAGATCCAGTTGAAGCCGGCTCTCAACAGTGAGAACCCCGAGATTGTCGACAAGGTTCAGTTTATTTTGAAGTGGGGAGGTGAGCCTACTCATTCTGCCAAACACCAAGCTAGTGACATGGGTGAACAATTGAGACAGAACATCAAGTTGTTGAATAGAGATGCGCTTAAGGATGTTAAGGTGTTCACTTCTTCAGAAAGAAGAGTTATTGCATCTGCTCACCTATCGACCATGGCTCTCTTGGGCTTGGACAAGGAACATGAGACTTTGCCTGAAGACTTTTTGATTATCAGGAAGGATCTCTTGGATGATTCGAACGCAGCCAAGGATCTCATGGATAAGGTTAAAAAGAAGTTAAAGCCATTGCTCAGAAAAGGTGCCGAAGCTCCGCCACAATTTACGTGGCCACCCAAGATGCCTCAGCCATTTGTAGTGATCAAAAGAGTATGTGAATTGATGAACTTCCATCAGCAAATCATGAAATATAACTTTCAAACTAAGAATGTCGACGAATTCCAGTCCAACTGGTGCTGCGGTGAAGATCCAAACCTCTTTAAAGAAAGATGGGACAAATTGTTCGTAGAGTTTGTCAGTGTAGAAAAGACCCATCCTTCGAAAATTTCTGAGTTATATGACACCATGAAGTACGATGCCTTGCACAACAGACACTTTTTGGAAAAGGTTTTCTCGTTTGATCCTAACGATGGAGCTCTCATGGAAAGATTGAGCAAAACATGTGGTGAGACTGTTAACTCTTCTGGATTGGTTAGTGAGTATCCGATCAACATTTTGGCTATGAACAACTTCAAGATCCCAGAAAGCACTAGTAACAATACCAATAATTCCAACCCTAACTCAGGATCAAGCTCGGCTACAAATCTCATCAATGTCACTTCATCTACTACCCCAGCGTCTGCTGGTTCTTTGGGTTGGGTATTGAAGGGTGCCACTACTTCTATGAGTGATTCTAACTCTGGAGATTCTCCTTCTAAGAAGCCCTCCTCCTCTAAGAGTAGCGAGAATCCATTTGACCATCCTACTTTTGCTAGATTAAGAGAATTGTACAGATTGTCCAAAGTCTTGTTTGACTTCATCTGTCCTCAAGAATATGGTATCAAGGACGAAGAGAAGTTGGATATCGGCTTGTTGACCTCTTTGCCATTGGCAAAGCAGATTCTTTCTGACATCCAAGACATGAAGAAACACGATACAGCTGCTGTCGTTAACTATTTCACCAAGGAGTCGCACATCTACACATTGTTGAATGTCATTTATGGATCTCAAATTCCAATGAAGATTGCAAGAAACTCGTTACCAGAACTAGACTACTTGTCCCAGATTGTTTTTGAGTTGTATGAAGCTGGTGACCCTAATACTCCAACTGGAAAGAAACATTCTATCAGATTGTCTTTGTCTCCTGGTTGTCACACTCAGGATCCATTGGATGTCCAATTGGATGATGACCACTACATTGGATGTATTCCTCGTCTCAGTTTGACAAGACATTTGGATATGGATTTGGTTACTCAAAGATTGAAGTCCAGATTCTCGAGAGTCTCATTACCCAAGAAATTCACTCCGGTCAATATTTCGAGCCCTTTGACTTCAGGAATATAGATTTCTTTCATTTCTTTTGTTATAGATAGTACAGTATACTTACTCGCTCATTACATTCTACGACTACTTATTTCAATTAAATTGTATTATGTCCATGTATATACATAAATCACTAGAAATTCCATAAATAAATCTCACTATATATCTAAATTTTATACAACTGGTAGTACCACGTACCAATTCATAAGGAGAAATATCATAAGATCTATGTCAAAATGATAAAAGTGAAATTAAACAGATAAACGATCCCGGAAGATGACAAGATGAATAGTTATTATTATGATGATGATTATTATTATTATTATTTTGGATAGCATAAATCAGTTCATTAGTTGAACCGATTAACAATATGAACAAGACTTTTCAGCTCCAACTTATTTCGTACCACAGAAACAAATCTAAGCCTTTTCGTAAGATTCCCAGTTATCAAGAATAGACTTGATCTTGTCAGACTTGGTCAATTCGTATACTTCTTGGAAGTATTCCTTTGTAATTTCGAATGGCTTAGCAGTCAAGTTTGGAATGTACTTACCAATCAAGTCGTTTGGCTTCACAGAAGACTTAGGAATCTTCTTGCACAAGAATCTTTGGAATGGCTTAACACCAGACATCAAGTAAGAAGAGTGGAATGGAACAGAGATACCCTTCAATGGGATAACAGCGAAGCCTCTCTGTAAGTCAATTGGTTGTGGCTTGGCAATGGATTGGGCAGAAACTTCAGAAATGATTTCACTTAAATGTTCCTTGACTTGCTCTAAACTCAATGTTTGTTGCAACTTCACGATGTCGATCTTGTTCAACTTAATCACGTTCAAGACGTTGGTCAAAGTGTCCAAGGCTCTCAAGTCACCAGCAGTAACGTACTGTTGGTTTTCGACGTTGTAATTAACAATTTCCAACAACCATTTGGTCTTGTCATTAACTTCGTCAACAACGAATCTCAATGCAGCGTCATCGAAAGTTGGACTGACTCTGCTTGGGTTAACAGCACACATACCGTAGTTAGATCTTCCTAGTTCATCTCTTGGAACTGCCACTTGCATAGTCATACCTCTGTAGAAGACAACATCAACCAAAGATTCAATTGGCATGACGTTAGCTAAGGATGACAAAGCAGAGTATTCACCCAATGAATGACCAGCAAACATAATGTCAGAAGGAATCAAACCCTTGGACTTGATATCTTCATAAGCAGCCTTTTCCATCAAAGTCAAGGCTGGTTGAGTAAATTGAGTAGCAGACAACAAACCAGTTGGCGAAACAAAAGTGAACGAAGTCGTGGTGTGGTCAATGTCCTTGAAAATCTTCTCGGACTTGATAGCCCCATCTTCGCCAATGGTCTCGAACATCATACCAATATAGTTGTCTCTGATCTTTCTACCCTTGGCACCACCGAAGTGAATGGTCAATTCATTTGGATTGTTTTGAACAATGTCAAGGATAGAAAAACCGTAGTTGCTGACAAAGTGACGGTCGGCTCTGTCCCAGACGTCACGAGCAACTTCAGAAGACTTGTATAAGTCCATACCCATTCCTTGTTCCTGCGAACCTTGGCCTGTGAAAACGTAGGTAGTGATTGGCTGATCGATTTCCGCTTCCCCGACGAGAACTGGAATATCAGTTTCAACATTCTTGGTTTCAACCTTTATGATCTTTCTTCCGTTGATCATACCAACATGTTCCAAAGTGGTTTGTAAGGTGTCGCTAGGCAAGACCATACCAACAAAAGAACAGCTGAAAGCTCTTACTCTGGAGGCAACGTTATTGGCTGCCCATTCTTCAACCAATCCTCTGATAGAAGCAGAAGAGTACATACCATGAGTAATAGTGCCTGGCAACTTGGCGTAAGCAGCGAAAACTCTGGAAACATGAATAGGGTTGTAGTCACCAGAAACAATGGCGTATGGTTCGTTGGTACCAGGTGCCTTAGAAGTCAATTCTTCACCAGAAGAAAGTGGAATAACATTTTCAAACTTGACTGCTTCTTCAATGGTCTTACCGTTTCTGGCAAAGTAGTCGGTAACTGGGTTACCGTAGGACTTGCCAGCTTCGTATTCAATGGTACCAACTTGAATGACTTCCTTAGTTGGCAATTCCAAGTATACTTGACCAGTTGTGATTATAGAAGAGTATACTTGAGCAGACTTGAACTTATAGGTTGACTTACATCTGAAAGTCAAAGTTTGGTCTAAGAGTTCGACTTCCTTTTCCAAGTGGAACCATTCCTTAGACTTCAAGATAGCAAGGTCCTTTGGCGACTTGAAAGCTATTTGCACTGGAGTTTCAGTAACCTTTTGGAAAGTGTTTTCGTAATCGGAGTAGTCACCTCTGTACAAGAACTGAGATGTGACTTCCAAGACTGGCTTGCCTTCTCTGTAGATAGTACCAACAACTTCTACCATCTTACCAGAAGGTTGGTTCAAAACAGCTCTGATTTCAGCCTTGGAGCTGACAACGTCATCCTTCTTCAAAGGAGCAGCACCTGGGATCATCTTGTAGCCATTGGACAAATGGACCAATTTCAACAAGTCACCATCAACAGATTCTGGGAAGATAGCCTTAATAATAGCTCTCCAACCAATGACGATGGCAAAATCCATAGGAGCAAGCGTAACTTTGCCTGGTCTGGTAACGAAAGCGTCGCACTTGTTACCAATAGCATGTGTGAATTCAGAGATGTCTTGAGCAGTGATCGTAATTTCTTCTCCGATGATTTCTTCTTCGACGTTGATGTTCAAGTCGTAAGGAACATCGGCACCGAACCACAACTTCCAGTAGAAATTCTTGATTCTGTCGTTTCTGTTTTCCATCACTTCCAAAATAGGAGCAAAACCATCGTTGGGGTTGTAGGTGTACAAGAAAGGTAAAGCTACCGGCTTGGAGTCAGCAGTTCTGTGTTCAATCAAGGACATCTGAATGGTGTTAGCCTTAGCCAACTTGATTTCAACCACTGGCTTCAAGTCGCCCTTAACTGGCTCAGAGACAGTCAAAGTTGTCTTGTTAGAATCGAGTGGGTAGTTGATTTCAACAACGCTATTAGCAGCAGGAGTCAAGATGTCGTGGACAGAATTGGAGATGTGCTTGGAACCTTGTACAATTCTATCAGTAGAGATAAATGCTTGCAACCAGTTAATCTTTTCACCAGCCAACAACTTCAACCAGCACTTCTTGGCAGGAAGAGCAGCACCGATCTTGTAGACAATCTTATCAGAAGATCTGGTGATGTCTACGTTAGCCAAGCTTTCAAACTTGGCTGGAGTAGCTTTACCAAAGTATTCAACAACAGGAATCTTGGAAGCATCACCGTTGTAGTAGTCCTTGACCAACTTGGAAATGTGACCTTCGTGGATGGATTCCAAGATTTCACCAATTGGTTCATTGACCTTGTTGGTGAACTGGGCAGCAACTGGACCGTGTAAAATACAAGTTCTTTGAACATCTTCATCAACAACGGTTTCCAAGTCTTCTGATTGCCACAACGAATCCTTCTTGAAGAACAACTCAAATCTTTCATCCAAGACAGGAACGAATGGTGAAGGCTTCTGCGTTGGTCTAAGAGCACACATCAAGAAGAAGTCACAGTCTTCTTCAGAGATTAATTGGTCCTTGGCAACAGGGAAGTGGTTGAAGAAGTCGTCGGACAACTGTTGTGGCTTGGTGGCCAATTGGTTGTAGTTCTGAATCAAAGAAATAGAGCCAGAAGAAGAGGTGAATCTTTCTTCAGTTCTTCTCAAGAAGTCTCCGAAGAAATTTCTCAAAGAGACATCTACCCATCTGTCAGACTTCTTGACATACAACAACTCAATCATTCTGTTGGCAACCTCTTGGTAGGTCATGTCTTGCAAGTCACAGACGCCATTGGCGTTCTTGCCGAACCATGGCTTCTGGAAATCCTTGTTCAACTTGTCAATAATGTAGTCCTTCTTCTTGGTTAAGGCTTCCAAAAGCTTGTTTTTAGGCAAGTTGAAGATAGTGTCATCCAATTCCTTCCAGAACATAACACCTCTAGTAGCGATCTTGTGGATAGGTTCACCCATTTCAGATCTGACAGTGATTATACCACCAGAAGGCTTCTTGTAAGTGTTTTCCCAGTGTGAATCGGCTACACCATCACATTGAGCAATCAACTTCTTGGCTTCCAAAGATGTATGGGCTTCCTTAGCAGTCATGACTCTCGAACCAAACAAGACACCGTCGAATGGCATAGCTGGGTAATTGAATTCAGCAGCCCACGAACCAGTCAAGTATGGGTAGGTGTCTTCGTCAGAACCAAATCCGGAACCAGCAACAAGAACAATGTTGGAGCATCTTCTAATCTTGGAGTACATCTGCAAGATAGGCTGGTGGAAATCTTCGAACGAATGGTGACCACCACCTCTACCACCAGTCCATTGCAATACAATTGGGAAGTTAGGGTGAGCCTTGGCGACAGTGATAACCTGACTGATGGCATCAATAGAACCAGGCTTCAAGCCCAAGTGGGTCAAGCCAAGTTCTTCAATGTACTCAGTACAGACTTCCAATGAAGGGACACCAGCACCAATAGTCAAAGATTGGATTGGGTAGCCTCTTTCTCTCAATTCCTTGATCAAAGGAATACCCCATTGCAACATTCTTGGGTTGACGTAGATCAAGTTGATACCGAAAGAGTAACCTGGCTTAATGTTTGAAACGACTTCATCGATAGCAGCTTCCATACCTGGGCCGTGGAAGTAACCACCACCAGCCAATTCAATGTGGTAACCAGCATTGATTGAGGCAGCAATGATCTCAGGGTTGACAGTTGTAGGAGTCATACCTGGAACCATAAGAGGAGCTCTACCCAACAACTGAGAGAACTTGGTGTTGACGTAGATCTTGCCACTGTTGTTCTTGATCAAAGTGGGCTTGAACTCGGTCAACCAGTTCTGAGCACGCTTGATGTTCTTAGAAGGAGAAGTGTGGAAAATTTCGTGTTTGAAACCGTACTCATCGTCAAATGCACTAGCTTCCAAGGACCCAGCAATGATGAATCTGGAACCAGTACCTTCCTTGTTTCTGTGGGTCAAGATACCGACACCAGAAACGCCACCTGGACCGAAATCAAGCATATGGGTAGCTTGGACAGCAGTAGCCAATTCCCAGTTGACTCTCAATTGGGTGATACATCTAACAATTCTTTCAATAATGGACTTGGAAGACTCGTCGTAGTTCTGGAAGTTTTCTCCGTTGAAGGTGTCGTAAACGGGGATCTTGATGTCCTTCTTTGGGAAAGTCAAGTTTTCGGCTTCGGCGTCTTCTAAGATGGCTACAGTAGCGTTATCCAAAAGAGGAGAGTGGAAAGGCGAGAAAATGGGCAAGAAACGGTTGGAAAATTTCAACTTTCTCTGGGAGTGAGGAATTCTCAGCTGGTCCAAGCCGTTAGGAGCCTTTTTGTTTCTCAAGGTTAAATTCAAACCATAAAGCGATTCAGGAGGACCAGACACAACCAAATTTCTGGCACCGTTGATCAAAGAAAGCGTAATGTGCTTTTCCTCAGGTAAGTGCTTGTTGGTTTCGTCAATGAACTTTTCAACTTGGGTTACGGACAAGTCTCTGATCGACAACATTGGAGAAGGTCTGCCTTCGCCGTTTTCAAGGGAGTCTTGCAACATGGTAGGAGGCAAGGTGGTTCTTGGGTAGGACATCAAACATCTGGAACCGATGAAGAACAAGAGGGAAATGGCCTTCAACGAGTTTTCCAAGTACGATTCCCAAGAGTCGGAAGAAGCAATGGCAACAGCTGTGACCAAACCTTGAGAGTGACCGGTGGTACCGGCGTTCAAGTACGATCTGAATTCACCAGGAGTCAAGCCCAAAACCTTACAGGTAATTGCGTAGTGACACAATTGGATGATACAGATCACGGGACACGACACAGGCACCGACAACAAGTAGTCCTGGTCTGGAGACTGTTCTGGGTTCGCCAACCACGACAAGATGTTCAAACCTTGGGTATAGATCTTGTCGAAAGCGGAGTCCTGCTTGACCAACTTGGCCAACTTGGCAGCAAAGGGCTTGATCAAGTCGTCGTGGATCAAACCTTTGTATAATTTGTATAAGTCTCTCAATTCCTCGAAGTAGTCGTCGGTGTTACCTTGACCACCGAAGATTGCTACCAACTTGGCATCGCCGGCTTGGGATTGGTACAACAAGTTGGAGACGACCTTGTCGATCTTGGTGTTAGAGTTGATGACGGCGTTGTAGTAGTTTTTGATGATGTTGTCCTTGATCTTAGCTGGAGTGGTTGGGTAGTTGACGTCGTCAGCCAACAATTTCACGGCAAAGGCGTGGATGTTGTCGTTGTGCGACTTTAAGAAACGAGAGGTGAAGTCCTGGAGCGACAACTTCAAGACCTGGTCGAACTGGCCGGGCTGGTTGGGGGTGACGAGCGAGGCGATGAAGCCGAGGAACTTACCGTACAACTCGGCAGGCGAGGAGGGTTCATTGTCGTCGGCAAAGCCTTCGGTGGCCTCGGGCAAGGTCTTGATGAACAGGTCCTTCAATTGCGAGTAGTTGAAGAACAAGTCGTTGGGGACCAACAAGGTGTGTTCGATGGAGCCGTGGGTCAACGAGAACGGACGGTGGAACGAGGTTGTGGCAGTCATGGCTAGATGTGGATGTGCAGAGTTCTGAAAAAAATCTAGTGGCTCCTCAGGAGAGTGGGAAACCGGGCAGAATTGGGGTGTTAGACGTTGGCTAACAGTGGCTATGGTGTTGGAGTAGTCGTAGGAACTAGGGGCTACGAGAAGCTAGATCCAGTAAACGGCTTGGGACGGACTTGTATGTAGAACTAGTCGATAACGATCAAGCGTGGGAGGGAGTGATCGGGGAGCGAGGCTGGTGGGACACGGTGGTACGAGTGTCAATGGTACGGAGCAACAAGACGTGGTACGGGTCGCAGCTGTTCGTGGAGAGCAAATGTCAGCAGAAGAAAACGCCTGGATATCTTTCGCTATATATAATGCAGCGCAGTGAAAAAAATGTGTTCTTGTAAATGTTGTGAAAATTGATGGGTTGATTTGACGTGCACGCAGGCCACTCCGAGGAACACAAAGAAGGATTGGGACGGGCTACAAAGTCGTTGGCTGAGCTGGGTAGCGCACGAGCTGGCGGTGGGTCTGGCGGCGGTGGTTTGGATCTGGCTACGCGGTTTGCTGGCTGTTGGTTCTGGTGTAGGGAGGTTGTTCTGGTGGGTTGCAGCCATCTTCGGAGTTGGTTTTGGTGGGACGGAGCGAGAAACAGCGCAAACGGCGCCGCTACCGGCGCTGCATTTGGCAGGAGACGACGGCGACTTCCTATTGGCTGCTTCCCTTGCGTTTTCGTCTGCTGGTTGGCCGTTTGCTGTTTGCACCATCCTTCTATCGCTGGTTAGCTCTTCCAGCTCGACCATCCATTCCACACGGTTTGCAGCTCGTCTTTTTGTTGGCTCACAATGAGCCGCATTCTGCGACCGTCTGTGTGCACTCCTGTCAACGGTGCAACTCCCACAAAATACCGCCAACGCGACGACTCCCAACAAAAAAAAGCAATGGTGAAATGTTGGCTCCCAGTAGCGGAGCCGCATGCAGGACGTCTGCCCACAGCAATCAACAGCTTCAAACAAGACTATACTATGGACCACTTCTGTATGGCACACTGCAGCCGATCTGGCCACTCCCAATTCGTATATTCTTGCTAGTTTACGGCGCACGTGACACCCTGCCTCATATTGTTGAACCCAATCTTGATCTCGTCCAGATTGTTCTGGCAGCTTTGTAGTCTGGTCACGTGAATATCTTCAATTCCACTGCCACCCAACGATGGTATAGCCGTTGGCCATCTGTGCTATCCCCTTGTCGGCCGGTAGCCGTGGCACTGGCGGTGGGCCGGGCTTCTGTTGGGTGTCTCGCCAACGACAACACTTTCTGTGTGTGTCAATCGTGTCTGGTAGTGTCGATGTTACATGTGTAGATGTGGGTAGATATTAGGTAGGTATGTGTAGCTATAGTATATAGTATGTCAAGCATGTGTTATCTACTTTCCGGGCAAGGCCAACACATTCTTTGCCTGCTTTGGGAACTCCCTCACAAGGATCTCGCACTTGACCTCGCGACACAAATCCTTCTTCTTGCTGAATGGAACCTTCTGTAGCAACTCTAAACCCGTGGATCTCTCCAACGCTTCGACAGGCACCTGGTACTTGGTCAAGTCGTCGGCGTTATCGATGCGGTCGTTGGGTAGCACAAACGCTCCCACGCTGATCCTGTCGTCGCCCTTTACCTCGCCAACAATCAACTTGAAAAAGTGGGTCGGTACGGCAACATTTGGCGGAGACCCAATAACCTCGTACGTCACTCTGTACTTGCCGTCTTCACCAAGCTTGGGCAAGTATAACGGCCCCGTCATTATACGGACGCTGTCGTACCTGTTGGTCAATCTACGCGCAAAGTCTTCAAAATGTGCCCAGTAGTCTCTGTTGAACCCGTCGCCGACTTGTGGAGACATGTTGGTCAAGTAGAACGTCTCATCCATGGCAATCTGACTGAACTTAGCGTCAGCAGCCGGAGCCTGGTGTCCTCTGTCGTAGCCACTTCTGAAGAAGTCTCTCAATCTGCTTCTGAACTTGACCGGAATGTCTTCGTCTTCCTTGAATACAGAATTCTTTCGGTCTACTCCACTGCCTCTTTGCATGGACTCCTTGGTGACATGCTCTACCACCCAGTATGGGTTTCTGGTTTGTCTATTGTAGCAACTGACAAACTCGCTTCTGTTCTGTAGATCGTGGATCGGGCCCGGAAATCCGTACTTGAAGAATTCGCCTGGCTTCACAAGCTCAGGATTGAACACTGCCTTGTCTGGAGATCCGCTGCCTCCATTAACTATGGCTGGGAGATTCATGGTGTCTGTTTTGCTGGTAGCAACATCGGCCGGAGTTGAAGAACGTCCCCAGAAATACGAGGCTATACCTACAGTTCCCAACCCCAAGGTATTGACAAGAACTTTACTCATCTCGTAACTAATACTATTCAGGAAGCACTTTAAGTTTCTGTTATCTGTACTTTTCAGAAACGCTCTCTAAATTACGATGAACAGAAAATTTAACCATCGCGCGTTTGAAAAATATTTCCCCAGAATATTGTTTGGCCAATACGGTTGCGAAAAGAATACGAGAATTAGTATCAGGCTGCCCACATCAACGATTGCTCAAGTAAATAGTTTTATTGGTAGAGAAAATGTGGTGGATGAAGAAGAAAATACATATTATCTTTCAATGCTAGGGGTAATTTCAATTCTCCTTTGCAGTATGTCTGCAATTGCTACGGCTCGGTGCCGTTCGCTTGTCTGAGAATTAAGGTTCCTACATTCCAAACATTCATGTTTGAAGTCTCCTTCTCTCCGAACTTGTTCTAATTCTAGAAAAATTTCTAAATTCCTGTTTAATTTATGGTTCTTGTAATTTTGAAGCGTAATGATAGCTAATTACAAAACCAGTGTTATGTTCTATTATTATCGCACCGAAAACGCAGCTACAAGCGGAGCCTCAAACATTGAGCCACTTCTCTCGTATTGAATGGCTAAATAGTGCTGCGGCATAATACGTCTCAATACCGATAAAAGCTATACAATGATACAGCGGACTCTCGGGATTCCCGATTACATTGTCCCTTTCATTAAGTGGCCCCAACGCAACTGCGACTTATCTAACAAATTGATGCCGTTTGTTATCACGACACAGTGGATTCCGAGCACTTGCGCGCCTCGTCTGCAAATCTTGCACTCCTACAGTTTCAAGATGGTCTTCGGTTACCTACCCAATCATAAAATCTTGACCCTGAAACTGCAAGGTGCTCACAAGCGTTTACGAATTCGGGATATGTGGCTGGTGTTTCTTGATGACGTTGACGGAAGTTGACGTATGCGACGTTGGGAATTCTTGGTGAATTGGCACCAATACTATGGTGTGAAATCCTATTCAAAAGCTCAAACCCTTGCCGTCTTCTGACACATTAAGAAATTTTGAAATTTCAGGACAATGTTCCAGATGGCATTTCTCCCAATTGTCTTTTCAAAGATTTGCGTTCGCCAACAAAGGATCACACTTCGGATAATTCCATTGAAATTAAAAGCTATATGCATTGCTTCCTGATTCCAAATTGTGGTAATGGATTGACAGTCTAATTTCAAGTCTGGGAACCAGCTGTGCATTTCCGAAAATTTTCTAACGGTTAAGCCGTACGAGGAACGAACAAGAATTCACCGGTAAACACCTTGTTGAAAGAATACAGTAGAATATGTCAATTTTGAGTAGACTTGGCAAGCTGGTCTTTTCTTACCGTATCCCAACTCCCTCGCCATACTGGGAAATGCTTCGGGATCCTACTTAACCGAGGCAATTCACCTGCATGGGTAAGGGGAACCTGCATCAACAGGCATATGCAACAAATATCATTTTGGAGCCATTCACCAATGGCATCAATTATCCACAATTGAATGTGAATGAGATAATTCAAGTCAAGTCATCATCACAATGGTATTGACTTCCGCAGATAGGGGAAATTGCAAAATACTCCAATCGCAGATCCAAAACTTAATCCGGCATTGTTTCGTCATATTGTAACTTTGGAGCGCAACTATCGCATTTGGACATTGTTCCACGATTAAAGATGAAATCACGTACGGCTCCATTATCCGCTGATTTTCCACCCAATTCTTCTTCTGAGAGACTGACACAGTACAGTAAACATCGATCTTGAAACGTCTACCTGGCATGAACTCACTGTGAGGGATAGATGTCGTTGTACCTACTCTTTTCCTTCCTTGACCTAATCTCATATTTTTTCTGCGGCTTATCAAGATTTCGATACATTTGCACCCAGTCTAAAAAACGGGGGCTTGTGGGACTGTTGTTCGGTTAGGTCATTCCGGACTCGTCAAAAATCAAGCTCGGAAACCAAGATCGTAAGAGCTTAGATTCCGGTTAAAAAGCACATGTCCAAAAAATTAAATCCATCTGGCGGTCAAAACCTTATTTTTTAGATAAATCCACAGCTTCGGATACACTCTTTAGCCATTTATCTAAATTACTTCTATCGGAAGCCGATTCAGTATTCCAAATAATCGATTACCTTGGAATCCAAAGTACCTTTCTGGCCCTATATAAACTGGATGGAAATTCCTCAAAAGTAGGCCCCCAATATGTGATGTACCAATCAAAAACATTAGAAGTTTATATCTAAAAAAAAGAGATGGTTTCTGTTCTTTCTTTCACTCGCCAAGTGTTCCTTACACTTGCATTTTCTTTGTTGGTTAACGGTTTAGTTGTTCCTTCAACTGAAGACTCGGCTGTTCTTGACAAGAGAAGTCCTGGTTTTCTTAAGCTTGACTTCAAAGTAGCTAGAGGTCACGGTAGAGAATCTTTGAACTTGACCAGCTCAAACAAGCCTTACTTTATATACCATGGTAATTCAAAGAGAGCTACTGGTGAGCCTGAAGTTACCTTGATTAACGAAAAGACTTTCTACGCTACTGATTTGGAAATTGGTTCCAATAAGCAAGCTGTTACTACCCTTATTGACACCGGTTCATCGGATTTGTGGGTTGTCGACAAGTCTGCCAATTGTGAACCTATCAAGGGCCAGAGTCCAACATACTGTTACGACTACGGTGTTTACGACCACTCTTCTTCCACTACTTACCATAGCTTGGGTTCTGCTTTCTCGATCGAATATGTTGATGGTACTGGTTCCAGTGGTACATGGGTCAAGGACGATGTCTACTTCGCTGGAACCACCACTGGTGTTACCCAGCTCCAATTTGGTGATGTTTCTACAACATCTTCAGGTTTCGGTGTTTTAGGTATCGGTTACGAGGCCAACGAAAGTACCAACACCGAATACCCTAACTTGCCCGTCTTATTGAAGAACCAGGGTGTAATTGCTAAGACTGCTTACTCTTTGTACTTGGCTCAAGAAGATGCTACTTCTGGTTCAGTTATTTTTGGTGGTATTGACCAGGCTAAATACCTGGGTTCGTTGATCAAATTGCCAGTTACAAGCTCGAGAGAATTGGCTATCCACTTAGGCTCGCTTGCTATCAAAGGTACATCTATCTCTGCCAACCTTAACCCTGTCTTGGACTCTGGTACAACTTTGACCTACTTGCCTTCCTCCATTGTCAACAGTATTGGAAGTGCTTTGGGTGGTACCCGTGACTCCAGTGTTGGTTACATCATTGACTGTAACCAGCCAAGCACCGAATACTTGACATACAAATTTGACAGTGGTGCCACGATTAACGTTCCGCTCTCTGAATTGACTATTGACTTATACCTCACAAACGGTCAGAAGTACGATAAATGTGGTTTAGGTATATTCTCTACCTCTAGTACCCCAATTTTGGGTGACAACTTCTTGAGAAGTGCTTATGTTGCATACGATCTTGACGGTAACACCATTTCCATTGCCCAAGTCAAGTACACAACCGCCGAAAATATTGTTCCATTCTAAGCTACTGAACTAGGTTCTGTTGTCTGGTACAACTCTTTTGTTTTGTTCTTACCCATTAAAAATTGAGAAAAGTACTTTACCTTATTATATTTTTAGTTGCTTGAACTTAAATTGAGTTTCTTTGTTTAAACTTTTCTACTTCAATATAAATTTTATTTTTCATTACTATTAGCCTAAGAAAACTTGTGGTTATCACTCAACCTTCTTTTTCTTCAATCCCATTTTGAAACTGGCCAAGATCTTGATTAATGCAATGCCCAAAATGGATGTAACCGGTCCAAGTAACGGCAAGAACACTGCCATTTTATGTTCACTAGGAAAATACGCCTGTTGGACCATTTCCTTGTCAAAAAATGCTCTGTCAGAAATTGTCAACGCCTTGGAAGATATAGTCATAGACTTGTGGTAGTTTTGATTTTGGTTAATTTCGCTAATTGTCAACTTTACCAATTCGATAGACTTCAAGACGTGTTCTTTGGTTTCATCTGGTATGGAGATTTCATTCAATGAAATTGTAAGTTTAACAAGAGAGTGCAAATTCTCCAATGTTTTTTTCAAATTCCTAAATAAAGTCAATCTAGTCAAGGAGTCGACTCTCATAGACGGAGACTTGGGGAACGTGGCCAATCCAAGTAGCTGGGAAAGCTGAGAGGTGAAGCTTTCTAAAATTGGGATCAATTCCAACTCAGTGATGTTGACATCAGCTCCTTGAAGAATGGGTTTCTCCTTATTAAAAATGTATACTCCACCCCATTGTTTCACCAAAAAGGCTCCGTTTTCCAAGTGGTCAATCAACCAAGGTTTGTTCTCATAATTGGATTCTGGGAAGTAAATCAAGAAGTTGATTGATGGATCCATGTCATGGGTATTCAAATTCCAGTCACTGAAGTTGATGAAAGTTGACAAATCTGATTCCTTCAAAATATAGGCATTTTTATTCTCGTTGAACTCTACTGGTTTCTCAGTCTTGGAATAATATTGTACCTGGGTGCTGATAGAAAAGTTGGTGTAGTGTGTCAACTTGTTCAAAAATGGCTTCAATTGCCTGAGAGCAGTTTCGATATCCCATTTGACAGATCTGCCATTTTCTACAAGAAGTGAAAAGACTAAATTGTAGTTAGGCGAATATGGAACAACAATGTTCTTATCCAATTCCTTTGTCCTATTGTTGAGAATAGATACTAATTCGGCGACTTCCTCCTTGAAAATCATGTCTACTAGTACTGATGACAAAAGCTGATCTATCAACTTCGACTCTATCCAATTCTGTGACACTTTCAATGTGGTCTCCTTAGAATAAGGAGAGATATCAACAGCATCGTCTCCATTCTCATTTTGAACTTCTACAAGTTTGACAACATAATCAATTTCTGGATCGATGCCAGGTGTGAATTTTTTTAAATCAAGTGTCCAAAAATTGGTAAGTTCAGGATACTTTGAATTGACAAATTCGTTTAGCTTCTTCTGAGAATCAGGAATAAAGACATCGAACGTGGTCGGTATGTCCAAATACACAGGGATATTAAACAGGATATCGTTTTGTAGCGTGTTGGCCAAACTCGTGATTTCATCCACCGGCAAATCTGCTCTGTATATGGCTGTTGTAAATTGCAAAACTGGATAACCCAACCCCAATACCGTAATTGCTACAATTAGTACAATGAGACGTCTAACATTTGAAATTGTGTTTGATTCAGGAACTTCCTGATTTTGAACTTTGAGGTTCTTTTCGCTTTCTTTCTCAACCATGTTCACTCAATTAATGGAAGAAAAGGAAAAGACCCAATACGTATTTGATAATTGGTACTGTTGTTATGTCGCTATGTCGCATCAGACCAGATCGGAATCAATAAAACACAACTGATAATGTCGCGTATTCTTAACTATGACCTAACTATGAGACATCTTTTTTAGCCTAAATAGATCTCTGCATATTTCAAGACTTCAATATAAGGTCTAATATATGTCTGATACTTTGCGGATACTTTGCTTACGACATTGGCATGTTTAAGAAAGACCCTCAGCCAAAAGCCTCGGCGAACATCAAGTCTTCCGAGAGAAGGAAGCTTCTCCTGAATATTTGCACTGTCTATGGTCTCGCACAAGACGACTTAACCAAAGAAGCAACCGTTGCACTTTTGCCAACCAATACCAAGCAGGCTACCTTCAAGAGCGTTCAGGGCTATAGCGGCATAATATACTCGGACGACAACGAAACACCTACCTGGTTCAAGTCACGGGACTCCCAGCTTTATCCATCATTGTTCACAGTATGGAAATGTCCCTATCTTCTTCCCACCGTGAAAACCCATCCCCATGTCATTGGTGTTTTGGAAGGCGGTGCTGACTTAATGTTACCTGGAACAATACCCCCTTTTGAAATTCGCTGTGTGAAGGGAACCGTAGTTGGCGTCGTTGATAGTGCCAATCCTACAGTTATTAAAGCTATTGGTAGATGTAAACTAAACTTGACTCAATTCGATGCTGTAGTGGGAAGAACAGGAATTGCTGTCGAAATTCTACACCATGTAGATGACGAACTTTACAAACTTAACAAATTTGTGGACATTGATATCCCTGAAGAACTAGACACCAAAATACCGTTGAAGGAAACAGATGAACTGATTCGAGAAAATGAAGAAAATGAAGAAGCTGCAGAAGAAAGCTCAGATGAACAATTACCAGAGTCCAAGGAAACTGTATCAAGAGAAGGAACTCCGTTGTATAATATAGATGACATAGCTGAGCAACTAAGTCTGCTCACGGTAGAAGAAGTAGATAATTTCTTCAGCAGATCGTTAATTCAGACAATAAAGCTCGAAGACATTGAATTACCGATTATATCATCGACATTCATGTCTCTCTACATATACAAGAATCTCCCTGTGATAGATATCAGCTACTGCAACATCAAAAAGACGTCGTGGAAGAAGACTTCCAAGTTCTTGAGGGCCATGGTAAAATTGAAGTACTTGGATGTCAAAGGAAAGGATGAAGATTTAACTATTATCAAGTTGCTTGACAAAAAGAATCCTCTTGTAGAGAATTTTGTGCCTCACAAAACTATGGGCAAGTTGAACAGCACGAGACCAGCTCCGACTCAATCCAAGAAGGCTAATGAATTATCTGTCTTGTCGCTTTACAAACCAACGAACAAATCGAGATTGTTCTTCAACAAGGTAGACCAGAATTACAACAATTACTACACTTCCTCTGAACTCCGTTCGTTATTGGAGAAATATATCAAGCTGGAGAATCTTACTAATCCTAAAAACCCGAAGACAATTGTTTTGGATGACAATATACTTTCAATCACTGGCGGGGAACGAGTTAGACCCAGGGATCAGGCGTTTAAGGCATTCTTAGCCAATTTCTCTCCGTGCTACCAAATAAACGAACCAGTAACATCTGGTAAGAAAGGAGAGATTAAAAGAGGTCAGCCTCCCAAAATACTTATTGTAACAGAAATGAAGATTGGCAGAAAAGTCATTACCAGAGTGTCTAATTTTGAAGATTTCTATATCAAGCCTCACATCTTGTCAGAAGAACTCAAGGTAAAATGTTCAGGTTCAAGTACTATTGGACAATATGTTCAGAATCCAAAGATAACAGAGGTAACTGTCCAAGGACCACATGGAAAGTTGATTATTGAGATGCTAAAGGAGAAGGGAGTACCAATAACTTGCATCGAATTCCAGGACAAAGTGAAAAAGGGCAAGAAACGTTCTTAGTAGTAATCGTTATTGTGATCTACTAAGGTTAAGTAGTCTACGACTGTCTACAGTATTCATGATAAATTAATAGAATAAAATATAGTATCTTATAATACATAAGGAGAACCCAATATGAATGCAATGTAAAGAAATAAAGCTAATAAAACAAGTGATGAAAGTAAAATGCAAATTGAACAAGACGAAGTAATCTTAGATACCATTCTAGATCACAATTTCAATAATGTTCTGGTTAGAACCGGCTGTAACGAATGCCGATTTGGTTTGTGGGTTGACATTTAGTTTTTGAGCGGGAATGTTACCCGGGTATATGTGAGCGTTTTTACACTGGCTGATGTTGATGTAGTTCAAGGGCGAGCATCCACTCAACAAAGCATCTACACCAGCTCTCGTAACTCTAACACAACCCTTAAGAATGAGTTTTTCGAGGCTCCTCAAATGCAAGGAAATAGCAACTAACGATGAATCACTTACAGCAGAACCACAAAACGAAAGATCGAGCTCACGAATGTTGGGACAACCCAAACACAAGACTTCAATTGCGATATCGGAAAGAGCACAGCAAAAGTTCAAGTCAAGGATTTCCAAGTTGGTAGCAGAGTTGGCGATGGAGATTATTGATTTGTCTGTGAGGAAAGTGCAGTCCTTCAATGACAACTTCTTTAAATTTGGAAACGACTTGTATGTCCAGTACTGGAATCCTCTATCGGTGATGGCTGTGCATCGCGTAAGATCCAAGCTTTCCAAACGTTGACTGGCGTGGTTAGCAAGATGTTGCATCACATTGTCAGTAAGATGTTTACAATAGCCTATGTTGAGAATCTTTAAACGCTTGCAACCAATCTGGTCCAAGTCATGATCGATCTCTGGGCTATTGCCACTAATATTTTGCTGCTGGGAATGTTCTTCCTTTACTACAGAGGAATCCCAGCCGAGCAATCTTTCCAAGACGATATCTCTGACCTTCCTACAGTTAGATAAGTCGATCTCTTCCAAATAGCCACCAACACTGGGCACTGTCAAGTCCATGATAGCCATTGCACTGACTTCCCAGTTAGATTTCATCTTCAAGACCTTGATATTGCCCGAGATTCCAATCTCATTCACCATGTAGCTAAAGCCTTCATCTGTAATGTGGAAACAGTTGGAAATGTTAATTTGCTGAGGTCTGGTTCCTACAAAGTCGGTGATGGCTATAAGTGCCTGATCGTCTATAGACGTATTCCATGGAGTCAAATCCAAGGTGGTGCACAAATTCGAGGCTACACTCAACAACTGTCTCCAACGTCTGCCGATAATTCTCAACCTCATCAATTCTGGCAATGACAAGAACTCAAACACTCGTAAGAGAATCCGATCCGGAAGAGGACCGTTGTTACTCAAGATAGACGATCTTCTTCTTCCAGTGCCACTGATGCTGGCCAATCTGACCCTCTTGTTGTGTGGCATATACTGAAAGGCGCCTCTGTTGTTCGCATTGTTTCCAAACTGGAAGTTCTGGAAATAGTTTACGGATGGAACCACAGGATTTAATGGAGGTAACTCCAAAGACATGGGATCGGTTTCGTCTTTCATGAAACTGTTGGAAATCGACTTTCTCTTCCTCGAAAGAGGTTCATCGGCAAACGAGGTGTTTCTTGTACTAGCAATCATCTTTGAATCGCTGGAAATGGGAGAGACAGAAGGTGACTGGGCGTCAGAATACGAAATAGGAGAGATCGAACGAGATACTCTTCCTGATAAGACCTTAGCCTTGGTATCACCAAAAGTCCAATTAGAAGCAAAAATAGGTGAAACGCCTACACGTTGAGACTGCGGGTGTTGCAAGTTCGTCAGGGAAGAAGGAGACTTCTCAGGTGAAGACTTCTCTGGAGAAGTTTCATGGCTAGAATCTTCATCACTGCGCTCTACGTCTTGTTTATGTATGATAAAATCAATGGACAATCTAGTCTTGTTGTCGTGTTCGTCTCCCTTCGAATTGATGCTATTGTTGAGCTTGTTTCTCTCTTCGGCTGTTTTGCGCATGTCGTCTACGATGAAAGGGTACTTTTCGCACAAGTCTTCTAACTTGTCGCTTTTCACCACCATCAATTCGACAGTTGAGATTGACCTGATGCTAGCACTACGAACACAGTCCAGGTGTTTGTTGTTGAGAAACGAGAGAAACGACATCTCGCCAAAGTAACTTCCAGAGCTCAAACGAGCTAAGATACGCTCGATATGCGCTCCTTCCTGGTTACGAGAGTAGTCTATTACTTCCACTTCGCCGTTAATAATGAAGTAGATATCGGAGTTAGTGTCTCCCTTATGGATTATGTATTCAAAGGCATTGAAATTGATGGGCTCTACACCAAGAGCCAATTGGTGGATGATTGTGGAAGGAAGATTCTGGAAAATGGGCAAGTTCTTGATGAAGTCCTGGATCGAAATGGTAGCGTCTACATTGTGATTGTTAGCAAGATTAGGTGGAGTGTTAAGTCCCAGAGTTAACATCGGGGAAGTGAGTGAGGGAGAAGGACTGGTGGAGATTGGAGGAAGAGAAGGGCCCGGGATCGTGGAAGTTTGAGTAGCTAAGGTACTGGCAATGATCCCGCTTCTGATCGGAGGTAAACTAGGAGCGGACTCGACCATTTTGTTGGAAATCAAGTTGGGAAGATCGTACTTGCTCTTCTTGTCTTGCATGGCCAAACGTTCCTGCGCTTCGTCTCTGATTCTTCTTTCTATCAAGGGATAGTGTTTTATTACGGTGTTCAAGGCATCACTAGTCAACACACCTACCAACACCTTGGTGCGGGCTACGACTGTTGCGGTACGGGGTCTGTTGAACAAGATCCCGATCTCGCCAAAGAAGCTGCCGGCTGCAAGCTCGGCATAGATAGACTCTCCATCGGTCGAAGTTACGCTTACGGTACCTTTCAAGATCCAGTACATGGATTTGGAAGGGTCTCCTTTTTTTATTATGTACTCCTGGGGGTGGTATTGCATGAGAGTCAACTTGGAAGCGACTTTCGTGTGGAAAGACTTTGGGGCTTTGTTGAACAAGGGAAATGTCTGGAGTCTGTTGAAAAAGTCCGGAGGTACATTTCCGTTGGCGTTATTGGAAGTGTTCGTCTTGTCGGTTTGGTTAGCGTTTTTAATGTCGTCGTCTTCGTCATACTGGAAGTTGTTGTAGTCGAACTCGTCGAGAGGCGAGCGCAAGTCGGGAGAGGAAGTATGGATGTGTCGTATTCTGTTGGGGGAGCCGCTGTTTTTCGTGGGAGAGACCGAGTGCGATTTTGGTACGGCTGCCAGGGCACTATGAACCAGTTGTGATTTTGCAGTAGCGGAAATCGCGGATTGTGACAGGTCGTTGGTGGACGAGGATGGAGATGAGAGCGGTGACGGTGTGGGGGGTGCAAACTTGGGATTTCGGAGTGGGTTTGTGCTGCTGGAGCTCTTCATGGCCAGCGTTGTGTATTGTTAATGTTCAGTATGGCGAGTGAGGATTGCAGCGAGAACGATTGTGGTAGATTGTGAGTAGTTTGACTTGTGGGTCGCAAATTCCTATAAATAGTGCTGGATAGGCGTATATGCTGGTATAGGGTAGTATGAGCTGGATATCAGCGCGTTATGGGGGTATGTGATGGCTGTGCCGTGGTATGGATAAGAAGATAGTGGTGCTTTTTTCAGATAGTTTTTCCAGTACACTGATATTATTTGTGTGTCGCACTGAGACAGAAAGGGTTTTTTAGAGAGGTTGCTGTTTTAGGCAATGTAGAAAGAGGGGGGTAGTAGTACAACTTTTGGCAACTATTGGCAACTATTGGCTAAGGCTAGTCAGCTTAGGTGTGATGGAAATCAATGTTGGCTGTGCTGTTCACGCGAGCACTCGATTGGTGACAATTTTGATTTGTAACAATTAGATCTTATTTTTTTCTTTTGTATCGTAGCTCTATCTCTGTCTTGGTGAGCTCGCTCAAATCACTATGACGCAATCAACTGGTGTCAGCGCCTTGTTCTGAACAGTTATATTCCTCTTTCAACGTGTAACGGTGCAACTACTACGCTACACTAGAGAAGAAGAGTGATGGAAAATCTATCTCGCCAACCCGATGCAAAGCCAGTGGTCAAGATTCCTATCTATTAGAAAAAATTGCAATTCGGCCTACATACGAATTCCAGGCAATATATCCGATACTTACAGAAAAAAATCTCAGAGGAATGCTAATAATATCGCCTATTATTCGGCAACTTCATCGGAGATGTGCCAAAAAAGACGTTATCACTTCACCAACTACAAACTTCATTTGTCAGCCATACATTTCCATGCACCGAATATGCCTCAAGATTCAAAGAAGGCTAATGGTGGCCAGTTGGCCGGTGTCTTACTTCTATTGGTGAGGTCATGATGGGTCCTGCTCTAAACAGACAGTTCCCCAATATTTTTCGTATTCCACAGCTCATGCATCGTTAACTATGGTGAATTGCTTTTTTCTGCGAGTTCCTGCAGACGGAATTGTTCTTCGACATATAATCTGGCAGAAGAAGCCTGCCAGGCGGACTCTAGTTTCTTTTTCCGTGTGCGTCACGTGACAATGTACAATCCCTCCAGCATGCTCTATGTTGGAGCACACTTCCAGATCGTCCGCCAGGATTATTCCAGCGGCGGCCAGTGGATCCTGCTGACGAAGCGAATCCTGGGCCCAGCTCGGCTAAATATCAAATGTCTGATTTTCGTGCCGACTCCTACCGTTCGCCAATGTTGCATTGTATTCTCAGGTTGCACTGCTTCTATGTTTCGGCGAAATGGGATCTGCAGAAGACTTTGCACGTAACATATATTTTGTGCTGCAGCACTCCGGTGGAACTACTTGGCGTCGCCGTTGAGCGGGCTTATGAGGAGGATTACGAACATTCCGTCCTCACAGAGTTGTAGCAATATTGTTGTGTGGAATGTATGTCACGTTATGCGTCAGCTGAGTTTCCTCTTTTTGGCTGCGACTCTAATTTATTCTGCTTAGTTAAGGTGAGCCAGTAGTATGCACTATAAAAGTAGGGTTGCGATTAAGAATTGGGTTTCGTAGAGTACATTATCTCAAGTTAGAATAGCAGACACGTACGGACAACTAAAGCAAAAGATCTCCTTATATTGCTATTCTTATTCTTGTCGCAATTCTACTACCATCTTCATGTTAGCTTATACAACTTTTGGTCGTGTGCGCGCCAATATCCACGACCAAAATTTTTCAACTTTTTCAGCTTAACTATGAACTCCAACTCTTCTGATCCAACAGCACCATGTTGAGCTCGGTATCAAAAAGCAGGAGCGTGGCTACTTGCGTGCGTAGCTTTGGCTCCTCGGCAATTGCCTACAAGCCCAAAGATGCTCAACAGGAAGCCAAAAGAAAATTGAGACGAGAGCAGGCTGTGAAGCAGAGAAACAAACAGGCTCCAGAATCACATCCCTTATATATGACCGTGCCGCAGGCAATGAGATATTTGAGGGCTGCCGAAGTGGGCCAGCCATCTAAGAAGACAACGGTCTCTATTCTTATGACTGTCCTTCCAGAAAGAGGATCCAAGCCCTTGGCTGGTTCCGTATATTTCCCCAAGCCTATCAAGGAAAGTCATGTTATGATATTTAGTTTACAAGACGAAATAGTTGAAAAAGCCAAAGATTTAGGTGCTACCCATGCGGGAGGGTTAGATCTTATTGAGTCAATAAGCAAAGGAGAGATCAAATTGGACAAAATCACCCATGCCTTTGCTACCCCAGATATCGTCAAAGACTTACGAGCCATAGCCAGACAAATTGGCCCCAAAGGGTTGATGCCAGCAGCCAAAAAGGGAACTGTGTCTGAAGATATCGAGGGCTTGATGCAACTGAGTGTAGGCGCATATCCTTTCAAGCAGAAGGAACAACATTTGTCGATTCCTGTTGGCAGATGTGACTTCAGCGACGAAGAAATTATCAAGAACTTGAAGGCTGCTTCAGATGCCATCTACGGTTTGCAACCTCCAGGAACCAGAAAACCCAACTTGATTGGCCAGACCTGTTTGAGCTCGACTTTGGGGCCCTCGCTCGTCATCAACTTCAAGAAGACTTGAAGCACAGCACATAGAACGTCATATCATGTACATACAAACTACGAATAGCGTAATGGATGTTGTAGATTTGTAGTTTACGAATGTCTGTTTCTGCTCCACATCAGAGGGAGTAAGTATTTAGCCGCGAAACGCGTTCTTCGAAAAATATTGAATTCGACTTCGAGACTAGGGAAAGGTGGAAGAACAGCGCAAAAGTTAATATAAGGGAGACCGAATTAGATGTGGTACATGGAGAGATGTATCAGATATATCTATGTAGGCATTTGTGGCACAGAGTCTCTCTTACTGGTATTTCACTGCGCTTCAATTTTTCAATTTTTCTCGCTGCACTGTACTTAAATATAAACACCATAAATCATAAGACCTCTGTAAATGTTCTGATCTCTCTATTCTAACCTCTCTCTCTTTTTCCTCTCTTTCCAGTCCAATTTGAACGCTATGACTTCAACGACGCCGTTTTCGGTCGTGCTGCAGAACAAGTTCATGGGCTTTGCTGATGGCAACGTTATCAAATGGTGCCCCACATTAAACTTACTCGCGGTTTCTATGAACAAGATGTCTGTATGGGTGTATCGCTTGAATGGAGAGCGGATCTACTCGGTCAACAACAAGTCGCCTATCAACTCAATTGGTTTTATACGGAACGGAGCCTACTTCTGTTTGAGTGGACTCGACGGTCTTATCAAAATTCACGATTCCAACAATGGACAATTGATCAAAGTTCTTTCGAAGTCTTTCGTGGATATAAAATTGGTGGATTGGAGTCATCACGAAATCACCTTCGATGGTAAATTTGATAACTTGTTTCAGGTTGATATCCTTAACAGCATGCCCAAGCTAAACAGCACAGACGAAGTGTTGTCAACAGTGATGGAAGAGGCATCGCCGAGTTTGAACTACTTGGTTGTTGTAGACTCTACTAGTGTGTCTATTATCTTCAATAACTTCTTGACAATTGACGAAATCTCATTTCCACAAACAAAGTCGACTTTTTTGCGACATCTTGACAGTACTGATCTCTTCAACCAACATTTTTTGGTGGAATCTAATAATTCTTTACACCTACTAAGGCTCAGAAATATTCTTGGTGACGAACATGTGTACAGAAAGCATTTTGTTAATATCATTCTGAAATTGTGCAAACTTATGGGAATTATGGACTACATTAACGACCAATTGGCTCTTATTCAATCAGAAATAAAACCACTCTTCCTGACATTGGACAGATACTTGTCGAACCTCAATGACTCATTGGGAAACGAAACCAACAAAGATACTCTTATAGACTATTTCGTCCAGGTTCTCTTGACTAATTTGATTCCCGAGTCAACTAAAGATTTCTGGTTGAATCAGTTCGGTGAAAGAGGGTATAAACGAATCTTGAAATTGGGTAACTCGTCCTATGACTCGGTCAAGGAGATTCTTTTTGGCCAATTGATAGCTTCTGTAGAACGTATGATCGTCATCCTTAACGAAATCTGTGGGCTCAGTCAATGGTTGAAAGATTCAGATTGTAACCACCAATTTGGCTTGGATCCTAAATCAATTGCAATCGTTCTTGATAATGCAAAGGAGTTGCTTAAGATTCTGTACCGATTTATCTGGGATATCAATGAAGAGAAGACTTCATTCAACACTTTCATGGAGTGGGTAAAAATAGAACTCATAGATAAACTTGCCAAGGAGGATGATATGGAAGCGTTTCTAGACTTGAATGAGTGTTTCGTTATCAAGGAGTCCAAAATCATGAACTATATTGAAGATGGGTTGTTCGAAAGTAGAACATGGAAGTACCTTAACCTAGACCTTTCTACAAACGACATCTTGATCTCCTCAAAAAAGCATTCCAAGGACATATTCAACTTTTTTGACGAGTTGAAGAATTCCTTCAATGATGGAGTACGGCTACAATTGATCGAGTTCATAAGACAAAGCTTTTATTTTGATAGCAACATATGTCCCTTGGATTTGGGGGTATATGACTCTAATACAAAGCTAACCCAACTTTCCAAAGATGCAGGCTTATTCTCTACCCTTGATGAAGCCAACTCTCGTCTTGTTCTCATTGGTTTTGCGTTCAAAGAACCTCTCCAAAAGGTTACCAAGTCGATTTATTATGATACCAAGATTATTGGTTACGATTTCAGAAGTAATCTGGATCTTGTTCTACTTTTGGGTACGACAAATAACTATGAGGTGTGCTCAATTAACATACGTGAAGTGTTAGATCGAGTAGAAGAGAATATCGAGTTAATTAGCATAAAGAAGATTTCGGTTCTCCATCAAAATTCACTCAACTTGAATGATCCCAAACTTTTATGTGTTAATCAAGACGAAAATTCGTCGTATGCATGTGTATTGGATTCTAATAGACAGAATTATGTGATTTTAGGTTTGGGGAGCTGAGAAGAAGGTATAGCAGTTTCCAATATCGATGTTTCGTTTTCAAAATAATTTTGCATCCAGCTGAATCTATATTCAATAAAGTTATTGTTATTGCTGTCTATATTTTGATAGAATTGCCTCATAACATATTCGCGGAAAAGCTTTCTGATGTTGTGGTCATTAGGTATTAGTTTCTTCTGTCGTAAATAATGTCGAATAACTGGTGCTAGATTGTCCTTTTCGTGGCTATGCTTTTTCACCATGTATTTATAGAATTTGTCGTTAATTATATATTCGGGTTTATGGGATACGGAAGGTCTGTGGATAGCAAACTCGTAGAGCTGGCAAAGATCGTCTTCGGCAATGGGACGCAACGACCTGAAAACATTTCTGATGGATGCTACCTTTTGTTTCAACAATTTGTTCCGTTCACGAGGATGTATGGGGAGAGCCACCCTATTGGTCGGATAGAAAACTTCCAACGGTGGGACTTTGACATTCAATGCGGTTTGGTTCTTGAAAAGAAACTGGTGAAGCTCTTTGACTTTTTTCATTACAAGTGGAATTGAATCGTCCTGCTCTACAGCAGAGTATTTACGTATCAATTCTATAGCTGGATACAGATTGTCACGTTTGGATTTCAAGCCAAAATGCTCGACAACTGACAATTCTTCATTCTTTTCTGTTCTTTCTTTGTCTTTGTAAGCTTTTAAATGTATAGGGTCTCTGGTTATCTCCTCGATAGCATGGACTTGGGGCCAGTGTCTTTCAAGTTTTCTGTAATCAATGGTAAGAAACGTATCTTTCCAGGTTTGAGCGGAAGCAGGCGCTTTGTAAATGAGATCCAAAAGATCGTGGACACGACTGTACTTCTCTTCGACAAGAATGTCATCTAGCAAAGTCATGTAGTTATGAAACTTTGTAGAGCTAAATCTGGGACTATATGGGTTTATGGTCGTGAATTTATTCTTGGAATATTCTAAAAGGCGAGATATCATTGCTCTCGAGAGAGGAAGCTTGTAAACTCGACGACATAGTTGTCGGTAGTAAGCAGGAAGGTACGGTTGTCTATATGTCATATCATGGAAGAAATTGAAGTACTAGAAGAAGGAAGTGAAGAGAAAGTTTCAATCTGAATTTGCAATTTCTGCCATCGCGGGGCCATATCAGCCTGGTACATATGATTGGATTTGACAATTCGTGTTGAGTTTTTTGAATCAAATATGGATTAAGGTTAACTTTATAGAATTCTGTTATTATTCAAGTTAGTAACATGATAATTGATGAAATTATGTATTTTTTGTTATATTTTATTATGGTTTGAAGTAATTCATATTTCATATATGATGAATTTTGTGCCAAATCCAACTAAAACCATGACAATATCTCAGAAAATACAAAATTTTGCTATTACAAAGAATAGGAAATTAAAGCTATATATTTCAAGCAATTTATACACATGATAAATGAAATTTTATATGGTTACCAGACTATCCATGATATTGTCCAACTAATGGTTGCGAAATGTTGCTGCAGTTAACTATTTCAGAACAAGTTGAGGATGCCAGATAATGGCCACTAACTGCCATATTATGCATTGAAGATTATTATAAGAAAGATAGCTATAATGGCAACAGGTGCTTACCATCTTGAACTTCACTCACATAGTTAATTTTGTTCAAAAGCTTCAATTAATCGAGGAAGCCTTTGAGATGATGGGCAAATAATTCTTCGTGCGTATTCCCCAGAAATCCTGAATTTTACGTTTCTACAATTACATTTTCAATTGTGCTCGATTTCATTGTCAATCCCTAATAGCACAATTTTGGCTACCATGTCAAACCCATCAGACGAACACATATCTTCTGTTGCTACTGCCTCAGACAACCCATTGCTCCAGAAACTCGGAGCTGATCAGTTCCGAGCAAGTGTCCGTTTCTATGAGGCAGACCAAAAACTCACAGAAACCGACCGAGAGCAGATTGCCGAGGATTTAAAGTCTATTCTATTAAAAACCAACTTTGTGGGCTATGGTTCCTCTATCGTAGGGTTTTTACTTCCTACAGCATACTATCGGTTCAAAGGAGTCAAAATCCAGCCCATTGTGGCTCCTGGGATGAGACCATATACTCCATTGGTGCAAAGACCGTTTCTTTCCTTCTTGATTGGGCTCACCACTCTTTTGATAGCAAACCAACAAGCTGCCAAATTCCAATTTCAGCAGAAACTCAATAGCTACAAAGACACCTATACAGAATCCAACCAGGCTGATGCCTGGAAAGCTATGGATTACCACCAGTCTGGACTTTTTTACTTGTACTACTTAAGAACAGCCAAAGACGCCAGTTTTATCATCAAAGATCCTCGTACTTACACCAAGGAAAAACAGCATCAGGTCAGAGTCGTTCCACCAAGAAATAACCAGTCCCACTTCCTGGAATCGCTAGGTTTGGGCCATAGAAAAAGTGAAGATCAAGCCAGTAATGAGTCGCATATTTTGTCTCAATGGGACAAGATCCGTGTAGCCAATGGCTTCGAAATATCGCCTGCCGAATCTTCGCTTGAAAAGGAGCAAGAGTTTGGTAATAGTGACATCGGTGTTAGTGATGTTGCACAAGAACTGGATAGTGACACACCTGTTTCTACTTGGGAAAGGATCCGTAAGGGAAATAAATAATATGCTCATGAATACAATCATGTAAATAGATGAAATATATATACATTCAGCTATATATAGAGCTACATATACAGTTAGAAGGTAGTTCTAGTTTTTGGTAGCTGTAGAGTAAAGGTTATAGTAGTGAAAAATCATGTGATCAGAATCACCCGCGTGTTTCCACGAAGCATATAGTGAGTTGTCAAGATACCGTGAAATTTCAGAAAACAAAAACTACCACTATTCGATTCTGGAGCAAAAGATTTTATATTTCACCAATCCTCTCTTGACTCTGTCTACATATATTCAAGTATATACATCGACATGGAAGCATTTTCTGACTCAGGCGAGTTGTACACGATTCGCAATCAATTCTACACCAATCAACACCACAAGGTGAGATCGTATTCATTGAATCAGTTTTCTCCAGAGAATCAATTGAAAGTGTTGGAGTACCAAATCAGATCGATTATTGCTTTAGAGGATGATGCATCTCCTGCTATCGACGATGGAAAATCGCGCTTCCCTGGTAACGAAGGTTTGTTCCAATTGCTCAGCGCCTGGAACGACTTGAAGTCTTTTGGCACTGATGACTCGACTTATTTTGATGATATCAAATCTGCCACCTATGAGTTGCAAGCCGTTTTGACGACCATATATTTGGTCAAGTTAGAAAAAGACATTGATCAAGCCATCACGTTCTTGACGTCGTATATCGACAACACCAACACTCTCAACAAATACAACGAGATTGAGCCATTCTTGATTTTGATCCAGTTGCATTTGATCAAGGGTAATTTCACGATTGCCAACAAAATCTTTGTCAACTTTGCCAACTTCCCAGACTCGTCCAGAGACAACATCATCTACCAGGTGATGGAGTCTTGGATAGAGGCCATCAAAGGAGACTCCGATAACATCAATCGTTCGTATTCTCTTTACGATGAATTGTTGTCTTCTGACTTCGATGATGATCCTCAAGGCAAGTTCAAGCTCTTGAACGTGTTGTTTGTGTTGACTATTCAGTTGAAACACTACCCTGAAGCACAGGAGCTTTTGCTTCAGATCAAGGGTTTGGGCCAGAGACCCAACGCTGACTTTGTAGCCAACCAGATCACGTTTGATTACTTGGTAAACGGAGGTGCTAACGTTGACGTTTTGTTGGCTGAGTTGACTGCGCTTGACCCTACTCATCCACTTGTAACTGACTTGGAGGAGAAGGCGACCGTGTTTAATGACATCGTGGCCAAGTACCAAGTAGAGGCATAAAGAATTTATAGCTGTCGTAAGCACATAGTCGCTTGAAGTAGACGAAAAAGTAGATCTAACAGAAAAGCAAATAACAGAAAGTGGAATATACTGTATTTGGTAGATTCTGAATTTTTGTAATTTGGCTTGTATTGACATTATCTTGAATTGTCTTTTTGAATCAAGATATATAACTACATTACTTGCATAAATAGAATACCATGTATTATGATCTCAAACAGTACTAACTAACCTTCGATTTTGACGACTTCGCCTTCTTCGTCCAACTGCAAGCCCTCGGCCAACAATCTCTTTTCGATTTCCTTCAACTCATTCTCCTTTTCCAAGAGCTCCAATCTCTGGTTGATCAACTCCTGGTGAACTCTTTCCTCGAACTTCTTCAATCTCTCTTCCTCAAGCTTGATCTGTTCTTCTTTCAACAAGTAGTTGGACTCTGGATCAGCCTTTTCCTCGCTAGGCTTGGACGAGTCTTCGCTGGTAGGACTGCCTACATATTCGAATTTCTTGCCCGAAAGTGCTTCTGTTCTATAGTTTTCGTAGATCTGGTCGTGGGTCAACTCCTTGAACTCGTTCAAGTGGGTGATCAACAACACGTTCTTCAAGATGGTGAAGTCGTTGATATCCGGGTTTTCTACGTTTATTGGCTGAGAATACTTTGGATTCAATATGCGGAGCTTGAGCAAGTCCTCTTCTTCATTTGTGCTCTCCTGGTACTGGTTGGCACCAATGACAGCAAAGGGCACAAGTGAGTTCAAGTACTTGTTGTACTCAACAATTTCGTCGTCAATGTAGTCTTGCTCGTATTCGTACTCGTTGAACTTGTAGAAGTTGATATCGTAATTGTTCAAGTCTTCCAAGATCAACTCCTTGTTGAGCTTCAATTCCGAAGGTGTCAAGGAATCAGCCTTGGCAATAACAGGGATAATATTGACCAAGTTGTTTACATGCAACATGAATTTGACATCAATCTCAGAAAGACCGTGGCCTGTAGCATTGATCATGTAGATCAATACATGAATCCTACCATCCTTGAACCTGGCGTTACGCTTTACACGCGACTCCTCCAACAACACCTCGTCGTATTGGTGTCTTATAAAGTCAACGACGACCTTGAAGTCCTCATCACAGTTGATCAGGTTGGCGAAATTGGGTGTGTCGATGATGTTCAACAGGATCTTGTGGCCTTCGTTGTCTTCCAATTCGACATTTTCATGTCTCAATGTCAATTTCTTGGTGAATGGATCCTGGTTCACGGTCAGAGACGTGGGCACAATGGAATTTCCACCACAGAGGGTGTTTATCAAGGTGGACCGGCCCAGGCCGCTCTCGCCCACAATCATAACGGAAAAGTTGATCGACTTCTTCAACGTTTTTCTTTTCCGCAACGCGGACGACGACGCGTTGTTGTCGACTGAGTAGTTGTAGTTGGACATTGGAAAATGAGTCTAGCTAATAGTAAAAATGTGAAACGACGATAGTATCAATAACCAGCAGTGACCCTCTCTATAGCAAGGAAGATATGTCAAAATCAAAATTTGATGTGGATGTGTGGAATCTAAATATCGAAATGAGTATTCATCAATTAGTTCTCAATACTAAATCAATTTTTCGATATTGATTATTTTGTCAATGTACTCAATTCTTCACAGCGGAGACAATCTTATATCGATAGCGATACCAACAAATGAACAATGTCTGGATGATATGAACAAGAATAGTAACTTTCCAGTCTCTTAGTATTGGCTAACGTGCTTGTTGTGAAATTCACCCTAAGGACACGACTCGAAAACTAGCACAAGAATCACAACGACAGACACGTATAAAAGAGCCTCAACTGCACAGTGCGACCCAACTAGATAGCGCAGACAGGAGATCGATAGGGAAACTACAAAGATAGTAGAAAAAGAGCTACGGTAGCTTACAGATTATTGAAGTGTAAAACAGAGTACTACAGGGGTTAACAGAAGTAACACTCCTGTTGAGTGGTACACAGAAGTAAACTAACCAGGATGTAGAACAGGACCACACCATGTAGAAAACATAGTTAACAATGGGTGTTGATATTGACATCGCTAGAAACTATGGAGTTATATTTTGCTAGTGAAGTCAGACAAAGAAAACGTCAGTATACAGATATTGTTGGTAGTCTACAGAGTGTATAACTTTTGCTAGTATATATATAGGGCGGAAAGTCTCGAGCATTCCGCTCCAATTCCGCTGTCTCCACCCATCTGCAAAACAATTGAAACCCCCGATATCATTCGCTACTATAAGCAATTTCTATACCATGGTCGTCTCTACCAGAGTGTCTATCCAATGGCCACCGGAAGAGCCCGAGGAATTGTCACATACGATGGCATTCACGTCTCCACAAGGCCATTATGTCGATATCCGAATCTTGAAAAGCCAGTATCCCTATGTTCAACAAGAGAAGGAGCCGTTTTTCGACGAGATCTTCCAATGGTGTTTGTGTGGAGTCGAGCAGCCTATAGAAGGCACAAGCAAGATCAGATTTGTCAATGAGATCGATTCCCTTGCCATTGCCAAGTCTATACGTAGTGGAAAATACGTAGCTCCCGGTGAAGACATTGGCGATTTTTCAGCCATTGAAGGTTCCCACGACAGAAAAGAAGTAGGGTCTATGGTCAATCCAGCTACGGGAAAGGTCCAGGACTATGTAGAGATTTGGAGATCGTTGGATCCATTGCGGTCCACACCCACTGAGGAAGTAATTGAATCAGAGCCTGAGCCTGAGTCGATCACAGGGTTTTCTCTTGAAATCAAAGACAACCCTAGCTACCTCGGAAAGCTCATTCGCCTAGGCTTTTGGATACAGGGCATAATCTATGATAAGCAATCTGGTACTATCCATGTAATTCGCAGCCATTTCAATCTGGCTGAAGCCGAATGGCAGAACCAGATCGAGTATGGCGATGTCGAAAAGTTCCCATTGTCGTTTTCTGGTGACATAGGTGACAAGGTTGTATCCTCTTCACCTTTCACCTGGAGCTGTGTGGAGAGAGAGAAATGAATATGTATTGCTTGAAATGAATTATCAAATAAAAATTAGACAATCGAACTATCTACGAAATGATTTAATAATGTGCAGATACATATAATGTCATCAGTTACAAGTTATAGTAAATATGAATTTCAAATACAGTTAAAACATTAAATATGACATAGAAATAGGATACTAGTATGCTGACCACAATCTGGCAATGGTCGCATTGTTGCCGCACACATCCCGATTGGGCAGTCAAGCGCTGGAACACACCGAAAAATTGAACAAACTCAAGTGATTATAAAATCATCGGAAGTCAGAATTAAGAGAGTCTGAATCTGACATTATTTCCTGTTAGTATCTCCAAACCAATCATTACATATCAGTAGAAAAATGAACGGAGAAAGCTGGTATGTATTTTGCAAAGCGATTGCTTTCTCACGATGGAAGAGATCAAAGTTATCTCACACCATCTGGAACAAGGAGTCTATGAGATAAGAACTAAATGGAAGTCATGTAGAGAAGAGTTTCAGATTAAGGATTTCCAAATAAAAGAGAATATAAGTAATTGATCGATAATTGGATTACATATGTGGCTTATTAATTAATCATAGATCTGCTACTTCGGGAACGTAACATTTTCGTATTATGATAAAAATCCATATCCCAATCATATCTTTTCATCATATTTCTTATTTACTATATGATCATGAAACTATCTTTTTTATCTATGAAGTTCAAATACTAACATATCAGGTTGTTTATTCTTGCGGTGATAATCAACGCCATCAACTTGTTCTCTCAAGTTTTCTTCACCATCATGTACTCCGACTTGGAGTGTGACTATATCAACCCAATCGAGTTGTGCAACAAGTTGAATCCATGGTTCATTCCTGAGGCCGGTTTGCATGCTTTCATCACTTCCTTGTTTTTGGTTAACGGCTACTGGTTTCCCTTCTTGTTGAACCTTCCATTGTTGGCCTACAACGTCAACAAGTTCATCAACAAGAACCATCTCTTGGATGCTACCGAGATTTTCAGAACCTTGTCCAAGCACAAGAAGGAGTCCTTCATCAAGTTGGGTTTCCATTTGTTATTGTTTTTCTTCTACTTGTACAGAATGATCATGGCCTTGGTTTCCGACGATGTCTAGACACTGACCTAGTCCATAGGGACATTATAGATCTGGTACGAACTCTTGATGCTGAAATTGAAAGATATTGGAGATTTTAAATCTATGATGACATCCAAGCTTCTAAGGCTATGTAAGTTTTGAGCTGTTTTGCTATTTTCCAATGCGCTTTTGGTTCCATTGCTCAATGATTGTATCATTGTTGTGTCCCATTCTTGTTGAACGTTCTACTTACATACATGATGTAGTTAATTAGTTAATTAATTTTTAAATTTGTTGTATTGTATTCTCATTATCTATAGGAGCTCCCTGTCTAGGTCGACAAGCTTCTGGTTTACAATCTGAAGTTTACGTAGGATTCCAGCAGAAGGATTTACAACGGAAGAAACACGGTTCAACTCAATTGTAACCTGATGACTCAATGACAGCTTTGCATCATCTGTATTGTTGCCTATCTGCTTCAACGATTTGATTTCATTTTCAACCATTTGAACTTCGGCAAGTCTATCCTTGTCTAAATTATATTGACCTCTAATAGTGTTCAATTCGGTACCAACAGCAACGTGATTCTGTTTCAATGTGTATATCCTTTGTCGGTATTCGTTCTTTAACTTTTGAACCTCATTGATTCTTGCAGTGATATCGTTTATAGCAGAATGAACATCCATGAGATAGTCGAGCTGATGGACAAGATGTGCTTTGAAGTCCTCCTGAATAACAGGTTCTCGAATTACACTTGATCCAGTTTCTTGTGGTTCATATTCTTTGACCAAATGGCGAAGGACATCGATCGTGTGAATCTTAACGCGTTTGTCTTTGCTTTCTTCATCTCTTAATCTCTTAATATCTATATTCATAGGTTTCTGACGTTCATTTTTCCGGCTCCTCGATAACAGAATAGGTTCAACTCTTTCTCTTGCACGAGATTGTTCAATTCTATTTTCATGACCAGAATCATCCCTCTCGACTCTAGAATTCACTTTTCTTGAATTATTTCTAATTGGTTTTGTCTTGTCACTTGTTATTGTCTTTTCATTTGATTTTGAAGTTGATTTTGCCTTTTTATTTAATTTTGATTTCTTTAATGTCTTCTCATTGTTTGATTTATTCTGCTTTTGAGTTCTCATCAATGCATTCTGTCGCTCCTCAACATTATTCCGAATTCTTTTAATCTTGGAATGTGGCTCTTCGACACTTTCCGTTTCATCTGGTGAATAAGTCCCTCTAAGGAACTGTCGAAGTCTCGACTTTTGTCGCAACGTTCGTGCTGCTAGTGATTGGAACCCATACTCTATCTTATCATCTTCACCAGACTCTTCTTTCTCGTTATCGCTGGGTGTTTCTTTGTAGCTTATTTTTCTTGTCTTCCTTAAACTTTCTCTACGATACGATGTATCTGCTGAGGAATCCTCTTCGTTCTTTTCTGTTCTCTTATTTTTGGTCTTAGTAACGCTATTCAACTTGCTCGAAGGTTTGTCTACTTTTCGTGGACGACCTACATTGACTCTGACAGTCTTTTTAGGTCTTCCGCGTCTACTTTTTGTTTTCTCTGTTGTGCTTTCTGTTTTGGAGACATCGTTGTTCTCATCTTGCAAACTTTCATCCTGATTTTGATTTCCAGGGTACTCCAGCTCGTCATAGATTGACTGGTTTATCAAATGAGACGGAGTTAGCAATTCACCGCGATCTTCAGAATGAAGGGTCACAGTTCGTAGCAGCTTGTTCTGACGTCGAGATTCTTCCTGATCACCATTGGATCGAAGTACGGGTGTAGACTTAGAATGATCTTCGTTCAGATCTACTTTTTCAATTGCAGAATCCTTTCGATTTCTTAGTCTAGGAAGATTATCGATATTGTCCCAATGGTTCAACGCAGACTTAAGACTGTCTGTGAGACGTCGCTTCTTTCTTGATTTGCTGGAAGTGGATTGTCTGTTTAGCACAAAGAAATCATCTACTAGTACATCTCGTTTTCTAAACCTGTTAGTATTTGCAAATATTCCTAGGATTATATCTGAAAGGTAGTCAAGCAATTTAGCTATTATGGATGATCACATGTAGAATGATAAGAATGTATGTCTGTCACATCCATTTTCTCATGTAGCATAGATAATAATTTACATGAAATCCACCTTTCATGCTGATCATTAGTGTTATGTTATATCCTATTACCTTTCATTTGGTCTCTAATGTGTACCTCTGAAATCGTACCAAAATAGCTTTGTATATGCGATATATGAACTTCGTTCAATCCTCAATTTTCAAGATTTTCCAGCTGAAACACTTACCCTGATCCTCTGACTCGAGACTCCTGTCGAGTAACTCTATCGTCGACGGCCATTGTGTTCACTGAAAAGAGACTGTTGCAAAGCTACAATTCAATTTTAGGGTTTATATGTTTTGATCTGGAAATGTCTATATACAGGGATGATTGCCAATTAGAATCTAAAGTAGCAGTAGTACTACAAGAGCAAGTGAATTTGATACATGGTATATCAGAAGTTGCGATAAGATCTCAGAACTTGTTCATCTAAAAGGTGTGTTTTCACTTTCTTTATGTAAAAAAATTTGAAATGGTATTTTGAACTTAAGAGAGAGAGATCAATACTGAAGTGTTAAAGATAAAAGGTAAAAGATTATTGAAATATACTATATTAAAATTCTTAATTTTACGTAAGAGAACACCTGCTATATGTAATCTATTCCACCCTTACAGAGTATCTGGTTCAACATACATAAACCTGACAAATATAGGAGTTTAGCGAAATCAATAAGCTGAAACTCGAGAAATAATAGACACTAACGAGCATTTACTACAAAATCTTGAAAATATTGAAAAATAGGATTTTATATTAATATTAATACTATACAAAATATCACTTTTCAGAACATCCGTCAGAAACGAGATGCTCAGGTAAGCAACTCAGCAGAACCAACTGCTAAACCACTCATTTATTGTTGAGAGAAGTGTTCCAACAAGATGTTTCTTTCGTCAGAGTCAGCACCCCAGTTCTTGACGACAACACAAGAAGCACCAACGACCTTTCTGGCGTTACCTTCTCTGTCCAATTGACAGAGACCGGCCCATTCACCCAACAACTTGGCGTCGGAGACCTTGATCAATGGGATCTTTTCTTCTGGCTCGTTACACAAAGCTTCAACCAACTTAATGATGGATTCTTCGGTGACAGAGTCACAGAGAACACACAATTGAGCTTCTCTTCTAGAAAGAGCCTTGGAGGCTTCTCTCAAACCTCTGGCCAAACCGTCGTGAACCAAAGAGGTTCTCAAGACGACTTTCAAGGCATCTTCGATGGAGATAGAGCCGGCTTCGGTTTGTTCAACGGCAACTTCTTCGACAATTTGTTCTTGTTCAACGTCAGACATTTTAGTATAATAGACTTCTTCGACAGGTATGGAATCTGCTCAGTACCGTTTAAAACTATTAACAAGAGTTGTACTCTTGGTAGTGATTCTAAAATTTTCAGCCAGTAGGTATGAAGAGGTCGTGCGACGGCAAACGAATTTTTCAATACGCTCTCAAAATTTATGGCGCGAATAGGGCTGGAGCCCTAAGAATGAATTTAATCACGTGATCACTTACATACTGGTATTCTAGGGTGTTTCATTGCTGGGGTAATAATCGGCTACATCTTTCGGACAGTTCCTGAACTAGAATACCTGCGTGATGCAACCCTTGCTGCGTATTTGCAGCTGCAACCGGGAAATAAACCGTTTTCCCGGTTGAATAAATGTTTCCTTGTTGGAATTTTTCACTCGCCTCATGAAATTTTCAAGAAATAAAAGGCATGATAATAGAATGGTACATCACCAGTACAAAAATATACACTTATAGAATTGCTATTAATACGTGGACGGATACTATAGGAGTCATTTTAGTATATTGTAAACATGCTTCCACTTCGGTATTGTGTCAATACTTCATTTATGTCTCGTTTCGTGTTATTAATACATCTATGCAAGAGATCGAACGGTAAATTAATAAATTAACAATAAAAGCAACCAAATTATATAAGAACAAGCTATGTAGACAGTTGATTTTGAATAGAATAGAATTAAAACGACTGCATCCTTGTCATCCAGACAATGGCCAGTGCAGAAGACAAGCAGCTACAAAGAACATGATATTAAGCTTCGGTAACATTCGTCAACTTCGTTACACGATTTGCTATAACTAAATTACAATTCCATCTCGTCAGCTCCGAAAGGATTGTGGTCGTCATCATCAGAGGAGTCTACAATCACATCTTCGTTATCGGAAGCTAGTGCTCGGAGATTAGAACTAGAGTTGGGGCCACCTCCTACAATGCCACCGTTGGAACCAGACGATTTCAATGTGGTCGAGGAGCCCAAGTTACTTGAGGCATGGGGGTCGTTGTTGTCGTAATCTTCGTCGTCATCTTCAAAATCTACGTCGAAGAAATCCTCGTCAGAACCGGTGATCTTCTGGTAAATTAACTTGGCTTCACTGATGTTACCGTCGTAGCTCAACTCGGCAGAGGGCATATTGGAGAAAAGAATGCCGTTCTCAGCATCCGCTATGTTTTTCAACACGACATTATCTTCAGCTGTGGCATGGAAGATGTTTGATAAATTAGGATTGGCATATGTCTTTTGCACGTATCCTACTTTGCAGACTATCTCCAACTTTTCCTTAGGCACGAAGTTTTGTAAAGATTCTCCCAACTTGAACGAATTGACGAACACCGGTGTACCCTGGGCACTGAGAACAAAGTCCTGGTCATCGAAGGCACCTTCCAAGTCAGCATTGGCCTCACGTAACAATGAAGTTTCCATCTTCTCATAGGCACTTTCCAAATCCTGTTTGGCACGATTCAAATCCTGTTCACTTGTATGACTAGACCAGATGGACTGCCCCTCGGGACAAACGCCAGTATTTCCATTCTGGATTATGACCTGAACACTCTGTTCGTTGTTGGTAGGAAGCGAATGTGGAGGGAAAACCACTATGGCTGAAGAGTCCTGGTCTGCCATCCATTCCTTACAATCCTTTCTGACTACGGTGATCAAACGAGTGATGCTGAACTGTTTGAGATTCTCCGTGACTTCGTTATAGTTCGACTGTAAGAACTTTGGTACCTGGGTAGGCGAAATGACTAATTTCTCGTTGATCTTTACATGGCTGCCATCATTAAACTTGGCTATCTTCAGTCTGGGATCGTAATCTACAAGAGCAGTGTTCAACTTGTAAGTTGTTCCAGCTACAGCAGCACTACGACAGAAGCCTTGCGAGATTTCTCCCGGCCCTCCGTACTTCGAAACCATTACTGGGAAGCTTCCATAGACATCGAATGAAACCAAGAAACGTTTGATTTTGGCCATGGCTTCTCTGGTCTCGGTAGCTTCGTTAATACACAAACCGATGGAGTACACCAACTCGTTGATCTGCGGAAGCTCAAGGTTGAACTGCTTGACTAAGAAGTCTTGGACCTTGACCTTGCCGTTATCCAACAAGATCTTCTTCTTCACAGGATCCTTGTTGTCCGTGAGAATGAATTTGAGGAACTTCATCAAGTTGCGCTTCGTGATGAGCGATAACGACTTGTCAGTGAAGATGTCTTCTTTGGAAGTCTGAGTCGTGATTTTCCGAGAGAAGTCGTCGTTTTCAAAAACGTGGAAGTTACTCAAACTCTGGAACTCAAGATACTTGTACACGCGCGATTTGATCAACAATGCCAATAAATCAGACTTGCAGAACATGATCTTGGGACTGAGGTCGATGCCGTAGTCCTTGGAGTTAAACTTGTTGGTCGACTTACCGCCAGGAATGTAGATTTGGGCATCCTGGAAATGCTGGAGACGTCCCAGATTCACCTCCATGCACCATTTCTTCAACTGGTCGATTGTCAATGTCGACGACGAGTCGCCGTAGTAGTTCTTGTTGTCAATATGAAGTACCTGGACACCTTGCCATGACAAAGAAGCGGCAAGAATCGATTCTACAAGACCGGTTCCCATGATCAAAACGTCACATTGGTCGATTTTCAACGATGGTTCCTGTGGCTTTTCCAAGCCGGCCAAATGGGGAATCACCGGAGGAGTGTAAGAGACACTTGGTCTTCTTTCAGCCATCGACTTACGTCTCTCAGTACGGGGCATCATAGTGAAGGAGAGTTACGGTTATATGGATATGGGAGATTTGGAAGAAATTGTGAATGAATACTGGTAATTCTTATCTTTAGTCTATTGATAAGAATGCTGAGAATAGTTGTATGTTGTTGTTGAGTTCTGTAATGATTGTGTTTATTGGGTGAATTTCAGGGTAGTAATAGAATTCGGTTATTAGAACTGGAATTCAGACTTAGTAGTTTTGGAATTCTGGCTCAATAGTAATGGAATTCTGTCAGTAAAATGTTTGGCTACAATCAAACCGCTAAGTTCAGCTAGGAATAAGATGCTGTTATGATTTCTGTAGATTTGTGGGTTGTTTTACTTGGAGTAGAAATGTCCTAGATTCTGGGGTAACACAATTGTGGAGTAAACTGAGATACACTGCGACTATGACTAGATCCAGACGGAGGAAGAGGTGTGTAGACTCGGTGGATGTCGAAATTGATAGCCACAACAGACAGACACAAGTGGCTCGTTGCTGTACTTAAGTGATTGTCCGAATGACTATCAAATTTTTCTAGATAGGACTACGGTGACTACCTGTGGATAAGACACGATCTGGAATTGGGTGCTTGGGGCAGTGGGGGACGGGGAGCAGTAGCGGTAATTGACTGGAGATACGATCGAGTGGTGAGGCAAGGAATAGGAAGAGAAAAGTTGAAGAATGGGAAGAGAGTTGAAAGAAAACGAAACAGCGATTTCCAGAATCCACACTGTAAGCCTACGATTATTATTAAATTAGTGATTGTGGGCTCCGCAGAAAGAAAATTTTTCGTGGTGCGTGGAAGATACCGGATAAGCGTGGATTGATAGATTAGTATGGAAAGAGTACTAGACTGGTATATATGTGAACGAAGAGAGCATGCGAATGGGTTGGCCCCGAGAAATGCAAAGAAGATACTATACGGATTGGTTCCGAAGAGAATAGGAGGTTTGATACGAGGCAATTGAGAAAGTGTTCGAGATTCTGGCAATTGTGACTCTATCAGACATTCGCAATATGGCTGCGGTTTTGTGCCAACAGAAAAATGCTACAAATGGGACGGTTCCAACGGCCCCTACAGTAGCTACAAGTAGAGTACATATATAGAGTTGGTCATATAGTTAGAAAGTCAGATATGAACCGTATTTAGTGAAATTGTGGTCTTTCACGATCTCTGTTACGCCAAACGAGAACATACCATACGATCAACCTCCTCATTTCTGCCGTAGCAGGCCATTGATCACACTTTTCATCGAAGTATCGCTAAATCTTGCTCTCTTCCGCTCGCTAAAAGTCCACTTCTTCTTTTGATCTCACTAATGGCTAATTCTGAGATCTTCTCCACAACTCTGTCGGATCCTCGAGTTCGGCTGATCCCAAGGTCTCTCTAGCAACCGTGCCATTTCGACGGGAGTCCACTCACTCAGCTTCTTCTAATCACATGGCTTCATCGCTTCTAACCAACCCTGTTCTGCACTCCGAGACTTCTAGACCCATGCAGTTCTCGACTCCATAGTGGAGCCCAAAGAGGGGTAGCCGTTCCTGGCCAAGCTGTGCTTGGAACCAGGCACAAAACTCCCTTTTGGTGTTGAATAGCAGACTATGTATGGCACTAGACAAACTGAAAACCAATAGTAGCAAGACGACTAGTGAAACTTGTATAGCATGACAAGCGATCGGAGCTTTGATCAACATTCCAAAGCCGCAAAGTATGTAGAATGTGCCCCCAAATGTGCTTTTCTTTTCTAATATGAATTACACCTGAATACAGTTGGTTCACGTTTGGCTAGGAGTTGCCATTGGAGTAGCGATGCAATGGGTACAATTCTCACACTAAACTAGCCACAAGCTGAAGTGATACACACAAAACAGCAAACAACAAAGTCGGTCTAGTAACTTCAGCACTTGACTTAGCAGCCGGCTTTTCGGTGGAGACCTGACTCCAGGCAATTCCTTTGATACATGTGACAATCCCGCTTCCAGTAGTAATAGAAGTGGTCTGGATTCTGCAGACCTTTTGAAAAATTGCAAAAGACTTAAGTGTAGTTGGTATTACTTGTTATTGACATTCTTGATCTCTTATTTCTGGACATTGGCCATTATATCCGAGAAAAAGAGACGAATCGCTTCCCTTTTATTGTTCAAGTGGAGTTTGGACTAAAGGGCACGGGGTAGATCTTATCTTTTATGCTACCTATAATTAAATTTACCTGTTCTAGCGTACTCTTCCGTCCACAAGGTTCCTGGGTATAGTATAGTCATTGAGGTGACCAGTATAAGCGGAATCAAACTGGGCTACCAATTTTAACCAACTCCTTATACGTTTTGGCTTCCCATACTTATTCCCTAATCTGTCCACGTGATACGTTATACACTATCCATTATTGAATGCATCTCTACGCTCTATAAGCACACAATAATTACTTGAACTACTCCGGCGTTAGTGTCGTATCCCTTAAACTCGTTCTGGCTATAATCGAAGTTTGTCGTTGACTACTTGGCAATCCCTCTTTCTACTGTCATTGTTCCCCATCGTCGAAGATATAAGGTGACGAAAGCAAACTATCCCAGTCAGATCGATGCGATTGTTCGACCGATCTTCTCATTGTTACAAACATATCATTGTGACGAGAGTATCTAGTCAAGCGATTTCTTAGTCGTTCTAGATCGTTCTTCGATCACCCCTTGTCGTCCGAAAGTTTGCTGCTGGTAGAAGCCTTAACGGCCCAATTCGAGAATTTCACGTGACCAGCCGCCTATTTATGTTGAGTTTCTTCCAATAGAATAATGAGGTTCACATCATTTTGTCCTTTTCTTCGCTAGTTTGCCAGAATAGTGTGAAGCAAGATAATGTCATCGTCAGGTTCGTCCAAGCTGAAAGCCTCGCTTCTACTTGCTTGGCAGGTGCAGAACAAACACTGTCTTGTAATTGGATCCGGAGAAGTCGCCTTATCGAGAATAAACCATCTACTCAGAGCAGATGCCAAAGTCACAGTGGTGGCTGGTAAAGACGAAAAGAAAGTGCACAATGACATCTTGGAGCTAGACCAGAAGCATAAGCTCCATAAACTCATTCGTAGAGACTACCTCACGTCCGACTTGACTGTCTATGAGAATATCCATCTTAACATTGGTGACTTGGACAATATTGAACCAGCCAATTATGAGCAAATAGAGAACCAGGTATGCAACGAGGTCTTTGCTGTGGTTTGCTGTTGTATAGACGATTATGATTTGTCGACAAAAGTCTATTATCAATGCAAATATTTGCGATTACCGGTGAATATTGCTGACAAGCCCCAACTCTGTGACTTCTATTTCGGGTCTATGATCAACCAGGACAATTTGCAAATCATGGTGCTGACCAATGGCAAATCGCCACGATTATCAAAGCTCATAAAAGACAATATAGCAAAGGAGTTTGTAGGGATCGATCTCAATTTGGCTGTTGAAAACTTGGGCATGATTCGTACAAGACTACGTGAACAGATTATCATAGACGACGACTTGATCAGTATCGATACCAGAATGACCTGGATCAAGAATTTAACTGATATGTTCAGTCTCAAGCAATGGAGCGAGTTAGATTTGATTCCACCCAGTTCAGCTCCTCCCTTCGATAATAGACACAAGTATGTGGATAATATTATAAAGTACTTTCCTGATTATCCACCTGCGGACTTTGACGAGTTTAAGAGAGTGGTTTGCACTTTAGTAGATTAACAGAATTGGAACACAATGAGGTAAATTTATAGAACAATATCTGTGAAGAACTCCAAGTGACACTTGACCATGGACTATATCATCTATAGTTGCGGCTCACATGGAGACTGAGAGAATCCGAACACTACCAATATAGCTTATGAATTATGACTGCATTGTCTCATGAATTAATGTATATAGAACTAATACTACAATTTGACTGACTTGATATTCAAGTCCTCATGGACAAACACCTTTTTGCCACCTCCTCCTACATATTCTCCAACAGTGTGACCATCGCCTCGAAGTTGGTACTGGTAGCTCATCAAGCCTTCCAAGCCAACTGGGCCTCTGGCATGGATCTTATTGGTACTGATTCCAACCTCGGTTCCAAAGCCGTATCTGAAACCATCAGCAAATCTGGTGGACGCGTTCCAGTACACACCAGCAGAGTCTACACCCTTCATGAACTTATTGGCCCTGGATTCGTTCTGGGTGATGATACTATCTGTGTGTTTTGACGAATGGGTGTTGATGTGCTGAACAGCAGCGTTTACGTCGTCTACTATAGCCACCGTGATATCGAATGACAAGTACTCCTTGTCAAAAGCGTCTTCGGCAGCGTCCTGAATGTACTCAGAAGTCAGTCCTATAATTTGCTTTACTTCCGGCGTGACATGAACAGTGACTTTAGCATCAATAAGAACCTGTACGAGGCTCTTAATATCTCCTTCACTAATGTTCTTATTTAGCAACAATTGTTCTACAGCGTTGCAACCAGCAGGGTAATTTGTCTTGGAGTCTACTACGATTCGCTTTGCCTTCTCCAAATCGAACTCATCATCTACGTAAATAGAACAAATTCCATCAGCATGACCCAAGACAGGGATCTTGGTGTTGTCCTTGATGTTTCTCACCAAAGCGTTGGAGCCTCTAGGAATCACCAAGTCGATGTATCTGTCCTGCAGCAAAAGATCGCCTACTTCCTCGCGAGACTCGATCAACTGCACAGCCTTGGCTGGGACGTCTGTGCAAGAGACCAATGTCTCGTTTACTATCTCCAGCATCACTTTGAATGTCTGATACGACTCCTTTCCACCTTTGAGAATAGCAGAATTTCCCAGTTTGATGGCAAGCGAAGCGATATTAGCAATGACCTCAGGACGAGACTCAAAGATAATCAAAAGTACACCGATAGGAGCTGTGATACGATACAAATTCAAACCTTCATCAAGCTTTCTTGCTAAAGTTACCTGACCTACTGGATCGTCTAGAGCAGCTACGTCAAGGATCCCCAGTAACATAGCATCGAACTTGTCAGCATTGGAGAGATCCAATCTCTTTATAAGCGAACTCGAAAGATTGTGGTCTTTGGCATTCTGCATGTCTATCTTGTTCGCATCCAAGATTCTCTGCTTCTGACTCTGCAAGCCATCGTGGATAGCTTGAAGAGCAGCAGACCTCTGCTCGTTGGATAAAGTCTTTAGGACAGCAAAGGCGGCATTCGCTTCCTTGGCAATGGTCTCCGCAGCACTTGTCATGGGAGGTGGTGCGTTTATGGTGTGGAAGAGAAGATAAACTGTTTATTAAGCTGATGACTCAAATGAAAATTGTTGTATAGGGAGTATACATGCAGGATGTGAAAATTATTAGACAATACCAAATGAATCATAGTAGATGGGGGAAAAAAAATAAGATAACTCCTGAAAGTCCAAAGGAATCTATTTAATTTCAAAAGTTACCTAACCGGGAAAGTAACTTTGTAATTGCCAAATATATTGAGGAATTATGATTCAGTTGCGAAAACTACTCCTAATACAATAAATACGAGCTTTTGGCAATAGTCTATATGCAATATCATAATAATGGAATCTGGAAGGTTCGTGTATTTCTATGGATTTTCGACTTATCTTATCTGAAAAAGATATGTATTGATACAACAGTCTTCTTAGGTTACATGTATCTAGGAAGGTAAACACTACCTTCTATGTTGGGTTTCAAACACTACATTCTTGATCTTGTACTTTGTATTACATGCAGGTTAATTTTATTACCGGTTCTGACGGATCAGTGTTTTACAACGAATTTTGGATATGACTGAGTGAAAGTTGTCACAGATACTATTCAACCTTTTAACAGCGAATGTGCTTACTTTTGAACTTCACATCTAGATTATTTCTCCATGATTTTCGTCCTTTCTTAATTTCGAGATCCTGCCCCTAAGCGAGGCTGTACTATCACGTGACAAGGAGATCTAGCAAATTTACAACTACAACTATTAATAAAAATCACGGCTGGTGTTGCTTTTCCTGACAGACATCCAAAGCTAGTAAACACGAGAATTTCGTAGTTCCGATAGAACTTTCCAAAGCAAATATCAACATTGGTTGAGGTGACCGATTCAAGCCTCTTTTGACAGACAATTGTTGCTGTTATTCAGACTATTGTGAAATTGCAGGCTTTGTTGAAAAGAAAATGTCATATAACCAGCCCAATCAGGGAGGTAATCCGCAGCAAAATCCTTTTGCTGACCATCTCATTGATTTGGATCAGGGTTCCAGTAGCGGAAATGTCGGGGATAACCCTTATGGCGAATTAAGTGGCCAGACTGAATATCGTTCCAACTACTACAGTAATGAGAACTATGATAGCAATCGAAGCTACGAACACAGTAACGGAAATAATGCGAATAGTACGAGTTACGTCGGTAGCCGAGTTGGTAAAGGAGTTCATAATCCTTTTGATGACGATTTCATCATCTCTGACGATGAATACGAACATGATTCCACTTTAGAAACTGGTGTAGGAGGTAGTTCGGCTTCAGGATATAGACACGATAGTACGAGTCGACGTCAGGTACCGCTTCTAAACACTGCCAATCCCGTTTCCAAGCTGAAGAATGGGGTATTTGGTGGTTCCCGAAAAAACCAGGAATATATCGGAATGAACGGGAATGAATTTAGTGATTCAGCCCGCCAGAACGACTTTGATATCCGGCGGATTTTCAAGCGAGTCAAGGCTAAACTTCCGGGATCATCTCCCACTTCGAAGGCTGACGGTGCCAGCCACAAGGGACCCCGTCAGATCCATATCATGGACCATTCAGCGAACTCTCACTATGGCTATTTTGGAAATCATATCTCTACGACCAAATATAACTTTGCTACGTTCATACCGAAGTTCTTGTTTGAACAGTTCAGCAAGTATGCCAACTTGTTCTTTCTTTTCACGTCAATTATTCAGCAGGTTCCCAACGTTTCTCCGACTAACAGATATACTACTATTGGGACTTTGACAGTTGTTTTACTTGTTTCCGCGATCAAGGAGATTTCCGAAGATTTCAAGAGAGCGAATGCAGACAAGGAGTTGAACAATACGAAAGTATTGGTACTAGACCCTCAAACTGGTTCGTTTGCATTGAAGAAATGGATCCAAGTCCAAGTAGGCGATATTGTAAGAGTAGACAACGAGCAGCCTTTCCCAGCCGATTTGCTTCTTTTGAGCTCTTCGGAGCCTGAAGGCTTGTGCTACATTGAAACAGCCAACTTGGACGGTGAAACCAATTTGAAAATCAAGCAAGCTCCTGAAAGCACGGCATATCTTGTAAATCCTCGCAACTTGGTTAGCGACATGTCCAAGTCTGAAATCATGTCTGAGCCTCCCAACTCGTCTTTGTACACCTATGAAGGTAACTTGAAGAACTTTGGTTCCAATGGAGACATCCCTTTATCTCCAGAGCAGTTATTGTTGAGAGGTGCCACTTTGAGAAACACCCAGTGGATCCATGGGGTTGTAGTATTCACAGGTCACGAGACCAAGTTGATGCGTAACGCTACGGCTACTCCGATCAAAAGAACTGATGTAGAAAGAATTATTAATTTGCAGATTGTCGCACTTTTCTGCATTTTGATATTCTTGGCCTTGGTTTCGTCAATAGGCAATGTAGTTAAGATCCAGGTTAACAGCTCGAGCTTGGGCTATTTGTATTTGGAAGGAGTCAGTCGTGCCAGATTATTCTTCCAGGGACTCTTGACATACTGGATCTTGTTTTCTAACTTAGTTCCGATCTCGTTGTTTGTCACTGTAGAAATAATCAAGTACTATCAGGCCTTCATGATAGGCAGTGACCTTGACATGTACTTCCCAGATACAGACACTCCTACTGGGGTGAGAACTTCGTCTTTGGTAGAAGAGTTAGGTCAGATTGACTATATTTTTAGTGACAAAACGGGCACTTTGACGAGAAACATCATGGAATTCAAGAGTTGCAGCATTGGAGGCAGATGCTATATTGACGATATCCCAGAAGATGGACAGGCACAGGTGATAGATGGAATCGAAATAGGCTACCATACCTACGACCAGATGCAAAGAGAGTTGTTGGACACCTCTCTGCAGCATTCTGCTATCATTAACGAGTTCTTCACACTCTTAAGTACCTGTCATACTGTAATTCCAGAAGTAGACGACACTACAGGTCACATCAAGTACCAGGCAGCTTCTCCAGACGAAGGAGCCTTGGTTCAGGGTGCGGCTGATTTGGGATATAAGTTTATAATTCGTAGACCCAAGGGTGTAACCATTGAAAATACCATCACTCTGGTGAAATCTGAGTATGAGTTGTTGAACATTTGTGAGTTCAACTCTACCAGAAAGAGAATGTCGGCTATATTCAGATGTCCAGACGGTATCATCAGACTTTTCTGCAAGGGTGCCGACACTGTGATCTTAGAGAGATTGTCTCAAGATGAGCCTCAGCCATTTGTAGATGCTACGTTACGTCATTTGGAAGATTTCGCAGCCGAAGGACTAAGAACTCTTTGTATCTCTTCCAGAATCATTTCAGAGGACGAGTACCAAAATTGGGCTAATCAGTACTACGAGGCTTCTACCTCTTTGGATGATAGAAGTGGCAAGTTGGATGCTGTAGCTGAGTTGATAGAAACTGGCTTATTCTTGTTGGGTGCAACTGCTATTGAAGACAAGCTCCAAGATGGTGTGCCTGAGACAATCAGTACATTACAGACTGCTGGAATTAAGATTTGGGTCTTGACAGGTGATAGGCAAGAAACTGCTATCAACATTGGTATGTCATGTAAGCTTTTGAGTGAAGATATGAACTTGTTGATTATAAATGAAGAAACGAAGAGTGACACGAGACTTAACTTGCAAGAGAAGTTGACGGCTATCCAGGACCACCAGTTTGAAATGGATGAAGGAGCCTTGGAATCGTCATTGGCATTGATTATTGATGGTCATTCATTAGCATTTGCATTAGAGCTGGACTTGGAAGACTTGTTTATAGACCTTGGTTCCCGTTGTAAGGCTGTCATTTGTTGCCGTGTGTCGCCGTTACAGAAGGCTTTGGTGGTGAAGATGGTCAAGAGAAAGAAGAAGAAGTCTTTGCTTTTGGCTATTGGGGATGGCGCTAACGATGTATCTATGATCCAGGCTGCTCACGTAGGTGTTGGTATCAGCGGTATGGAAGGTATGCAGGCTGCCAGAAGTGCTGATATCTCTATTGGTCAGTTCAAGTTTTTGAAGAAATTGTTATTGGTTCATGGCTCGTGGTCGTATCAACGTATTTCCAATGCGATCTTGTACTCTTTCTATAAGAACATCACCTTGTATATGACTCAGTTCTGGTTCGTTTTCGCTAACGGTTTCTCTGGGCAATCACTTATTGAGTCTTGGACGTTAACCTTCTACAATGTTTTCTTCACCGTGTTCCCACCATTCGTGTTGGGTGTGTTTGACCAGTTTGTGAGTGCCAGATTGTTAGATAAATATCCTCAATTGTACCAGTTAGGTGTTCAAAGAAAGTTTTTCAATGTGACTATTTTCTGGGGCTGGATCATTAATGGGTTCTACCACTCTGCACTCATTTTCTTGTGTTCCTTCTTCATTTATAGATATGGTAATGTGCTACCAACTGGGTTGATAGCTGATAACTGGACTTGGGGCACGGCTGTCTTCACCACTTGTACCTTAACTTCTTTGGGTAAAGCAGCATTGGTAGTAACAATGTGGACCAAATTCACATTGATCGCAATTCCAGGCTCATTTTTGTTCTGGTTGGCCTTCTTCCCAGCATACGCTAGCATTGCTCCAAACATCAATGTTTCTCAGGAATATAGAGGTGTTTTGCGGGCTACCTACCCTACTATAGTGTTCTGGTCAATGGTTTTTGGACTAGCTTGTCTTTGTTTGCTTCGTGACTTTGCTTGGAAATATTACAAGAGAAGTTACACTCCCGAAAGCTACCACTATGTCCAGGAAATTCAGAAATACAACATCCAGGACTACAGACCTAGAATGGAACAGTTCCAGAAGGCTATTAGAAAGGTCAGACAAGTGCAAAGAATCAAGAAACAAAGAGGATTTGCCTTCTCGCAGGTCGAAAACCATGACCAGGAAAAGATTGTCAGATTATACGACACCACCAAGAAGAGAGGTGTTTTTGGCGAGTTGTCAGAGAGTTAATTCTGATAAATGAAAATAAAAGTATAGGATATTGTAATAAACATAAATGTAGAGAAGGAAATCATAGTTGTAAATTTAAATATCAATAAACAATATTATAAAGAAGGATGTATTTTCTATTAGTGTATATATATATATACTTACACAATAGATTCTTTCCTACATAATTACAAACCCTGGCTGCGAAATCTATTATATTTTAAATGCTTATGTGTTCGCTTACATAATCTTAGATCATATACCAAATTTTTCGCTTTTAGTCATAGGATATCGATTTTTCAATACCTCACTTATTACGTACACAGCAAAATGACCGAAGAAAACAAAGCCAAGGTTAAGGCAGAAGGCAGTACTTCAGCTGCTGGAGTCGTAGCCGGATCCGGAGTGGCAGCCAATTCCGGTGAAATAAAACTTTCGAACAAGGAATTGAAGGAGTTGAAGAAGAAAGAAAAGGCTGCGAAGAGAGCAGCACAGAAGGAAGCAAGTGGGATCAGCCCAGAGCAGCAAAAGCAGAATGCTGAACAAAAAATCGAAAAGAAGAATAACCAAACCGCCACCAACACGAATTTGAAGAAACAATTGGATCAGACTGTGATTAAAGATGGAGCCAAGAGGATTCCTTCTTTGTTTAGCCATTTGGAAACGAGAGAACAGAGAAATGCTCTGTCACCTTCGATATCTCATATAGTTCATCCTGCCGTACTTTCATTGACATTGAAGTATTCAACGTATAAAGTCGTCGGATCGACTTCCCGTTTGAGAAACATGTTGCAGGCGTTCAAGATTGTGATTCAGGACTACCATACACCTGAAAATACGACTTTGACCAGGCACTTGTCGGGCCACTTGTCGCACCAAATTGAACATTTGAAGACAGCAAGACCCTTATCTGTATCTATGGGAAATGCGATCAGATGGCTTAAACAGGAAATCTCTCATATTTCCATCGATACCATTGAAAGCAAAGCTAAGGAAATCTTATGTTCCAAGATCGATGACTTTATCCACGAGAAAATCGATCTTTCTGATCAGGTCATAATCGAAAATGCATCACAACATATTACAAATGATTGTACAATCATGACTTATGGCCATTCTGAAGTTTTGGAGAAACTATTCAAGTATTGTGTCATGGAACAGAACAAGAAGTTCAACTTGATCATTGTAGATTCCAGACCTTTGTTTGAAGGAAAGCGTCTCTTGACAAACCTAGTCTCAACCAATTATCATCCCGAAATTGAAGAATCAGAGTCAGAAGTCGAGTCCATCACCAGTAGAAACTCTAGACCACATCCTATAACACGTGACAATCTCAGAGTACACTATGTGTTGATTAATGCTTTGTCGTCTACACTTTTGGAAGATGTAGACTGCGTATTTTTGGGTGCCCACGCCATGTTGTCCAATGGTCGTTTGTATTCTCGTGTGGGGACTGGATTGATTGCAATGATGTGTCATAGCAGAAACATTCCTGTATTGACCTGTTGTGAATCTATAAAGTTCTCTGATAAAGTACAATTGGATTCAGTAACTACCAACGAGCTTGCTGATTGCGAAGACTTGGTCCACGACATTAACTCCAAGAAGCCTCCCCAGAAGAAGTCATTTGCCATGGAGCAGTTCATCAAGCAATGTGAGGAGGAGGCGGCTTCCAATATTAAGAACAACAAACGACAACAACAGCATAAGAAGAAAGAAGGATCGAATGAGCAAGAACAGGAATTGGATGAAACTCCTTTGAAAGATTGGAAGAGCTTCCCTAACTTGAACATCTTGAATATCATGTACGACTTGACTCCTCCGGAGTACATCAAGAAGGTTGTGACTGAGTTGGGAGCGCTTCCTCCTTCTGCTGTTCCTGTGATCTTGAGAGAATATAAAAATACATAATTTCCAACAATAATATAATCGAGGAAAGAGAAATATATATATATATATATGTATTTTACATTTTTGTAAAATTAATATAACTAATTTTTGAGTTTATTAACTGTTTGTTTTTCATGCTTTAATTGGGTGCAAAATCCGCATATAATGTCGCATTCTAAAATGTCGCGCTCGCCACCACTGTAACTGCTAAATATTTCAAGATTCTATAAATCTCCACCAATTCTACTTTTCTACTTTGCCACCAATATTCATCTTTTTTCCGAAAACGACTCTGCTGTGTTTGCCTATACCAGCATTATTTACTAGAGCTACCAATTGACTTTGCAACAATGGCCGAGCTGGAATTGGCTCTTATCAACAAAGTTGAGCTTCGAATTGCTTTAGCATCTGATGACAACCAGTTCGAATCGGCTCTTCAATTGTATTTGGCTCCAATTTTATTGAAACTCGCCAGTCCTCATGCCGAAGTACGGAAGGCGATCTTGAAGGTGATCCAGCATCTCATTCCCCGGATCTCTGCGGCCAGAACTTTAAAACTACCAGTAGAAACGTTAATAGACCAGGTGAAGAGCCCCAAAGTTGCAGCCAACGCCGATCCAGCGTCAGTGAGGTTGTACTCGTTGTTGTTTATTTCACGGTCTGTTGAACGTTTGAATTCCGAAGAACGTAAACATCTTATTCCCAAGGTCATTTCTGGCATCAGCACCTTTCCCAGTCTGGTATCTGCTCGCCTTTTTAATGTGTTGTGTAAGCTTTTGGAATCATGGAAGTCTCCAGCTAGAGACACAAATGAGTACCAAAAAATGAATGAGTTTCTTCAGTTCGACAAACTGCCCGAAGATGAGAAGTTTGTAGCCAATAAAATTGCCAAATTCTTGATGTTACAGCCATCTTCAGCAACTGGAGTTCCGACTCCAGGATTGGGCCAGAGCGACGTTAACTTTTTCAATCTCGAGTCAGGAGTAATTTTCAAGACTCAACAGGAAATTTTTAATGTCAAGACTCAACTCCTTGAGTTTCTCAAGGCTGGTTTCACTGAAAGCTCGCTAGCTATCCCACTTATGATTGCATCTGTAGATAACTCTTCAGCGATCAACGATTCGTCAGAGATTCTTTTCCGTAAGTTGAAACTTAATATTGAGGATAAAGCATTTGTAGATACCCTAGTATGGATGTTTGTAGGTTCTGAAGACACACCACCAGTTAAATCGACTCTTCAGGAGCGAATATTGCAAGTTCTTATCAAGAGCAAGATTGCAGGAACCAATCCTCAAATCTCCAAGATCGCCCATCTAGGTTTGGCATCTGACTATTTGAGATTAAAACAGATAACCGTTCAATTTATTAACGCGATAAGTAGCAACAATGGCGAGTTTGCGACATCTGATTCCAAAGTGTTAAAGGACTTTAATATGGCAATGGCTGCTCAATTGCGTGAGAGCTTACTTGTAGAAGGATGGCCACAAATGGATATGACCAAAATCAAGAACTACAGCTCTAGCTTGAACCAAAGAACATTGCAGTATGAAGCTCTTGGTAGAATTCTTAGGACTAGCCCGGAATTGTTTGTACAAGATATTGCCTATATCGAGTTTCTCTTCCAGTCTCTAGAAAGTGAGTCTCCTGATCTTCGCGCTACAATTCAAGAGGCATTGTCTAGTTTGACAGTACATTTGCCTCAACTCACAGAAGACTCAAAGCGTAGGTTAAAACAGCTAGCAAGAGGTTACTTGTTACAGAACAGAGCCGAAAATACAGAAAGCATTCACTCCTGTCGCTACATTTGCATTAAATACATCAATAGTGCGTTCTGCTTCGAGGACCCAGAGGCTAGATATTTGTGTATTTTGGGAACAGCAAAGGTGAATAGATCAGATACGATCGAGGAAGCTAAGCGAGGATTGCACCCACATTGGTTCAACATTTTGCAGTCGTCCAACACTTTGGAGTTTAGATCGACTTCTGATCTTTTAGGTGAGAATTCTTCTGTTAGATTCCCGCCCTTCGTAGAGTTTATTTCAACCCTTCATTCGGAGATTGAATCTTCCAAGGACAAAGAAGGTGCTCTTATATTCCAGGCGCTTGCCCAAGCCATAAAGTTCGCTTTGCAGATACTTGTGATGCAAGCTGTCAATGGTGTGGACACCGTAATTGTTCCTGATCAGGAGTGGTCTGTTAGATTGGACAAAGCTCTTGAAGTGGATAAAACTGTTCAGGAACTTGTGATTCAAGAAATAGAATTGTTGTCACAACAAGAAATAGATATGGATACTGGTATTGAAGTTAAAAATGGGTTTATACTTTATATTCTGATTTGTTTGTTAGCATTGCATGGTCAGCATTTCGACTCCAATCATATCAGGCCAGATACTTCATATGTTGAGATTTACACTAAAGTGGTTTCAATGTCGCCTCCCACAGTAATTCAAAAGTTGCAGCCAGATATCAAAAAATTATTGGATCTTTTGGATGGTAAAGTCATCAATGACCATGCTATGGCACAAATTTGTAGATCTTTGGGAATCATCGCAAGCCACCCGACCAATAGTGACCAAGAGATATTGAGTTTGCTTTCAAAATTATCAGTTAAGGAAGCGCCTGTCTATTTGATCAAAGGAAAGTTATTATCAACTAGTTACATAATTGGAAGGCTCTATTTGAGACAAAGAGTAGCTATTGTCAGTCCAGGATTCTTCAAAAGTTTCTGTGAAGATTTGCTCAAACATCTTGGTGACACAGGTCTATACAGTATAGTATTAGATTGTCTTGCTCAATTGTCGATTTTTGGTGTATTTGGACCAACTCTTAACTCTGAATTAACTGAGTATGTATTGAAGTTTTTGGATATCATCATTCCCAAGGTCAAAAAGATTGACGAAAAATCCGTTCTCACTCTTGCATTCTTGTCTCTCTCATGGCGAAGTGAAGCTGGTGATCTGGACGAGGAACTTAGTAAATACGAGAAAGCCGTATACGAGACGCATGTATCGAAACAGGTTGAGTATACTTTCACAAGTGGTGAGGCTTTGCTGGTGATGGTTACTGGATGGCAGTCAAAGTTTTTGCAAAGAGAACTTGACATTCAAGGTGAGGTTATTAAATACGTGCCTGAAGATATAAGTCGTCTTCCATTAATGTTAAAAGTAATTTTGAAAGCATGTGCGAACACCAAACCTTCGTTGAGAAAAGCTGGTTGTATTTGGCTCTTGTCAGTTGTACAATATTGCGGCCATTTAAAAGCAGTCAATGAAAAGGCGTCTGAGATTCATGTTACCTTCATGAGATTCTTAGCAGATAGAGACGAATTGGTTCAAGAATCGGCTTCTCGTGGTTTAAGTATCTTCTATGAAATGGTTGACACTGACTTGAAGGATACTTTGGTTCGTGACTTATTGAAATCGTTTGCCGATACTGATTCAGTAGCCAAATTCACTTCAGGCACTGTTGATCATGACACTGAGTTGTTTGAACCAGAATTGTTGAAAACAAATGACGGCTCTGTGTCTACATATCGAGATGTCTTGAGTCTTGCGTCTGATGTTGGAGATCCCAGTCTTGTGTACAAGTTCATGTCTCTAGCAAAATCATCTGCACTTTGGTCTTCCCGTAAAGGAATGGCATTTGGATTGGGTTCAATACTCTCGAAGTCCTCGTTGGACAACTTGTTGGCGTCGAACAAGAGCTTGGCAGACAAGTTAATTCCAAAGTTGTACAGGTATAAATATGATCCCAATTTGTCTGTTCAAAAGTCGATGAACGATATTTGGAATGCATTGATCAAGGATACCCTGAAAACGATTAAAGATAACTTTGAAACCATCTTAAAAGAATTATTGAAAAGTATGGGAAATAAGGAATGGAGAGTTAGACAAGCAAGTACTGCTGGTTTAAATGATCTACTTCAAATTGTCCCAGTTGAAAAATACGAATCTAACATGGAAGATATCTGGAATATGAGTTTCAGAGTTATGGATGATATTAAGGAAACTGTAAGAAAAGAAGGCAATAAGTTGACCAAATCGTTAGCAACTACATTGACAAGAATGATAGACACTAAAAATGGTGTTGCAACGCAAGCCCAAGCAACAGAGATCCTTGAAAACTTGCTACCATTCTTATTGGAAAATAAAGGGTTACTAAGTGACTCAGAAGACGTCAGAAACTTTGCTTTAGAGACAATTTTGAAGCTATGCAAAGTCGGGGGAGCTCCAATAAGACCTTTTGTTCCAAAGTTGATTGAAAACTTCATTAATTTGATGTCCACTTTGGAGCCCGAAGTCATCAATTACTTAATTCTCAATGCTGACAAGTACAACATAAAGAGTAATGATATTGATGCCAAGAGATTGCAGAGTATAGGTAGCTCGCCAATGATGGACGCAATCGAGAAACTCATTGACGAACTTGATGACTCTTTAATGGAGGACTTCATTGCAAGACTTGAGTCTTCTATCAAACGATCAGTCGGATTGCCTTCCAAAGTTAGTGGTTCGAGGGTTTTAGTAACATTGATTACCAAACACTTAGAATTAGTAAAGCCGTACGGCGATAAATTGTTGAAGATTTCTATAAATCAAGTCAAGGACAAAAATGATACTATTGCTTCGTCATATGCTACTGCGACCGGGTACTTGTGTAGAATTGCTACTATCCCTTCTGTTATCTCGTATTCCAACCAAATTATCAAGTGGTACTTCGAGAGCGAAGATGATTCGTTCAGGGAAAGAGCTGCTGTTGCAAGTGAAAGTGTTTCCAAGTATTCAGGAGATAAATTTGATCAAGTTGCTAGTGGATTCTTGCCATTGGCCTTTATTGGAAAGTTTGATTCCAATAAAATTGTGAGAAAGACGTTTGAAAGAGAATGGATTGAAAATACCAGTGGCAGTAGCACTTCAATTAAGTTATATTTTACTGAAATCCTTCAATTCTTCAAATTATACATTAATTCCAACAGGTTCGAAATCAGAAAGATCTTAGCAAGATCCATTTCGAATTTGAGTAATTCAATTGATCATATATCACAATTCTCAGATGAGTCATTGAAGGAATTGATCGAGTTATTGATTGAATCTAACAAGGGAAAGTCTTGGGAAGGAAAGGAATTGGTTTTGGAATCTTTGGTATCTTTCTCTATAAAGGCAAAAAGTTTCTTGACGAAGAATCCAGTATTTTTGGAGAAACTTTCCAAGGTTGTCACAACAGAAGCAAAAAGAAAAAACAAAGAATATCAACAACATGCCATTAGATTAATGGGTAAATATATTCATGTCTACCATGGAGACGAATTGGTCCAGACATACATTGAAATTATGTCGACTGTCTTGAACGATAAATATTTCGGACCCAAAGGATTCCGCGATGATGATGATTCAGATGATGAAGATGCCATGGACGTTGATTTGAAATCCAAAATCGATGTAAAGCAGAATGTTGAATTAGAAGAACGTAAATTGTCTTTTCTTAAAAATATTTTTGAAACGTTCTACGTTAATCTTGATAAGACATATAGCAGTGCATTGTTGTTCTTTATGCTTGAGCAAATAATGGCTATTTTCCGTTCAAAGTTGATTGATTTTACCTGGAGATCGAAACAACAATTATGTGAAGGGTTGAATAAAGTTCTTTTGATTTCCAAGTCGTCCCTTCAACCTAAGGAATCCAAAGAATTGTTCAATGTCTGGAAACTTCTCGATGATAAATGTTTGAGCTTGGAAAATATCGAGAATGTAAAGATTCAGTTCATCAGATTATCAAGTACATTGATTACTCAATTTGAGGAAGTAAATGAAGTTGAAAAAGCAAGAGCCATCAAGGACGAATTCGTTCAATACAAAAACCAAGAAACGTCTACAGTTGTCCAGATGGAACTCTCCAAGATAGTATAATAGTATTTAAACACTTCTAATATGATTGACGCTATTAAAATAAATATCATAGTTGGACATTTGTGTCAAAGTCAAGTAGGTCGAAGAAGTTTACCTAATTCTGCTCAACTTTTCTGTATTTCTCATGACATTGGAGTCTACAATATCGGCACTCCGTTCGAGAACTTTCAATCTAGCATTTTGAGAATCCACTTCTTGTCCAATAACAGAAGCAGAATTGCTTAATTTGTGAGAAAAGTAATCGATTTGATCCAAATTGTCTTCTATTTGCTGTTCCATTTCATCTTCTTCAGAATCATTTTCAAAATTGTACCTGTTGGATAATGATTTCTTTCTTTCGGCTTGAAGAGGAAGACTTCCATTGAAACCTTTCTTGAGTCTGTCCGAACTTAATTTCGCGTTCTTGGCGCTCTCTTCCCGAGAACGCTTTCCTTGTTCATTGAAGTTCTTGATTCTTTCTTCTTGATCCATGAGGCTCTTCTTTTGGTTGAAGCTATAAGCAGGTATGAATATGGAGCGGTTCAATCTGTGTAGTTCTTTAGCCTTTTCGTCAGCAATCTTATTCTGAACATCTGCCAACGTTAAATTCTGCTCAGTGTTGTACAATTTTTCAGATTGTGAACCCAATATGTTCATAGTATTTGTTGCTGAATTATCTGCCTGCTTGGCCATATTCAAGGTATTCTTCGTAGAAAAAAGAGATTCCTGTCTTACGAATTTTATCTCTTGTTTGGTTTCACGAACCTCGATCTCTTCTGGATCCAAATTTACTTCTGGTACTTTACAAGAACTTGGACCATCATTTAAGTCAATTTCGTCTCTTTCAGAAACTGAAATGAGATCTAGGTCTTCACCCTTAGGAGGACGTCGAGTAGCCATTTTGTTCTTTCTATGTTTCGACATACCAGTAGGTATTTCATTGAGGTCTACAAGTTGTTCATCTCCATATTTGTTAGAACGTTGAACTGTTGCATTGATTCGACTAGTAGAAATTCCATAGGGATCGCTATTACTTCTACCTATTGGGGGCACATATTCGGAACTACTTGTTGTAGGACTATGTTGGTTTTCAGAAGGAATGCTTCCATAAGTATACAGGCTTCTGTGAGAAGTGTTACTGAATAACGAACTAGTGTTAGAGTATGGGTTCGAGGTCGATGGCCACAGCGTGTTACTCATAGAATACGGATTTGATTCACTTCTCTGGTTAGAGAATCTAATCTGGCCGAAATGCTCTTGCTTTCTTCCGCTGGTGATAGTCATGATTCCATCTCCTCCTTCATCTCTAAACAGTTCTGAAGTTTCCTTCTTTCTGAACAAATTCTTGAGCGCCATGGCTACAATCGATTTGCTTATGTTTTGATCCCACTTCGATTATCTACAATGTACGACTCGGCTGTTTCAAAGTGACTATATCATGGTATTAAATACTAATGTGTTCTGCTCGTGGTACGGCTGGAGTATTGCCTGTGAAAATATTCTGGAAAGGATCATCCCTTGGTTTATCTTGGCAAGTTCATTTATTATTCAAATTCGTAAATCTTAGGACTATTTTCCATTAATCGGCTAAAAGGTGAGAATTTACACATAATATCTTCTCCACTATGGTAAAGCCGTGATATGTTGAATTTTTTGGTGCTCTCCCCCCTTCTTTGTTTTATCTTCATTACCTGTTCAGTAATTCCGATCGAACCACGATTTTCCTTCTAGAATTTGTAGTATCAGCAATTTCAATGTGGTTTAAGACTAAACAGATTGTCATTTCTTGAATGGTTAAATTGATTGAGGATAAAGAATGTCCAAATGTATATTCATTCTGTGCATTACATTCAATTGACTCGAAAATTTAGAATAAAAGTTTCACTATTATAACCACACCGTGAAGGAATTGAGTATGTGTACTGTTGGACTTTAATTCGAATCTAACGAGCCGTACGAATATCCTTTGGGTCCAAATTGGTAACAAAAAATATTCTTAATTTGAAGATCAATTCAATTGATAATCCTCTAATTGTAGCTTTTTGAAGATTTTTTTCTTCTTGCTCAGCCAAAAGGAAGAACTTGAGCAAGAAGAATTAAAGAATTTATTTTGGATAATTGAATTCAAATCCAAGTCTCTTAAAGTTGCAGTTATGCCAGATCATTCAACTTGGCTGATTAAGATTTTATATTATATATTGGTAAAATCTGGATCCTTTAATTTAGGTTCCCCGTTGCAAAAATTAATCCTGCGATAAAATTCAAAATATTATCTTGCCCTGTAAACGGCAATATGGAATCACCAGTAAAGGTATCAAAAGTGCCTAGTAAGATGCAATTGATTGCTGACCTTAGCAGTTACGAGTTCACATATTTCACAAAAAATAAATGCGTTAAGACAATCTATCAGTATCTGCTGTATGTAATTATTTGAAAAATTACTTGCTATATATCTTGCTGTTACTTGCATTTGATAGAATATCATGTGGAATGTTAATGGTGATCCACCGACAAACATTTACGAAATTCTTCAATTCTTCTAGAATTAGTCTAGATTGCAAATTTGTCGTGTGCGACATTTACTCACCACAATCATTTATAAACTCAAATATGGAAACTAGATAACAAAATTGAAGGAGAACATTCTTGGTATTGTTGATAATACTAATCTTGAAACTTGATAGAATCTGAATTAATTTCCAGTGCCGGTTTAGTTATTTGTTGCAAACTTCATGAACTACAACATCCCATCCATGTCACGTGAGTACTTCAAAGAATAGAATTTGTTGCATGTTACTCTAATTTGATCGCTCTTCTTTACATTATTAAATTAATTCTAGGGACTCGTAGTATTATCATTTTCGCATATCAAAGAATCTATAGCCTCCTAAATAAAAAAAACATCTATTGGCCACCTCTCAATCTCAAAACCAAGTGCAAAGTGGATTCCTTTTGGATGTTGTAGTCAGAAAGAGTTCTACCGTCTTCTAATTGCTTACCAGCAAAAATCAAACGTTGTTGGTCAGGTGGAATACCTTCCTTGTCTTGGATCTTGGACTTTACGTTGTCGATGGTGTCGGATGATTCAACTTCTAAAGTGATGGTCTTGCCGGTCAAAGTCTTGACGAAGATTTGCATACCACCTCTCAATCTCAAAACCAAGTGCAAAGTGGATTCCTTTTGGATGTTGTAGTCAGAAAGAGTTCTACCGTCTTCTAATTGCTTACCAGCAAAAATCAAACGTTGTTGGTCAGGTGGAATACCTTCCTTGTCTTGGATCTTGGACTTTACGTTGTCGATGGTGTCGGATGATTCAACTTCTAAAGTGATGGTCTTGCCGGTCAAAGTCTTGACGAAGATTTGCATACCACCTCTCAATCTCAAAACCAAGTGCAAGGTGGATTCCTTTTGGATGTTGTAGTCAGAAAGAGTTCTACCGTCTTCTAATTGCTTACCAGCAAAAATCAAACGTTGTTGGTCAGGTGGAATACCTTCCTTGTCTTGAATCTTGGACTTCACGTTGTCGATGGTGTCGGAAGATTCGACTTCGAGGGTAATAGTCTTACCGGTTAAGGTCTTAACGAAAATCTGCATTATTTATGGATGTAATATGTATAGTCGATTGATGACTGTATCAATTGAATGAATAATTAAAAACTAGATGTCGTCAAAGTCAGAACAGTGGCAATTCCGCCCTTTATATACTTGTGTAGCAGTGTGCATATAGCCGCGCGATTAAAGATCGCCCCCTATTCTGCTTACACATTAAGGAATACTAAACAGGCGGGGCGGGAGCACAGTGCAACACGTGAAGAAAAAAGCAATTCATGTTTCTAGAAGAAAAAAGAAACGCTTTTGGGCCGCATTAGGCAATGATACCGGCACAAAGGCAAGGTTTGACTCAAATGCGACATTTGTCCGTGACATTCTGTGTCATGGAAGTGTCAAGTGTTACGGGTTGGTGCTGGCTAACTTGTAAAAAGGGGAAAAGCCGTCAGGTCGAAACGGCAGTCAAGTCATCGATTAGTCGGAAGTGTCATCACAAATGGGCTAACTCGTAAAATTCGTTCAATCTCGAATATACAACTTGGTTCTACAATGGATTTTATTAGATTTTCATTATTATTAATTCGCCGGGCATCAAACTCCTAATTGACCTTTCCGGATTTGTCATTAAGCATAAGCTTTTTGATCGTATATACAAAAATAAATATGAGACGGGTGCAAAATTTGATAAGTTAGAAATGAGGTGGTTATGGACGTAACGCTCCGATGCTCTGTGTGATGCGATGATCTTGACAAACCACCAAACTACTCCAGGCCATGGTTGTCATTGTGATCTAAGACCTGCCAGTATATCCTTCAGATTCTGGAAATCTGCCAATTCTCAAAACGCTCTATACTTCTCAAGGCTAAGGCTCACTTCTCTCGTAAATCTATAGTGAACTAAGTGGTGCCTTTCTGATATTGATACTGTTGACTATCTCTTCATTTCTTCTCCTCTTTTTGAATGTTTATATTCAATAATTCAAATTATGACCGTATCTTTGACAAGGACTGCGTAATCCAGGTTTGAAGAATTCGTCGCACCGTTGGGTTTGTACAGATCTATTGCAAATGCTTGTTGCAGTCTGCGAGTATTTTCATACATTCCTCTCCCAACTTCAAGCTGATAATCCAGCGTCGAGGTCCTGATAGAGTGATTTGTGATTCCGTTGAACACGGGGCCATTCTCGTACGTTTCTTCTACTAATATTGACAAAGTATTCTTGGTATTTCTGTTGATATCCAACGATTTGGCTCGTTTCGAATAAATATTGTGATCCAATTCCATCTCTTCAGTGGTGACATTACCGGGCAAATCTATAGACGTACGTTTCACACCTGGCGTAGTCATTTCTGAGCGAAGAATATGGATATTAACCCTAAATTTGTTGAGCAGTTCGGGGTCTGTGAATAATTGCAATAGTTTGGTCACTTTGGTCGATATAGCTTCAGAATACTTTTCTGAGACGGGGATCATTGTCGATAATGGAAAAATGTATTCATCAATAGTATCCTTAACCCAGTTGATGAAGTCCAGAGACCCGTTTTGAACCAAGTAGAGTATTACTGTGAGGGTCTTTAAAAGAACAATATAGTTTTTCTCTGAATTGTTTGTGATAATAGGAACCGAACTTGATCTTTTCGTCTTCAACGTGCTCGCCTTTCCAGTAGTCTCCAGAGATTTGGTAGTATGTGAACGTTTGAGCGACTTCTTGGTTGCAAATGCGGAAAGACGCTTCGAAAGTACGGAACATATGGTTGCCACATGTCTGGGATTGTATGTGAGGAGCGATATCTCTATCAAGTCACGGTTAAAGGGACCAAGAGGTTCATTATTTGTGGCTGAAAGTTAGTAGATAATCTAAAAGTGTTGACGATATGAATGTAATGTAGACTTTCTATGATAATGTTTCGAAACACAATCTGAGTGCTGTAATAGCAGTTACTCTAGACTTCTAGGATCGTAGTTGAATGTTTTTACGCTCACTTTTCATTGTTCACATACGAATGCTGATTATTAACGTATATTCTTGAAACTTCTTGAGATCACATCTCAATGTTGCATATTGACATGTGTGATATAGATCTTGCCTAATCATTCATCTTCCCGCACTCTACATCTCGTACTCTACATCTCGTACTCTGGATAAATGGTCATTCATCCGCATTTTGTTGCTGCTGGTACTTTTACTTCGATCTTGATATTTGTTTCACTATCGTGAATTTGCATTACTTAATACTCATATGCAAACATTCATTCGTCCAATTCTACGAAACTCACCATTTCGAACTCTTGACTCTGCTGATTGGGTAATTCTCCTAAGAGAGCCCAATAAACTGTCCATAGCTACCGACTTTCGCCTTCTGTCCAAACGTCAGCAGATCACTGAGGCTTTATACTATGGGCAATTTACACGTCGGCCCAGTCGGATTAACGTCTTTCCTTTGTGTCTCATGTGGAGATGAGATGCTGGTTACTGTGGTAAGGATGCACCGATACGAGTCATGTGAGTCACGCGACAAGCTTTGATAAGATGGGACGTTTCAGAAGTTAAAGCTGCTTGGGCAATCCAAAATAGTATTGGAGAACGGAGAAGATGCTTGAGGATGCAACATTATGGCATCGTTGAGATGTCTGACAAGTCTAACAGCTTGTTTGATACCGTCTTATTTTGTTTGTGGAGGGCTGGTAATGGACAATGTAAAGTTTCATAGCTCGTCGCCAACCCCGATAGTATGCGTGTTTGGATTCGTTGGAAAGCCTGGTTTCTAAGCACTCTGTCAGTCCGTACGTCTATCTACAACCGTATACCCAGCAGCTACTTTCGATGAAAACACCATCTTCGTAAGATTATTTCACAAGTCACGGTTATACAGAGTGCACTGTGGAACCAGATGCCGGATCGGCTCACATTCTCCACCAAGCCTGAATACTTTAGGCTCAGCTCCGGTGAAAAAACGATAGTGATATTGTAAGGAATGCCTCCAAGCGATTGGTCCGATATGGGCTCTGAGAATTGGTTGCACTGGGGCTTTTTATTCGTAGAAATCGTCCGATTCTACGAATATCAATGTCCTGTTCTAGTTTGATAAAAGGAATACGGCAGGAATGGCAGAAATCCACAGTGGAGATCTCAGCCAAATACCAACATAACCACACAGACTACCGGCACATACACTCCCAGTTCTGGCCGAGTTCGTTGTTCGTACGCTTTTCTCTTGCTAACTTCATTCACATAATGGATCGGATGGTTCTCCAAAAGACAATCCAGCCATATAAACCACCTCTCACGGCCTGGTTGTACTTTGAAAGACACAATGCATTTTGCATCAGCTGCTATGCAATATCAACCCCCTAAGTTCAAATTACCCAAAGCGCAAGTAATCTACCTATACGCTCTATTTATTGCTACTATCGCACTGGCTCGATTCAAATTCGTTCAATTGTTTGTCGTAGTTGCTGACATACCTGGATTATTTGTCAGTTCTTCTTTTTATCTGGGTTACAATATAGAATGTAGCATAGCTATAACAAAATCTTCAAATAGAATGTATAAAACAATGGTTGCAACTACTCTTGCAAATTTTATCCAATTAAATCTCCCAAAATCAGCTAGTGTCAGGCAAACTCTAGACAGAAGTGCTCTTGCACATTTCAATTGCTTCTCCTGATTTGGTACAGAATTGCTATATTCCAAATCATTTATAACAGAATGAACATCAACATAAATAGCATAAAAAATAGGTGATAAAGAAAAAAATATGTCGATAATTACTTATGCAAGTTTTCAAAGAGAAACTTAATTCGATTAATAAAAGATCGCTAAAACTGCAAAAAAAAAGGGAAGAGTTCTCGTCTGCCCTGATTTCCTTCCTCTCTTTCTGACGGTTTCAAGGAAGAAATTGTACTTTTATATCACTTTCTAATCTTATAGTAGACAGGATGAAATTGGTGGTACAGTATCAAATCTCTCTTGCACCTATCATCTTAATTCCATACTACCTTGAAATGTTGAGCCGCAGGAAATCCTATCCTGTACACAGTCTTTTCCCCGAAAATCTTTTTTCCTTTTTATTTCTCTATCAATGGAAACTGCTCAGAAGACATTTACTTGATCAAGCAGCTTGTCTCTAAGTCCCTCTCGTCTCGAGTATCGACGCTCTTCCACAACCAGCCGGTTACGTCCCACTTTCGTGCCGTTTCCGTTGCTTCCACTCCAAAAAAATCCGCTTTCTCTGCATTTCTGGCTCTCTTGTTCAGTCCAGGTTTGCCTTCTTCTCCAGTTCTGAATTTTGCTGTTGAGCCTGAAAATTCCACCAAGAGATTCCCTATTTTTGCCAGAAACCACCCCAATCACCTCGTTGGAACCAGCAGCTTCTGCTTCGTCGCCATAATCCCACTATCCTCTTTTTTCCCCCTTCTGATCGTTTCCCAGCCGCTTATGTTTATCGAGATGTACTGATCGCTCCTTACTTCCTCCTTCTACTCTCGTCTACCCTATCTAGAGTTTCCAGAAACCTTTCCACGCCTTATTGAAGTCCCAAACTTCAATTTAAGAACGAAGCCATTAGCATAAAACCCTCTGAACTCGATTGCTTCTGCTCTCAGTGGCAAATTATCAGAATACGCTGGATTTTATTTTACAAATTCTTCCAAACCTTTATTGATCGCTTGTACTACAAAGAAGAACAGAACTAAGCGTTCATAGAAGTATCACTATTTTTATCAAAAATCGCTTCATTTTTTCATAAGTGCTAAACATGACGGAGTCTCCTTTGCCCTCTCCATCCGGAGAACAGCCCAAGGCTTCTGCCTATGACGAAAAACCATCTTTCAATTACGACTTGGATCTATTTCTACTTGCAAAACAATACTTGGATACCAAGAATCATCATGGTCTTGCACTTTTGGCCAGACAGAAAGGAATTCCTCCATTTCTCCGGTTCAAGGTGTGGCCCATCTTGTTGAAATACCATCCATTTGTGCTCAATCCGTTCATCCAGCCAGATACAGACATTAAAGACGACAATACGAACAATATTAGTAACAGCAATAACGAATTTCATGAAAACACAAAGAAAGATAACGACACCAATAACGATTCGCACTCTCAAGGCATTCCCGACAGTAGCAACATTAACAATAGTAGCAGTAGTAGTTCCAGCTCTAAGAGCGAGCTGGAGGAAATTAGACAGAAAATCAAGAAGGACTTGAAGAAGTACATACAGAGATTGAAGTACTCTTCGAGTGCCCTTAGTATTTCTGATGTAGAGCACGAGATGTTTGCCATTTTGGAATCCTCTGTGTTGAAGTTCACGTTAAAATGGGGCAAAATCATCAAGTACGACCCTTCCTTGACGTGGATGGCTCTCAACTTGGCTGAGTGGTTTCCACCCATCCCCAAGTCTCCATGGGTTCTCCGTGGTAGAGACTCTTCTTCTCCTGACAATGCATTGATTATTAATATCTTTGATGACTACAGTAACTATATCGACAATATCCCTGATCTTCAAACTTATCTCCTTGAGTTGATAGAGGATGACCGGATTTCGTCCATGTCATTCCACGATGTTTACGAGAGATTGGTACTTGTCTTGTTGCATTCTTCAGAACAGAAGAAGAATAGTACTAGTAGCAAAGACAACGGCTTCTTGCCTCCCAAGAAAATCAATAAGTCTGTTCTTGCCATTAACGGTGGTACGATCGAAGAAAGAGTGTCTTTCTTTATCTACTGTTTGCGTAAGCTTTTACCTGAGCTCTCGCAATTCTTCCACGAAGAGCTGATTCTCAACAAGTTTGGTTCACTGGACGACGAGTGGTTGATCTGGTGGTTGAAGTTTGGCGGAGCCAAAGTGTGGTCTAAGTACGATCGTGGCCGAATCTGGGACTTGCTCTTGGGCTGGAGGTTGAAGAACCCAAAGAAAAGCTCCTTGTACTATATAGAAAAGCTCGACAACATCGACAAGAAGTCACTTGCAAAATTGGGCCCTGATATCTTCTGGTCGTTGAGCAACGACAGTTATGGAGCTTCCAAGCCAAACAACGACATGAGAAGAAATTCATTCAAGGACTTGGTGGAGGAATTGAACAACGACTTGAATCTCTCGAAGCTTGACTCAAAGAATGACTCGTCGACTATGTCATCGAGAAGAGCTTCAGGAGCCAGTTCCACGAATTCAGCAGTCTCTCAGCCAACTGTCTCTTCAGAGACTACCATTGGTGATGCTTCGGTACCTTTTTCGAAGCTTGACGCTCATATCGAATTGATTTTCATCTCATTGGCGTTGCTTAAATCGAAGGAAAATCTTCTTGTCGAACTAGACCAGCACGAAATTAGACAGCTTTTGCTGAGACTTCCTTCCAAATCTTATAAGTACAAACAGAAGAAGCATTTTGTGAAGCTGTCGTCTGACAAGAATCTGTCGTCTGACAAGAATCTGTCGTCTGACAAGAACCTGTCGTCGACGTCTTCAGCATCGTCTTCAACTTCCTCATCGCCTCGTACTGATGCGTTGTCACCGCTGCTTCCAGCCAACGATAACGGACACAGTATCATTATTTCCAACGATTCGCAACACAACCATAAGGTCGACTTCATGGACAGCATCATCAATGAAGCTGGAGAGTTGTGGAGAAAGTGGCTCTGGCTGGAGATGATCGAGGATAGCTAGTGTACATTAGATAATAGATATGAACAGAGAGAGAGTAAGTAGAAATAATGCAGACTATTATCGTTTGGTCGTTCATTCACTGCTAAATTCTACACAAAAATTCATTATTCTCTGACAGTACTCTACATATGTAATAGTTTAGAGAACTTTCCAAAGAAATGTATTTAAAGGTTACAATAGAGGCTATAAAGAGTGTTTTCTAAACGTCAATCTCTAGTTGTTATTGAAATAGCATTTCGGTGATTTAGCGATGCTCATTTTCTAACGAGAACTTGCAACTTTACCACTGTGCGGCTCGACAACCCCGCGCTGAAAAATTGAAATATTTCTGTGATGAGAGATGAGCTTGAAACGATATCTTGAACTGGCTTTCTCCACGATACATCAAAATGGGTATGACGGACAAGAGTAAACAGAATGAGACCAAAAAGGAGAAGCGTGAGCGCAAGCTTGATAAAAAAAGTAAAAAAAAAGCTGTTGAAGTAGAAGCTGACAAGGCTAGTGAAGTATCCTCTGAAGAATCTCAAAAACTTCAAGAATCCACTGAAGCTGAAAACATTCAAACCACCTCAAAACATGCCGACTTCGAGGAGTTAGAAATCGATTTGAATGCGGGAATTCCTCTTTCCAAGAAACAGCTGCGTTTGTTGAAGAAAGGAAAATTAGATTTGGAAAGACTTGCGAAGAAGCATCCAGCACCCAAGCCTGAACTTACTGAAGAGGAGAAGATTGCTCAGGAAGAGGAAAATAAGCTCAAGTCTAAGAAGTCTGACTTTGCTGTGTGGATTGGAAACCTATCGTTTGACACTACTAAGGAGGATTTGGTTCGTTTTATAGTTGGAAAGACAGCCCACAATGAGGACGATTCCCAGTTAGTCAAGGTAGAAGAAACAGATATCACCAGAGTCAACTTGCCCAAGAAGGAAAACAAGATTAAGGGCTTTGCCTACATTGACTTGCCGAGTGCTGAACATGTGACTAGTGTTGTTTCCTTAAGCGAATCACCATTGAACGGAAGAAAATTGTTGATAAAGAATGCCAACTCCTTTGAAGGTAGACCTGCTGTTGCTGCTGCTCCCTTGTCAAAGAACCCACCATCTCGTATTCTTTTCGTGGGAAACTTGTCATTTGACACTAGTGAAGACAACTTGGAAGAGCATTTCCGTCATTGTGGTGAAATTGTCCGTATAAGAATGGCTACATTTGAAGACACGGGCAAATGTAAAGGTTTCGCTTTCATTGACTTTAAAGACGAAGTTGGACCTACCAGTGCGTTGAAGTCCAAGTTGGCAAAGAAGTTGATCAACAGACCGCTCAGATTGGAATATGGCGAAGACAGATCGAAGAGAAACCCTAATCACATCAGAAAGCCACAAGTTCAAGAAGGAGAAGTTGAGGATACTCCTATTAGAGAAAGACCTGTAGCTAGAGAAAGACCTGTTAGGGAAGCTCCAAACTATGAGAACAATAATAGTAGCTATGAGAAAGCGCAAAGGGTACCATCAGCTCCTAAGAAGAGAGTATTCAGAGACGACAATAACAACCACAACAATAAGAGAGTCAAGTCGTCGGTGGCATTGGCGACAGCACAAAGAGCCAGTGCTGCTATTGTCCCTTCCTCAGGTAAGAAGATCACTTTTGATTAAAAAATCATGTACAATAGATATAGAATTGAAGCGTAAGTTTATTCCATCAATTAGAACGTTGTTCTACGTAATTATATAGAAATAGGATGAGCGAATTATAAAGTTCAGGCATAATATATTCAAAGTATTACAGAACGTTCACAGTAGCCAATCTAGAAGAAGGGTTCCTGGAAACAATAACAAAACATATAATATAAAAAGTAATTGAAGGCTCACCAAACAATGATTGAATACTAACAAACAACAAAACCACAAAACCAACGATATATCGTTCATATCAAGCCTTGATATGTTGGGCATATTCAGCACTATTGACTTCAAAGTAATCAGGATTGCCTTTATTAGCTTCGAACTCGTCGTCATCAACTTCCTCATAAATAGAGTAAGTATCATAGTCAGATTCCGCTTCAACTACAGTAGCATCAATCTTAGGGACTGACAGTTTTCTTTCTTGATCAGTCACGTCTTTCACCTTGTGAAGATGTTTGGAAAGATCAACAGCAGTAGTAGCAGTAGAATCAGCAAAAGGATCAGCTGCTGGCTCAGGAGTTTCACCTGGAATTGCTACGACACTAACAGGTTCCTTCTTGGATACTTTCTTAACGTCTGTTCCTTTCTTAGACTCCTTTGCTTCTGATTCTCCTCCAATTCCGCTTAATCTTCTTCCGAAGTGTTTGATCTTATTTGACAAACTTCCCGTTCTTTCGATCTTCGTTTCTTTAGAACCATTAACTGGTTTTGGATTGGAAGCACCTCCGTTTCCAACTACTGCAGCGCCAGCTGCCACAACTCCAGCTGCACCAGCTACTCCGCCCACAACCGCACTTTTAGAGATTGACTTCTTAGCTTCTACTTCAGGTTCAGCTCTTTCATTAGGGATGGCTCGTTTACCAGAATCTGGCAAGTCATTGCTAACCCCTAAAAAAGACTTGTGCTCGTCTCTTTTGACAGAACGGTACAATTCGTCATCATCCAACTCGATCTGCTTGGTCAAGCGTGCGACTTCCAACTCTCTTTCTTCAATCAAATGTTGGATGTCGTCTAGCTCCGTAGGCTTAGCAACTTCACTGGCCAATCTGGACTTTTCTTCTCGCAAATTCTTGATCTTGCGCAAATTGTCAACCTCCTCAAGAAGTCTGTCCTTTTGGAGTTCCTCCAATTCAAGTTTCTTCTTGTACAAGTTCAACCTGGCGTTGTGCTCTTCCTTCAATCGCTCGATTTCATCCAACTTGGTCTGAGCAGTTCTTTCAGCTTCAAGCTTTTCAGCGTCGATCTGAGCCTGCTTCTTTGCCTTAAGCTCATCGATTTCAGCCAAAAGCTGAGCATACTCAGCATCTTCACGAGTCTTTCTCTCCTTGTACTTTCGCTCTTGCTCGTCGCGTTCAGAAAGTAACGCCTGTTCCTCTATTTCACGCTGCTTGATTCTCTGCTGTCTCTGAAACTCCGGGTCATTCTTGAGACGTTCAGCTTCTTCTCTCTCTGTCTGTTTCTTCAAAAGACCCTCCTTTTCTTCCCATTCAGCTTGCTCCTTTTCCAAACGAGCCTTTTCTTCAGCATCTTTCTTGGCTTGTTTTTCTCTTTCTTCGGCTTCTTTCTTCTCCTGTCTTTCCTTCTCTTCGGCTTCTTCCTTTTCCTTTATCTCTCTTTCTTCCTTAATTCGCTGCCTTTCAAGCTCGTCCTGGACCCTCTTGGTTTCAGCAGCTTCTTGAGCTTCTATTCTCTTCTTTTCATGGTCTCTCGCAATCTGAGCAGCAATATCTTTCCTTTCAACGGTCCAGTCGTCAAAAGTCTTTTTAGCATCAGACAATCTCAGGCTGCGAACTTCTCTGTCGCTCTTCAATGAAGCCAACTTGGCTCCATAAGCAGCCAAAGCTCCAGCAAGAAGTCCCACTTCAGCTGTAAGCTTTGTGTGAGACTCCTTCTTCTCAGATACAACCTTCTTGCTCTTGATTATGTTCGAGTTAAGCTCGTCTTTAGTAGCCAAATTCTTATTGACTGCATCCAGCTTCTCGGTGAATTTGGTCTTGAGCTCGTCGAGTCTGGCAATCTCAGCGTTGTAGGCAGTAGTGAGTTCTTCAATCTGAGTCAGCAATTCGGAGTTTTTGTTGTCTAGACCAGACTTCTTCTCTTGCAACTCTTCGATCTCAGTCGTCGTCTTCTCCTGGTTGAGCTTAGCATCTTCCAACTCCTGCTTCTTGGTAGCTTCCAACTCTTCGTGGTTCTTGAGAAGAGTCTCGTGGTCTACGCCATGTTGTTCAATGGCCTTCGCTTCTCTGTCCGCGTACTCGGTGTTGGCTGTTTCAATTTCGCCTTCAGTTTGAGTCTTGAAGTCAAGAGCGTTCTTCTCGGCATTTTTCTGGAGACGTAAAATGTCATTGGTCTTGTCATCCATGTCCTTGTCGAATTTCTCCTTCTTCTTGCCGAGTTTCTTAACGTGCTTGTCAAACTCTCCGAGCAATTTATTTTCGTGAGATTTGGTCTTACCAGAAAGCTCTTGCTGTCTCTTGATCTCGTCTTCGCTTCTGGTCTTCTTGACTTCGTCGTCGATGTTGGCAAGAACAGGAGCTATTCTGGCAGCAGCAATAGCGAGCAACTGCTCCTGTGACATCTTCAAGCCAGAACCCAAGTCTACAACTTTGTTGGGATCGTCAATTCTACGGCTTACAGAACCAATGGCAGTAGCATTGAGCGCTTCGTAACGGTTCAACAAGAGTGGTCTGTCCTTTAACAGGTCCAACACTTCCTTGTTCCTGTCATCTACAGGCTCAAACACCATCTTGGCTTCTACTGGCTCGTCTGTCTTGTCATCAGCTTCAGTAACTTCAGTATCTGGTTCAACTTCTGCGGTTTCTGGTTCAGCCTCAGGAATATCTTCAGTATCTGGTTCAACTGATTCAGGTTCAACTGCTTCAGTTTCAGCTTCTGGTTCAAGTTCTTCAACATCATCTTTCTTTTCACCTTCAGCATCACCTTCACCTTCTTCAGCAGTCTCCTTTAATTCTCCGTTAGCTTCAGCTTCTCCATCAACTTCGTCTTCTCCTTCAACAGCTTCACCATCGGCTACATCAGCAGCTGCCTTCTTTTCAGCTTCCTTTTCTTCAGCTTCCTTTTCTTCAGCTTTCTTCTCTTCGGCCAATCTCTTTTTCTCAGCCTCTAAAGTAGGGTGTACAGTAAACTTGGAAGGAACCTTGATGTGCTCAAGCTTGTTGGACTCCTTGTACTGCTTCAAGGCGCTCGTCTTCTTTTCCTTCTCGGAACTGCTCCGGAAGGGAGAGACCCACGACGAGCCGGATGTCAATTTTTTCAACCGGGATTGCTTAGCAGGGGTGTCGCTGACAGTCTCGGACATTCTGGGCGTACTTCTAAAGTTGAAATGTCACTTGTACAAATTTGAAAACACAATCGAGTTAATTGAATAAAGTAGTAGCAAAATATGAATTGCTAGTATTTCTCAATTCAGCAACGCAAGACCTTTCTTTGTCAATGAATGAGTACCAGAATAAGTCAATTGGGTTAATTGAAGGATGTAATTGAGATTGAGTTTCCAAGATTCTGGAACTCTTATGATAGTCAATTCGTCAATATTTCAGCTCTTCAATATCAATCGTCAATGAACCAATTCAGAAACGCAAGTTCGACAGTGAATTCTATGCGACTCGACGGATGTGGACGGCAATGGACTTCCTCGGATTGTTTCTGCTTTCAAACAGAAACTAACTCAATTGCTGAAGGAATTAAAGATATGAGAAAGAAGAAGAGAGAAATTCACTAGGCTCAAATTCCACTTCAACAACTGAAAAAGGGGTGATAGTCGAAGATAAGTTGAAATTTGGAGGAGTTCCGGGGCGACTCCGAGGTAGTCACAACCGGTAGTTCAAGCTTACGTCATAGACACAGAAGCACTGGCTCATAGAATAAAGTATGGCGCAAGAAAAAGTCTGCGGCGGGGAGTGCGCCTGCGCCGTGGCTCTGTGCGCTTGCAGTAGAGTTCCGGGAAGTCGGAGGATTTGCTCCGGGGGCACTTGCTCGCCACATCCTGCCGCATTTATCCTGTACGGTGCCATTCCTCGAGAATGAGTGGAACTCGCTGGGCATCGCTTTCCTATTTGGTCGTAATTAAAAACCAAACTGCAAATTAAGCTTATGTCAGCAACTCCAGTAAGTGGCTGCAACACCAATTGAACAATTGGTAGCGCAAAACTGGCAAAAGGATGATACTGTAATCTCGTCTGTCTTCTTAATATCTTGGAGAATGTGCACGAGGAAGTCATGTGCTAAAGTCCGAGCAAATGGTTGAATATATCAAATATGCCCATAGTACAAAGTCTATTTGTTCTCATGCCCTCTACCGCGTAGTCCAGTATTAAAGTACGGGCGTTTAGAACAGTGCATAGACAGTCTACGAACTACTGCTATTGATTTATAGAAACTATGCTACTGAGTTTACATGGCCCTTTGGTTTCCATACGGTCAGGAACATCCCTCTTTCCAACTAGTCGTTTCCTCTTTGGGCCTGCCGCTAAGATCGATGCGCAGTGAGATTAGCGACATTCGGAAGATAAGAATTGTCGTTCAATGTCGCGCATGTGTCAAGCGATTTCTCCCCACAAGATTATGGAAAAGTCCCTTGCACCCAATGACAAAGTGTCTCCAGCAGTATTATCTGAGTTCCTGTTGAAATGAAGGACCGAAACCGTTCTGTAGATCATACTGATGAAATATTCAGCACAGCTGCCCTGTATGCTCACAAGTGCTGACTCAGTGAATAAGTCTACTTTCGTACAATTTCTCCCACCATATCGATTTCAAGAATTTTTAACTTTAGCTAAATTGTGTCAGCGTTACATGTGCTATATATGGCCAATAGAGACTGAATATTCTTGATGGTGGTGTCTGGAGGTTTTACCCACATTCGTCAACTGCTAGCACTAATGACAGTGTCGTCGCCGTGCACGACATTCGACGACATATATGTCCGCATTATTGGTACCGAAAATTTTTGGATTCTGGGAAGCTCCGCAATCACCAAAAATAGTTAATAGCAAATTTCCAAGAGGTTTATTCAATTGTCACGCTTGAAAGTTATAAAAACTTGTTCTAGTAACTGTCTGCTAGACTGCAATAGGCAATACAATTAAACATTCGGATTGTGTCGGTCTGCTCTAATTGTGTAGCCGAATCCAAGGGTCTATTCTTAGAAACTCAACAACTTTAGGATCTACTAATTTGCAAGAAACTGACATTCAATTGTTATATCTGGTTACACGCTTCAACATAACAACTTTCATAGTGATATCATTATATGACAATATTCATACTGATAAGACTACTCATCCTTTGTTGAAATCTTCAGTTGTACTGTAAGCACAAGACCAGTCCGAAGATCATCTTTTTGAGTTGAGTTAACAAATCGACGTTGAGTATTTTCTATATTATTGCTAATATCAATTAAAAACTGTGACAAGCATAGAATCATAATACAAAGATATAAAGATCTGGTTGTCATTCTACCGGTCATAATATTATTGCCATAGGTTTTTTTTTGAATCATCATTTTTTATTTGCCAACTAAATTTATCTAATCAAGATTTTTATCACACTATCCATAATTAATGAGTACACTTATCCCCACTTCGAGTGCTTGCCATAATCTCCAACTTCCTCCGACGGAAAAAGACGATAGACTCAACCTTAATGTCAGAACAGGATCCTCGTCTACTTTGTACAACTCACTAGTTTTGACCATAGGTGGGTTGACCATAGGTTTGGAACTTGGGGATACGACTATTGAAGAGATCTACACCACTTTCCGTCAGAAGGTTTCCAGTTCAGTAATGAAATTCAAGTCACTAGATAAGTATTTGTCTGGAGAACTATTCTATCTTAGTCTTGTAGACAAGGTCTGGAGCAGAGTGCCATATAGCAGAGACACAGATGGACCGCGACCCAAACCCCGTCTTTTCCACCAAATTTGTGCTCTTAACAACTGTGTTTATCTTTTTGGAGGTTTGGTTATTCCAGTAGACGCATATCCCACCAGCGAAGATGATAGTGGTATCAAGGACTTTTTGGTTCCATGTAACGACTTGTGGATGTTCAACTTGGAGCTGAACAAATGGAGGCTTTTACACGATGGATCTGGCTATGACAAGAGTCTGTCTATACCCCAACCTCGATTCAACCACAAAATGACGACTATCAATAGTCTTTCGTTTGTAAATAAGAAAGACCATTACGGTATTTTCATTGCTGGGGGAAAGGATGAAAATTCTAATCCCATCTACGACAACGTCGTGTTCGATTTGGTGGAAAATAAGTACGTAGGCTCTGATCCAATCAAATTGAAGACAACTACGGGCAATGTTGAAAAAGATTCCGAGCTGGGTTTGGACAACATTGTAGCCAATGATAAGCACGAGTTGAATGTCGACTACAACAACAGCATGATAGTGACTTTCACAGAAGATATCGATCATCAGCATCACCAGCAGATCAACGACAAGGGAAAGATCCACCACGAATACAGAAAATCAACATCGCAAGAACTGTCGTTTATCATCTATGCACCGACTGTAGACAAGTCGCAAGATCAGAATAACAACCCCTTGATTTCGTTCCGTGCTGGAAGAAAACTCCACAACGGAAAACCGCTTCCCGTTCATCGTAAAAAGATCTTCGCGATTGGACAAGACAGCAAGAGTCCTGCTGTAGACAGAAGAGGATTGAACCACGCCATTCCCTTCAATCTTAGATATCCCACAGGTGGGTTGTTTGGGCAAAATATTGTCATCACGGGATTTTTGCCAGGCGACTTCGACATTTCCATTTTCATCTACAACAAGCCTACAGGCAAATGGTCGCGATTGAATATTTTTTGTAATCATGACTATGGTTCTCACAGGTTCTGGGGAGGATTTGCTTGGCAATCGCATCATAAGGTTGTTCTCATTGGTAATTACTTGACGTCGCGGACTACTAGTAGTATACGGTTCTTCACAGTGATGATAACTGTCAGTCTACCCATCACAAACATACTAGCTAGTTCTGAACTTGCTGGTGGTCACCATCATGGACCAGATGGAAGAAGGATTCCCCACCGTAGAATCAGATTGAGTAATGCCAGTGAGAATGCCTCCAGTAATAAAAACGTAGAAGTTGAATTGAGTGATGAGTCTACCAGTGGCAGCAGTCTTTTTAGGAATACTGATGACGATGACTTTGACGAAAGAATAAGCTCTACTCCAGAAGCACTCACGGATGAAGAGTTACTCGCGCTATCATCGGGTAGACGACCCTCGTCAGTACTCCAGGCTACCGACAAGACTTCTCCCACAGCTATAAGCTTCAATGAATATGTTCATTATGCTGCTCCCAAAACAAATTTCACCAGTATCCGATCGGTTTTTCCTCCAGCTGCAATCACTTTGGGGCGAAACGCTTTCGACAGATACGGAGACTTGATCTCGGACTTTGAGTTGGTCTCATGCAACGGAGATCGTATCCCAGTTTCAATAATTGTCTTGATGGAAAGATGGGGAAGATACTTTATTCAACTTTTAGCAAGAGGTTATGTTTCTGCTGTTGACAAGTTTGAGTCTGACCAGGCCCTAGGAGTATACAACTCCGAGAAACAGAGGTTGAGAACTTCGAAGAGTGGAGGCAGTGGCAGTTCTGGAAGCTCGCGCAGCGTAACTCTGAATAAGTTGAAATCGTCATTGGTTACTTTCAATTCTTTGTCTTCCGATGGAGCTCATTCTGTTCTGGACAGTACCAAATCAAGTTCTTCCAAAGAAGAATCTAATAAAGACAAATATTATATCTCTCTTCCTGTCCCTCAGAGTAAGGCTCCTGCGAAAGATGTCCCTCAGTTCAGACTTCCTTTCCAAGATGGTGCCGATTCGTCTCATTCCAGTTTGAAAGAAGCAAGTAAAGACTCGTCTAACCCTTTGGAACAAGACGACACTTCTGATGCTACTCCAGAAGTTTCTACAGCTGTAGAAATCGATAGAACTGATAGCAATATCGGTCCATCTGTAACTTTGAATGAGGGAGTCAGGCCAGCCTTGTCTTCGTCACAATCTGCTGTAGATCCTCATCTGATAGCTCCTCGTAAGGATTCCGTCAGTTCTTTTTCCAGTAATAATTCCTTGCTAGCATCTCAGCTTCAGGACATACCGCCGCAATTGCCTCTTCCATCTGACCAGATTCCAGGTATTCCAGCAGCACCTACTTCGTTCAAGAGTAGCACTTCTCGTAAAGGCTCTCAGGATCTTGGATCTCCCAGAGCTTCTTTGATTCATACCTTGACAGCGTTAAGAAATATTCCTATTTCCAAGTCTCCCCGTGAATCTCCATTCGCATCCCCAAGAGCTTCCATTTCTGCTCAAGGTTCTACTGCCGTTGGAGGTGGGGACTTATTCGGTTCTCCTGTTCCAAACTTACGCCCTGGTCGTCTTAGTCCCACGCTGGAGGTCATGGGACGTTCCAAGTCTATTGACTATTCGTTGAGCGCATTCAATGATGAATCATCAGAACTTGGGAACAAGAACGAATCAAGTCACGATATGGAAAGAGAACAAAAGAATACGTCGTTGTCTTCAACGCATTCGGAAGCACTTTCTGCTACCTCTTCGGGAAGAGACAGCAACGACGATGATTTTTCTGGGGCTTCTGAAGCAGATTTGTTGAATGAAGCTTGCAAGGCAGCTAAGGAGAGACATGGAATGTTTGATAATGCATTGCTCAACTTTGAGCACTTGGATTCTGCCAAGTTCACCATGGAACCATCATTGATTCCCAGAAAATTGTATGTTCCCTTCCCATCTATCACCTTGAAGGGATTCTGTGAATATTTATACACTGGTCAAGTTGGAAATAAGTGGCTATTTGTTCCTACAACCTTGGACAATTTGTTAATGTCCAAATTCTTTAAGGTTCCGTTATTGTACGATTTGATCAGTGAAGTTTTGTTTGGAATTATTGGCAGAAAAGAAGCTTACATCATCAAGGAAGGTAACAGATTGAAGAGAAAGTACTTCAAAACTCTTGAAGAGTTGGGCAAACCGTATGACAATACATTTAAATTTCCGTTGAGCGAATATGAAGGGTTCATGGATACTGTGGACGATGGCTACTTAGATATTGCCTTGTTGAAAAAGACTTCTAAAACTCATAAGAACAGCTCTGTTGTGTCGATGTCTAGAAGAAAAAAACATCAATCAGAACAAGGCAATTCTCGTCGCCCGTCAGCAGCTACAGAGTTGACTGAACCTGTTGAAGAGGCTGAAGATGACAATGAAATTGACGATAAAGAGAGCCCAAGAGATGAATCTCGCGGACCTATTCTTATTAGTGAGTCTGCTGATGATTCGTCTGACAGAAAAACTACTTCTACGAGCGAGGAAGATGGCATCGAATTAGGATTCTTGAATGCTCACGAGCGAAACTCTACTACTGTAGGACCTCGCTCTAAATCGGTGTTTGATAGATCTAACACAATCTACAATGATTTCTTCCAGCATGCGTATGATCAAGCACAAGCTAGTGAAGACAATGGCGACAAAGCAGTAGGTCTAACTATTGAGCAGTTGGTCAGCCCAGGTTCTGATATTCCAAATGATTATGTAATAGATTTGGTGTATGAAGCATCGTCGATAGTGACGGATTTGAAGTTGATGTTGAGAGCGGCCAACGTAAGATTGATGAACAAGATCTTGAACCAAAGTAGAGTTGAAGTCGAAGCCGAAATCGAGAGGTTGAAGAGCAACGAAATGGAGTCTGATTTGGAAGAAAGCGATGATGATGGCATTACTAATACCAAAACGAACGACAATCGTACTGTTTCAGAATTGCACCATGCTAGTACTACGGTTAATACTAATAAAGGTAGTCATTTCAGTTCGCCTGTACCTGGTGCAGATGATGAATCTACTTTTATTCCTCCACCAGTCCATATGGATTTAAATCCATCTACTTCTGCTTCTTCGTTGGTTTCTTCGGGTCTGCTGAAAGTTCCGAAAGAATTGGAAAAAATGAAGTCGAATATAAGTTTCCGCACTGTGGGCTCCCTTACACCCTTCAAGCACTCCAAGACTGAAAGTAAGTCAGGCGGTAATAAGGATATTGACAAGCGTATATCCAAGCTTATGAAGAAGGACGATAATTTGAGAAATAAGGAAGGTTTGCTCAAGAAAAAAGTAATGTCGAAAAGTTCGACTAGCTTGAACGAAATTAGTCAATCCACGGCTTCATCCATCATGTCCAAGAGTACGACACAATCCAAGAAGCACCATGGTTTGTTCCATCGTAGCCACAAGAAGAAAGACACAGATGAATCTTCCTTGGAATCTACTAAATTGAGCAGAACTCAGTCTACCACCGCCAGTATAGAGTCGGCACATAGCTCGTCTGAAGCCACAACCGCCACTAGCGGGAAGAAGAAACACGGCTTCTTCAGTATTGGCCGCTAGAGCTGTCTGATTCGTCGAAAATAGATATACTACTCGTCGCATTAATTTATTTATGAAAATAGCCAATGATAACAAAAATATTGTGGAAGTGAAATTGTAGTTGTAGCATAGTGTAAAGAGGGCAACTTGGACGCTGATGTTGTGTACTATCTTTCAAATTATCGAATTCTGACAATTTTGTGTGTTTCTATTTCTAAAAGTGTACACAACTTTTATATTTCTTCTATAATGCAATATCGCTCTTGGAATTTTTGCAATCATGATTTGATTTTATTCTTCTATGAATTTTATTAAGTTGCAGTCAATTTTATATTACAATAACATGACTTTTACTTGTAAATGAAACAATAAATTCAATTCGAAGGTACTATAGAATGTACTACTCTAGTTTAATTTTGATGCTTCTGTTATAGCCTTTCTTTCTTTCCAAAAATTATGCAAAAATCATTGAAATTGCAAAATTTTATGATTTTTGAGCAGGTTGATATTCAATTAACTGGAAAGTATTACAATATCATGAGATTATAATTGCATTTGCGGTTTTTTTAATGGCTTCTTATTCTGAAGTCCATGGAAATTCACGAATTGCACCCAGTAATGTTAGCGTATTGACCCTGAAAAAATGAAATTATCTAAATACAGAATTAAAACTGCAGAAACCCTATCACTACTACTAGAGAACTAATTCGTACAAGGGCTACGAATTTGTGAAATAATCTTCTGCTGATTATAATCACTTTCCACTTTCGATTAACCAAACCCCAACTCCACTATCAACTCCACTTTCCTTGATTTCAAGGATGGTGGGGTTGAATATAATGAATCACGTTTTCACATGGATTACAAACTTTAGTATCATTGAAGGTCTTTCCGAAGAATCAACTCTTACATGGTCCTGATTTTTGCTTCACATAGATTGAAATGTTATGGATATCGCTACCAGGGTAGTTCCACGAGACCTAAGCCAACAGCAATTACTAAGCGATTCACTTTATGAGTGTTACGTGCACTCCCTATGGTGGAGGACTGTGGGGGAGCCACAGTATGTTGAGTTTCCACAATATAAATAGAGCTGCAATTGACTTATGATTGATTCAGTAGTTTTAGTTTTCGCCATTGAAATCCAGAGTCAATTGTTGTAGTTAATATTATCTAAGTCTACAATAATTATTTCCCGAAATTTTTTTGTTTCTTTCAAACTGTTATACCCCACAATCCGAATTTCCAGATTTTTCACTCGTAAAATGGCTACACTTGTGAACGATTCTGTAGTCTACACTTTGAACAACGGAGTCAAGATTCCAGCAATTGGATTGGGAACATGGCAGGCTTCTGCTCCTGGCCATGCTAGAAATGCCACCAAAGTTGCTTTGCAAAATGGTTACAAACATATTGACACTGCTGCTATCTACAAAAACGAAGAAGAAGTTGGCCAAGGACTCAGGGATTCTGGTGTCAAGAGAGAAGACGTCTTTATTACCACAAAGTTGTGGAACGGTGACCACAAAAATGCTGCTGCTGCTTTGGATGAGTCGTTGAAGAAGTTGGGTGTAGATTATGTTGATTTGTATTTGATCCATTGGCCAGTTTCTACTGATCCAAAAACTGGAAAGGATTATGAAGACTGGGACTATGTAGATACGTGGAAACAGTTACAGAAGTTGTACAAGGAAACAAACAAGATTCGAGCAATTGGTGTTTCAAACTTCACGAAGAGCAAAATCGAAAGGTTGTTGGCTGACCCAGAGGTTGATATTGTACCTGCCATCAATCAAGTGGAAGCTCATCCCTTGTTGACGCAGCCTGAATTGTACGACTACTTGAAGGAAAAGAACATCGTAATCGAAGCCTATTCTCCATTAGGTTCTACTGATGCTCCTTTGTTCAAGAATGAAACTATTGCTGCAATTGCCAAGAAGAATGGTGTTGAGCCAGGACATGTATTGATCTCTTGGGCCGTTCAAAGGAACACTGTCGTATTGCCAAAGTCAGTTACTGACTCCAGAATCATCTCTAATTTGAGGACCTTTACTCTTCCAGAAGAAGATTTTGAAGCATTGAACCAATTGTCCAAAAAGGATGGTGTTCATAGATGGGCCGATCCATCTTGGAATGACTTCAGCACTTAGATATTGAGATATTAATCTAAAGAGTAATATAAGAGCTTTCAATAATGAATATGAAGATTCATTGCACGACAAGTCGAATAATAGAGCTAAATAAAAATCAATAATGTATTCCGGAGTTAATGTCAAGAAATCCGATTCTTTTAGCAATAATATGATTTCCCCGTAAGTATGCATAATGAAAGTATATCTACCAGTGGAGAACACCGCGCCTGGAACCACTTCCGTATCGGGACACTTGTCCGTATCGGGAATCTTAGTCGCAGTCCACATTCAATATATAATCCGCAAGAAGTCTGGGCATTAGATGAAAAAAATCTAGCAACAACAGTACTTCTTCGAACTGACAAAAAAATCACTACCCACCTTCTGAGAAGCATTTAAGGCTACAGCATCATTTGACCAAATATAAATTACTTCGTAAGATCTTTTTATATTCCTTTCGCAATGGCTAACCCCACAAAAATCAATAAGGAATTGGTGGAGTTCGCTTATGCCAATCTCAACAACTTACCAAAAGGTGAAGAATACGAGAAAATGATCCTGTCAGTTCCCTACAATTGCTTTGACCCAATTTTGCATAGAAGAAGAAACTTGGCCCATGAGTTGGCTTTGGACTACGAGAAAATTAGAATGTCTCAGTTCAATTTTAACATTGAAGACCATGCTAAAGCTCGTGTGGAGTATCTCAAGAAAGTTTTCGGTAAGATCGAAGACGATTTTTTCATCGAGCCACCTTTCAACGTAGACTATGGTTTCAACGTCTCTGTAGGAAAACATTTCTACGGTAACTTCAACATCACCTTTTTGGATTGTACCTTAATCACTATTGGCGATCTGGTTATGGTTGGCCCCAACGTCTGCTTCACAACGGCAACTCACCCTACAGATCCACAACAGAGACTTGACCATGTCGAGTACGCTAAACCAATAAAAATAGGTAACAATGTCTGGATAGGTGCCAACGCTACCATCCTACCCGACGTTACTATTGGTGATGGATGCGTGATTGGGGCTGGGGCTGTGGTGAACAAGAGTGTTCCTTCCAATAGTGTTGTGGGAGGAGTTCCTGCTAGAATTATCAGGAAGTTGAAGCCGGCAGATAATGCTGATAGAGCAGAAGCTATTGCTGAAGTTTCAAAATAGGCATGTAGGAGATGCTGGACGAGGGTAAACAATACAGTCGAAAAGGAATTAATTGCATTTAATTGATTTACGCTTTTATCTTTGATTACTACTAAGTACATCCATTCTTTCCAATATATCTATTCTTTTGTATTTATTGCAATCTTTATACTTTATTGCAATCTTTATACTTTCTATAAATGATTTAAGAAATGATTCGATATATTCACGTGACTTGGGTGGAATTGAACAACACCTAAGTTAAAGAATTCTAGAGTTTTCAAAAACTCCGTCTTTGTCTCAAATACAATAATATCCACAGCAATGTCCTCCAATTGGACACAACCGTCGTACACATCTGCAGACGTAGACGATTTCATTATTGCCGATGACGATGACGAAGGCTCTACTCAGTATGGCAGTAGGGGCAGAAACGAGTTAAATAATGCTGGTAAAGGTGTTAATGCCAGCAACGATACAAGTAATGGTGGTAGCAATATTTTCTCACAGTTCGGGTTGTTGCCCAGAGTCGACTTATCACAGACATTTGCCCCTTTCACAAATTCAGCCAACTTACCAGCCAATAATCGAGTAAGAGAAAGGCAATACTCTGGCGGAGACACCTTAGACGAGCCAGTATGGACCACATTGAAACGTGACTTGCTCCAAATAGCCCGGAGGTTGGGCATCGTAATCTGGCCCATGCAATTGGCAAAGTTGGCCCTGCAGCAGCAACTGCGTTTGGTTGATTTTGCTTCTAGCAACGGAATAACGCTTCCGCAACTGATTACCAATAACCGTAGAATCGACGTTAGCCAAACCTCCGACGACGATGAACAAGTCACAGGATTGGGTCTGAGTGTCTTGATCAAGCAAGATAACCTAGAGTGGGATTTGTGGGGACCCCTTATCTTTTCATTGGTATTTTCGGTCACTTTAGGACTCGCCGCCCCCAAGCTGGAAACAAATCTGGTTTTTTCTGGCTCCTTTTCTTTTGTATGGATTTTTTTCATTGTTATAGGTTTGAACATCCAGTTGTTGGGAGGTTCGATTTCTTTTATGTCAGCCATCAGTGCTGCTGGTTACTCGATGTTTCCCATTGTCGTAGGTGCTCTCCTATCTTGTTTGGTGTTGAAATGGAAACTTATCCGTCTTGCTCTCATGCTAGTTCTAAACATTTGGTCCATTTATGCCGGCGTCATGAGCTTGGAGTGTTCGGGTGTGTTACCCGGTAGAGTAACCTTAGCCATATATCCGGTAGCACTTATGTACTCGATCTTAAGTTGGCTAGTGGTAATTACCTAACAAGCGTGGAAACATTATAATGTGTATTACCTTAGTTCTAGATTAGCCAAAGTATGCATATGAATATCTAATATAAAGCATAATGTTGCGAGACATTAATGAAAGTGTACTAGGCGATTCTATAAAGGATTAGGCTAATGTACAAATGATAAGTGATAAGACTACAGCCACAAGTGTCGTAGTGGACACAGACGTCAATGCATTGCTTCCACTATCGCTCACATTGTTAGCTTTGGAGCTACTGGATTCTGTGGAAGAAGAAGTGGAGGATGAGTTATTGAAGTCAGAATCCCCTATTGAACTTGAAGAAGTCTTGTGAGAAGAGGTGGCAGACGTCACTATATTAGTTGAAGAATGAGAATGTTTCAAAAGAACTGTAGATATAGAGCTCTCGGTACCTGATTGGCGGTCACTGCTAGTACTATTCGAGTTTTTGGGCTCTTTGGTGTCGTTGTTTCCGCTAGAGTCTGTTCCTGACAGAGGAGCTACGACGGAAGAAACGTCAGGCTCCACATGCAGTGAATCTGTCAAGATGGATTCTTGTTTCAAGATAATTGTACTGACATCAGCATCCACAAATCCTATCAGCTTCTTCTCCAAGTCGAAAATAGTGTAAAACTTGTTCAAGAATGAAGCCCCCAATACCCAATTGTCGTAACCGTCTATTCCCTGGATCTTCAGGGCACAGAGCCCCTGTAAACTTGGCTGGTCGTAACTATCTCCCGTGAAAAAAGTGGACGAAACTTCAAGCTGGTTGTCGCCTAGTGAAAATAGGATGCTATTGTCTTCTACATTGCAGGGAAAGGCGTAGTTGCCTTTTCCGTCCGTAACGAAAGCATTGCCGAAGAGGCTTTGGTGAAGAACATCGGCGTCGGCAACAGGAAGAACAATTCCAGTAGTTCCCGTGTCTATTATGGCTCCACGGCTGTCGAAAGTGAACGTTTTTTCAGCTGTTGAGTTGGTGGTATCCACCTGGGTGATATTTATCAACCAATAGGCATTATCGTTGTCGATGACATTAGTGTAGATCGTCTTTCCAGGAAAACTGTCCAGATAATTTTGGGCCATTGCACCAAATATCACCATCCCACCAAAATCACTAGGAAGAGGATTAAACTCTTTATTGCTGGAATCGACGTGAGTGATAGACTGGTTATTTGACATCAAGAATAATCCAAAAACCTCCTTGCTGATTCTGTTGTTCGCGTAGTACTGACTGACGATGTTTCTTACTGGATCATTGTTGGAGGAAGATGATATCCCAAGCAATCCGCTGATTGAATAGGCTTCGAACATTGCTGGTGAATTGGCTGTCAATCCGATAGAAAGATTGTTGAACTCTACTCTGCTATTACCAAATGTTATTGCAAGATTGTTGTCTTTCAACGATATGATATCCCCTGTCACTGTTTCACCAGTGTACGACAAGTGAAAGGTTGACTCAGTGACAATGGAATCAGAAAAATCGTCAAACTTGTTCACGCCCGGCTCGCTACAGCCATTTTCCGTACATGACAGATTGTAGAGCCATGAAAGAGACGAGCCAGTGTCGAGAAGCAAAGCGAATTGGTCATTGTAGTCGTTACGCGAATCGGTGATGTTGGCATACAAGTAGTAAATTGAGCTGGCGTTATCTGTGTAGAGATATTGGAGGTTAATATTGTCGATGAAAACAGGACTCTCGGTAGAATTGGATGAAGTCGCAACGTCCCTGTTGACAATCAATTTCATGTCTTTATTATTGATACTAGATTTTTTTAAATCGTTGTCATTTGTGGATGGTAAATCGTCAACTCTGAAGTCTTTGACGGGCCAAAGAGCGTTCACGATTCCAAGGTGAAGTAGCCCCAACAAGAGGCTAGGTTTCATGATGTGAATGATATGAATGAAATCGATCTAGTGAAGTTAATGTACAGTGAACGAAATGATAGATATGAATAGATACAAGGAAGTTTTTGTTCGAAGATATTGAACTATAGTAAAGGCAATTCTGAAGAAAAATGAACAATCAATCAAATTAACGTGTCCGAACTCGTCGATTATGTCATATAGCTCGATTCTTTCTGCTAGGACTCGCCTGACAAGACCACTTGCAATGAACAACCTCAACTAAGAAATAGAATATGATATTGTGAGAATACCAGAACAAACGGGCAACGGAGACGACAGAAGACCTCAATATTTTTTTTGAATGGTCGGTTACAAAGATCTATTTTTAGGCTCCGCCGAGAGACAAGGACGAAATGAAGTATAAGCCAGTTTCAGGTATTGGCCGTTAGAATCGAGTAATGCTACTATTAGCTTTTGGTTACTGACCCTGTGTAATATCTATTCCGTCCAAGACCCCCAAATAACCGGCCGAGATCATATGTGAAAAATAGCGCCAAAGATCAAGTCTCGCACACTGGGTATATTTTCTAGGTTTTGCTGCCGAACAATTATATTTTCCTATTTGGGTACAATTTATTTTTAACGTACACGTCTACTTTAAATACAAACAATAACAAATACCAGAATACGAGACTCCCAGAGAATACTCAGCCTATGGCGGACTGCTACCGATAAATGAGTTGAACAGTGCCAATTAAGCAATCATCACTAAAGTTAATTGGGTACATGGTATCAGAACGAAATGGCAACAGGCAATCGTCTATATTCCACTTACTGCCCAATCCAACCATGCACTTTTTAAGGCACCAACAAATTTGACCGCTTTAGTAAAAATTTTAGTTCGCACAAATATAATTTTCGTCCTCCTGAACTTTTCCAATATGGACGATTGAAAAGTCATTTTAACTATACGGCCAGTTACACTATATGTTATTTTATTTGTGTAGAACATTTGTTGTTGTTTTTTTATATTCTCTCTGTACATGATATGCTTACTCTTCACAAGTTCATCCACACATTGGTCTCTTTTTGTCTCGCACCACGCGTGTATTTTTGTTTCTTCTACAAAAATATCTATTGTTACCTGCACGTCACAGTTGCAACTGTCCGGAATAGGAAATTCGAATAGTGCTTCGATTGGTCTACTGGCCGGGAGCATTAGCTTTCTAAATAGATTAATACATACTTGTATGTGGATTATCCATTGCTCTCGATGGCCACCTTGAATAGATAAATTTTGTTCTGGAATAGCAAAAACAAAGAGTATCAGTGTCTACTTATATGCATTGTCTTGAAATTTGCGGAATTGGAAATAATCTCATAGAACACTACGGCAGTGATAAATTGCAATTCAAAATCTGACGTAAAATCATCCAATATACTTGCATTTTAGTCTCTGAAGTTTGATACTTTAATTCATGATGACTTACTACTGCTATTATTGCCAAAACTCAAATGTACTTTCATCTCTTCATTCAATAATATGATTCATAAACTATTTTCTTGGTAGCTTCTTCATCTGCTGCAATTTTATAATTATTCATAGTTTACTTCTTGTTCATGCTCTATGTTGTTTCTAATTCGTACACAAAAACTGGATTCCAGCGACTTGCAAGTTATTGAGACAAGAGTAACTATTCATGTAAAATCAAGATGCTCGGAGCTTCCAAGACGTTAAAGCGAATAATCTACCCCATATCGCCTGGCATTATTATTTCGTTCACACTCTTATTATTATTTTTAATATATTAAACCATTTATATATATACATATAATGATCCTAGTACAACGACAAATGTCATTGAAACTTCTATAAGAAAATTGGGCAATTGAATTTTTACGTGAATGAAATCAAGAATCGGAAATATGCAAAAATGACATTAAATGTCTTCGAAGAAAGCTGACAATATCAAAATGAGTCATATAGTCGAAGTGAAGAATTAAACCATTTAGGTTGTCTAGATCATCAAAATTGCGATGAAGCTGACAACCATAATCGAAATTGTGGATTTATTTGCCTTGATTCTACCAGCAGAACCTTCAAAAGGCACAAATACTGATGGAGCGGCCGATTCAACCACAGCGCCTGAGCTCGAGGCAGAACTACTATTCTCAACTTGTGGGATTGTAGGTGAAGATTCAGATTGAGAAACGGAGCCAGATTCAGGAAGCGAGCCAGATTCAGGAAGCGAGCCAGATTCAGGAACGGAGCCAGATTCAGGAACGGAGCCTGATTCAGGAACAGAGCCTGATTCAGGAACGGAGCCTGATTCAGGAACAGAGCCAGATTCAGGAACGGAGCCAGATTCAGGAACAGAGCCAGATTCAGGAACAGAGTCACTGCCAGAACCAGATTGAGAAACAGAAGGTGAAGTTGTAATTGTAATGCCTTCTCCAACTGTTGGAGTAGTTGGAGCAGGAGCTCCACCAGAAGTTACCGTGACTTCCACGCAAGCTGAGCCTCTGTGGCAGACAGTCAGAATCACAGTATCCACAGAGGTATACGTAAATGTGTCAGTTCCAACAGCCACGCCTGTATCAATAGAGGATGCTGAGTCTATACCTGTTACCACGTGAATATCAATAGAAGAGGTGGTGTTATTCCAGTAAGTACTAAATCCTTGAGAAGCAGTAGCAGAACTAGTAAATATCGAGGTAGTGGTGTACCAATTTCCTTCAGAATCAGTTGAAACAACAACTTCTCCTGTTCTAGTAGACACAGAGCCGTCACCATTAGTAGATAAGAAAGTTGTTATGTAGTCGGTAAATTCTGTGGTCGTAGCCGCAACACTGATTTCAGATGTTGTTGTGTACCACAATCCATCCGAATCGGTAGAAACGATTACTTCACCTGTCTTGGTAGAAATTGAACCATCGGCATTGGTTGTAACATAAGTTGTCGTGTAATCTGTGAATCCACCCTCAGAAGTAGCACAATTAGAACCATCTCTAAGACAAATAGTAATCGTACCACTAGCAGAAGCTGTAGTCGAAGAAACGGTGATCATAGAAGTAGTAGTGTACCAAGAACCAGCTGCGTCTGTCGAAACGATCACATCACCGGTATCAGTAGAAACAGAACCATCTGCGTTAGTTGTAACGAAAGTAGTAGTGTATTCTGTGAATGCTGGTCCAGTCGAAGAAGCGCTGATGATAGAAGTAGTAGTGTACCAAGAACCAGCTGCGTCGGTAGATACAATTACATCACCGGTATCAGTAGAAACAGAACCATCTGCGTTAGTTGTAACGAAAGTAGTAGTGTATT